>CM032489.1:1554794-2009356 GCA_019059595.1 Marasmia exigua
AAGTTATTACCGTACTAAAGTGCATGTCATCCCGTTCCAACACGCAATGTTAAAACGGGCTAGTATGAGTTTTGTTCTGGGACTATACTTAGTGTACTATTTGTATTATGGGGGAAAGAGCTTGTATGAAAATGTTCTCTTTTATGGATAGTTTAGTGTGATAACAAAAACAAAAAAACTAGCACTTAAGTTTTGTCTGTTCCTAACTTAACCCCCCCCCCCCCCCCCTCCCCCCCCTTCTATTAGCAATCTTGCACTAAGGATAGTCCCGGAACAAAATTCGTGACTGCCCTTTTAATCATTGCGTGTTGGAACAGGATGACATGAGCTTTAGTACGGTACTAACTTTCGATTACAATTTATAAAGAATATGAATGAGAATAAGAATAAAATAATTTATTCAGCGCCAAACATACACAAAAAAATAAAAATATAACGAAATGGACATTAGAATAGCACTGAAATGGGCTCCACTCAGCATGTGTCACAGTGTCTAAAGGACACCCCGACGCTGGTCTTCCGTGGAGTCCAAGGGACTAAGGGACGTCACTGTGCGTGCTGACGTCATAAAGTACATAAGTACCTACATTTAACCTTATTGGGGCATTAAAGGTGGGCATGGTTCTTTCCATAGACAATGTTTATGTGATAGGTGGCAGACGAGCAGACAAATCACACACGATTAGAGTCACAAGTGCGCTGCCAACCTTTGAACCATCGTTTCCCTCGGATTGGGCCTCCGGTAGGTACCTCACTCACGTAGCGAAACACAGCACAATGCTGCTTTACAGCGGTTTTCTGTGAGGCCGTGGTATCACTCCGGTCCATTCATGCCGAAGCGTGGCTCTCCCACGGTCCAAGCCAAGCTCCGGCTCGACCGGAGTGATACCACGGCCTCACAGAAAACCGGCGTGAAGCAGCACTGTGCTGTGTATCGCTGCGTGTGTGAGGGTACCGGAGGCCCAATCCGGGGGTTAGGGGGGGTTTAAAGTTTGGCAGCGTTCTTGTGACTCCATTGGTGTCGCGGGTGTCCATGGGCGGCGGCAATTGCTTACCTATTACAAAAAAAAAATAGCAATGATATTTGGCAAAGAAACGTATGAATCTTTCACTGAACATTCTGCGCCGGCGCACGCGTGTATACGTCTTCCTATTCGCAAGCTTCCTATTTTCTAATTACAAACGCTATGTTTGCTTTCCTCACTGGGTTACTGTAACTAGCAGTGATACATATATAACCGATCGCTATATGTTACCCAAGGGTCAAATCTATATTAATAAAATAAAGTAGTACTAATGAATAAATAAATATTTCACAACAACACATACATTGATCTGACTTCGAGATAGGTAGCTCAAGCACCTGTGTTACGGATATCAGAATCAACAGCGGAATTACAAATATATACATTTATAATAATAATAATAATAATTCTCACAACAACTCATACGTTGACCTGATTCCGTACTAAGTAGCTTAAGCACTTGTGTTACAGATATCAGACAACAGAGGAACACAAATATATACTTAAACTAGCTGACCCGGCAAACGTTGTTTTGCCATATAAATAAAAGGGTTGATCGTAGAAGGGTGAAAATTGAGGATTGTATGTATTTTTGTATGTTGTATCATAAAAAAGAGAAATTAAAATTTTGTCTAAAAAATAAAAATAAAATTTAGGGGTGGACTACCCCTAACATTTAGGGGGATGAAAAATAGATGTTGGCCGATTCTCATAGATACCGGATAAGCACAAAAAATTTCATCAAAATCGGTCAAGCCGTTTCGGAGGAGTATGGCAACGAAAACTGTGACACGAGAATTTTATATATTAGATAGATACATATATTACACCCAGACACTGAACAAACACAAGTGTTCATCGCACAAATGTTTGTCCAGGGTGGGGATCGAACCCACGACCTTTTATACTAATACTATATTTAATACTATTCTTTTGTAAATACATACTTATAATACATAGAAAACACCCAGACCAATACAAACAGACATGTTAACGCACACAAATGTTTGTACTGTGCGGGGATCGAACCCGCAACCCTTAGACCAAAGGCAGCGTTCACTACCAGCAAAGTATTTGTTACATTATTTATAACTCAAGAGCGGCTAGACCGATTTGGCTGAAAATTTGTGGAGAGGTAGGTTAAAACCAGATGGAGGACATTGGATTTTTTTATGATATAGGTGGAAGACGAGCCGACGGATCACCTGCAACACTAGTGGTGTCACAAGTGCGCTGCTTACCTTTTAACCTCCCTTCCCCTGGATTGGGCCTCCGATTCCCACACTCACGCAGCGAATCACAGCGCATGGAAACTTCACGCCAGTTTTCAATAAGGACGTGGTAATACTCTGGTCGAGCCTAGCTACCGCACATAACCATTCATGCCGAAGCGTGGCTCTCCCACTGTTACACAGATACTTTTTATCCCGTGGGATAAACAGAAACGAATACTATGCAGGCGAAAGCTAGTAAATGTAAATATTTATTCTTTCATGAAGAGAGGATATTCTTCCAGTCTTTTGAGGTATCCAAGCCAGCGAAGACGGTGGGTCTTGGTCTCGCCGATGATGAAGAAAGCATACCAGAGCCGACCGGTGGGGCGACGCCCAGTAGGCTGTTTCAAAAAAGATTGATCTGCCAGAACTTCATGTTAGTAGAGCAGGATCGATCAAAGTGGCGATCTCTTGTTTCGGAGGCCAAGACTTAGCAGTAGCGTAGGATCGATCAAAGTGGCTATCTCTTGTTTCGGAGGCCAAGACTTGGCAGTAGCGTAGGATCGATCAAAGTGGCTATCTCTTGTTTCGGAGGCCAAGACTTGGCAGTAGCGTAGGATCGATCAAAGTGGCGATCATTTGTTTCGGAGGCCAAGACTCGTAGTAGGGCAGGATCGATCAAAGTGGCGATCTCTTGTTTCGAAGGCCAAGACTCGCTAGTAGCGTAGAATCGATCAAAGTGGCGATCTCTTGTTTCGGAGGCCAAGACTCGTAGTAGGGCAGGATCGATCAAAGTGGCGATCTCTTGTTTCGGAGGCCAAGACTCGGTAGTAACGCAGGATCGATCAAAGTGGCGATCTCTTGTTTCTGAGGCCAAGACTCGGTTGTAGCGCAGAATCGATCAAAGTGGCAATCTCTTGTTTCGGAGGCCAAGACTCGGTAGTAGCGCAGAATCGATCAAAGTGGCGATCTCTTGTTTCGGAGGCCAAGACTTGGCAGTAGCGTAGGATCGATCAAAGTGGCTATCTCTTGTTTCGGAGGCCAAGACTTGGCAGTAGCGTAGGATCGATCAAAGTGGCGATCATTTGTTTCGGAGGCCAAGACTCGTAGTAGGGCAGGATCGATCAAAGTGGCGATCTCTTGTTTCGAAGGCCAAGACTCGCTAGTAGCGTAGAATCGATCAAAGTGGCGATCTCTTGTTTCGGAGGCCAAGACTCGTAGTAGGGCAGGATCGATCAAAGTGGCGATCTCTTGTTTCGGAGGCCAAGACTCGGTAGTAACGCAGATCGATCAAAGTGGCGATCTCTTGTTTCTGAGGCCAAGACTCGGTTGTAGCGCAGAATCGATCAAAGTGGCAATCTCTTGTTTCGGAGGCCAAGACTCGGTAGTAGGGCAGAATCGATCAAAGTGGCGATCTCTTGTTTCGGAGGCCAAGACTTGGCAGTAGCGTAGGATCGATCAAAGTGGCTATCTCTTGTTTCGGAGGCCAAGACTTGGCAGTAGCGTAGGATCGATCAAAGTGGCGATCATTTGTTTCGGAGGCCAAGACTCGTAGTAGGGCAGGATCGATCAAAGTGGCGATCTCTTGTTTCGAAGGCCAAGACTCGCTAGTAGCGTAGAATCGATCAAAGTTGGCGATCTCTTGTTTCGGAGGCCAAGACTCGTAGTAGGGCAGGATCGATCAAAGTGGCGATCTCTTGTTTCGGAGGCCAAGACTCGGTAGTAACGCAGGATCGATCAAAGTGGCGATCTCTTGTTTCTGAGGCCAAGACTCGGTTGTAGCGCAGAATCGATCAAAGTGGCAATCTCTTGTTTCGGAGGCCAAGACTCGGCAGTAGCGTAGAATCGATCAAAGTGGCGATCTCTTGTTTCGGAGGCCAAGACTCGGTAGTAGCGACGGATCGATCAAAATGGCGATCTCTTGTTTCGGAGGCCAAGACTCGGTATGGCAGAATCGATCAAAGTGGCGATCTCTTGTTTCGGAGGCCAAGACTCGGTATGGCAGAATCGATCAAAGTGGCGATCTCTTGTTCGGAGGCCAAGACTTGGCAGTAGCGTAGGATCGACTCAAAGTGGCTATCTCTTGTTTCGGAGGCCAAGACTTGGCAGTAGCGTAGGATCGATCAAAGTGGCGATCATTTGTTTCGGAGGCAAGACTCGTAGTAGGGCAGGATCGATCAAAGTGGCGATCTCTTGTTTCGAAGGCCAAGACTCGCTAGTAGCGTAGAATCGATCAAAGTGGCGATCTCTTGTTTCGGAGGCCAAGACTCGTAGTAGGGCAGGATCGATCAAAGTGGCGATCTCTTGTTTCGGAGGCCAAGACTCGGTAGTAACGCCAGGATCGATCAAAGTGGCGATCTCTTGTTTCTGAGGCCAAGACTCGGTTGTAGCGCAGAATCGATCAAAGTTGGCAATCTCTTGTTTCGGAGGCCAAGACTCGGTAGTAGCGCAGAATCGATCAAAGTGGCGATCTCTTGTTTCGGAGGCCCAAGACTTGGCAGTAGCGTAGGATCGATCAAAGTGGCTATCTCTTGTTTCGGAGGCCAAGACTTGGCAGTAGCGTAGGATCGATCAAAGTGGCGATCATTTGTTTCGGAGGCCAAGACTCGTAGTAGGGCAGGATCGATCAAAGTGGCGACTCTCTTGTTTCGAAGGCCAAGACTCGCTAGTAGCGTAGAATCGATCAAAGTGGCGATCTCTTGTTTCGGAGGCCAAGACTCGTAGTAGGGCAGGATCGATCAAAGTGGCGATCTCTTGTTTCGGAGGCCAAGACTCGTAGTAACGCAGGATCGATCAAAGTGGCGATCTCTGTTTCTGAGGCCAAGACTCGGTTGTAGCGCAGAATCGATCAAAGTGGCAATCTCTTGTTTCGGAGGCCAAGACTCGGCAGTAGCGTAGAATCGATCAAAGTGGCGATCTCTTGTTTCGGAGGCCAAGACTCGGTAGTAGCGACGGATCGATCAAAGTGGCGATCTCTTGTTTCGGAGACCAAGACTCGGTATGGACGGATCGATCAAAGTGGTGATCTCTTGTTTCGGAGGCCAAGACTCGGTAGTAGCGACGGATCGATCAAAGTGGCGATCTCTGTTTTCGGAGGCCAAGACTCGGTATGGCAGAATCGATCAAAGTGGCGATCTCTTGTTTCGGAGGCCAAGACTCGGTAGTAGCGACGGATCGATCAAAGTGGCGATCTCTTGTTTCGGAGGCCAAGACTCGGTATGGCAGAATCGATCAAAGTGGCGATCTCTTGTTTCTGAGGCCAAGACTCGGTTGTAGCACAGAATCGATCAAAGTGGCAATCTCTTGTTTCGGAGCACAAGACTCGTAGTAGCGACGGAATCGATCAAAGTGGCGATCTCTTTGTTTCGGAGGCCAAGACTCGGTAGTAACGCAGGATCGATCAAAGTGCGATCTCTTTTTTTGAGGCAAGACTCGGGTTGTAGCACAGAATCGATCAAAGTGGCAATCTCTTGTTTCGGAGGCAAGATCGGTAGTGCGGACGGATCGATCAAAGTGGCGATCTATTGTTTGGAGGCCAAGACTCGGTAGAGCGACGGATCGATCAAAGTGGCGATCTTTGTTCGGAGGCCAAGATCGGTAGTAGCGCAAAATCGATCAAAGTGGCGATCTCTTGTTTCGGAAGGCCAAGAATCGGTTCGGGTCGCTTAAATTCAAGCGAAGTAATTAAGTAAATGTTTATGCGAATATAAATGTTAGCAACTTTATATAGGGAAAATCCATTTTATATAGGGAAGCGTGAAAAAAGGATTTTTGTAAATTCACCCCCAAACGGGGTAAAACTAGGTTCAAAGTTAGTATAAAATAATAGTCTATGTTCGACCCCCTGTTGGTCTAGTGATTTAAGTACCGAGCCGTGATCTCGGGGTCCTGGGATTGATTCCTGGGTCGAGCAAAAAGTGTGTTTCGAATTTTACGAACATAGCTCGGGTTTGTGATCGCAAATCCGCATTAGGCAAGCGTGGTGATTAAGCCTAATCCCATCATAGTAGCGATGACTTGATTTCTAGGAAAGATCTGTGTGGAGAACATTGGGAGAGGCCTATGTCCAGCTGTGGACGTAGATTTGCTAGAATGAAGATCCAAACATAAGCAAACATACATTATTATAAACGTGAAAGCACCAGCGCGTAGCTAACCGCACATAACCACACATTTCGTGACTCAAACGATTAGTTCGGTTTTGCATATAACTACTGGATTGGAATTGACATGTTATTTCAAAATGTAAACATTATACAGTGACAAGGCTCTTTTGGCCGATGGTTTTTTTTTTAATAAATTAGGCTTAGCAGCATTTGTTATTGTATACAAATTGATTAGTATTGATTAATAAAACAATTGACAAGATGCTAACCACCTACTATTGTACACCTCGTCCTGCAGTTTATTAGTATTGGATTAAGTACTCTGTGACCTATGAGGGGAACCTAAGTAGTCATGCTCACTCAAATGTCTCTGAGGTGGTGGCGTTATGTGGCGGGTCATTACATTCCCTCTAATATAGTTGAGTGAAATGATGGCTGACACATACGTCATACTTGTGAACAGGTGCCACCTTTGGGGACTGGTCCGCTTCGGTTTACCTCATATTTAGCTTTTAATTTGCTTCATTCTATTTTGTGTTGCATTAGACTGTATGACTTGGTATGAGGATAATAAACCATTGTAAAAAAGTTGGCGATTAAAAAGAGTAACTGGCGAGTTTCTTGCCGGATCTTCTCGACCAGAAACAACTTTCCGAGCCGGTGGTAGAATCGCATTATGTTTATTTATTTCTTTAGTATATTTTACGTATCAACATATATATGTATTAACATGTAAATTATTACATAAGTACTTATAAATAGTTTTAAATCATTCAAATGTATGACGATTTGTAAGTGCTGTGTACAAGCCTATGCAAATAAAGAATTATTTGATTATTTGATTGATTGATTTTAACTGGTGCTAACTGGTAGCAGTCGAATAGACAAAACAACTCATGGCAAGCGATTGCCGCCGCCTATGAACATCCTCAACACCAGTGGAGTCACACACACACCTTAAAACTCCCTATTTTCCCGGATTCGATTTTTTTTATGTGATAGGTGGCAGACGTGCACGGATCGCCTGATGCTAAGCGATTGCCGCCGCCCATGGACACCCGCGACACAAGTGGAGTCACAAGGGCGCTGCTAACCCTTAAACCCCCCTTTTCCTGGGCCTCCGGCCCCCTCACTCACTTGGCGATATAAAACGCAGGCGCTACTTTACGCTAGTTTCCTGTGAGGCTGTGGTCGAGCCGGCATATTCATGCCGAAGCATGTCTTTCTCACGATAGATTATTACGATATAATTAGATATCTACAAAAGAAAAATATTATATGTATATATTTGTAATCCCACTGTTGATTCTGATATCCGTAACACAGGTGCTTGAGCTACCTATCTCGGAGTCAGATCAATGTATGTGATGTTGTGAAATATTATTATTATTATCTAAATCAATACAAGCGAAATCTGACTAAATGATCTATTAACGCAGAGCCTAAACTGAAACTATCTTATTATAAATCGCGATCTAAATTTATTACCGTACTAAGACTCATGTCATCCCATTCCAACAAGCAAAAAAAAAGGGGCCGGCGACTATCATTAGCTCGCGATTTGTAACAATAATAATGTCCCCCAAACCGATATTTCGGTCATGGCGGCCAATCGGCGATCAGCCATCGACGCAAGACATATTATAGTGCACAAATATTTGCGCAGACAAGTGCACTCTCTCCCGTACCCTCTTATTTCGATGGAACACTAGTGTGACACGACCGAACAGGGATTAGGCGCAGGACCAACGGCTTAACGTGCTTTCCGAGGGGGTACAAGACCGCCAACTTCCAGACTCCGGGCTAACACTGAGAATTTCTTAACAGAAAAACTCAGGTACAGATTTTGGCCCGACCCGGGGATCGAACCTGGGACCCCAAGTGCAACCGTCGCTTTAAAGTGCGACCCACTAACCATTGCGCCACCGAGGCAGTCAAAAGTTTTGTTCGCGATTTGTAATAAGAGGGTAAGGGTTAGAAACTTGAAATTTAAGATAGGGGTTCTTTTTATAAGCACTAAGAAAGGACTTTTGTAAATTCACCCCCTAAGGGGTTAAAACAGGGGTTCGAAATTAATAAGAAATGTAACTCCCAAAACGGAAATGAAAGCGGGCTACTATTTTTTGTATGTACACACGGCGTCAGCTCAAGTTAACCTCCCGCAGTGCAAAAATAACACTTGTGTCTCAGAAATAAGGACGGTCCAAAGACCTTTATGCTTATTAAGATAGATCATGTAACTATTTCATACATTTACGTTTACTGGGTAAGCCGAATATGACCGTGGGAGATCCATGCTTCGCATGAATGGGCCGGCTCGACCGGAGTGATACCACGGCCTCACAGAAAAACGGCGTGAACCAGCACTTGTGTTGCGATCCGAGTGATCCGATTTGGTAAGTGCTTGATTCTCCTCGAGCCGAAGATTGAATGTCCTCTATAGCTCAGTTAATCAGAGCATTTGGCCGGTTCACAATAGGTTGTGGTTCCTATCAAATTTCACTCGAAGTCGAAGACTGTTGAGTAAATTATTGAAAATGCATAAAAAAATGAAACAATAATTTAGTGCACAAAAGTTGACAGTAATATGCTAATACAGCGTAGGTGATTTCATCGCTAATAGCGTCTCTTCCAGACAACCTTAAGTTCATCATCAGCAACCCACACTCGTCCACAACTGGACATAGGTCTCCCTAATGCACGCCACTGCTCCCGATTTTCGGTCACTCTCATCCAGCCCACACCAGCCAGCCTTCGAATGTCATCATCCCATCTTGTCGCAGGGCGTCCTACACTACGCTTACCGAGTCGCGGTCTCCACTCAAGGACTTTACGGCTCCAACGGCTGTCAGTTCTGCGGCTAATATGACCAGCCCTCTGCCACTTCAGTTTGCTAATTCGGTGGGCTATGTCGGTGACTCTGGTTCTCTGTCGGATCACATCATTTCTGATGCGGATGCGTCCTTCAGAACCTTAGGTTAGAAGATAAATATATAAAATTGAAAAAGGGTAAGTATGGAAGCGACTGGGAATCCAAACATGGTATTCTATAGTCCTTTCGCTTTAATATCCTCCTACCGATTACGGCTACGGCGGCCAATCTTCAACGATCAGCCACTTACGCAAGATATATTATAGTGCTCAAGTGTATGCGCAAACACAAGGGCACTCTCTATTCCCTTACCCTCATATTCCGATGGGACACTACTGCGACACGACCGGAGAGGAATCGGGCGCAGAACCAACGGCTTGACGTGCTTTTCCAGGCACGGGGGTGCACACCGCCAACTTCCAGACGCCGGGCTGCCAATAAGAATTTCTTACCGAAAACTTAGGTACAAATTTTTGGCCCGACCCGGGGATCGAACCCGGGACCTCTTGCGCAGCCGTCGCTTCAAATTGCGACCCACTAACCACTGCGCCACTGAGGCAGTCAAACTGACTGAGAACATACTGAGGCCTCTCGCGTTATCAAGATAACGGTGACAGCAGGACAGAGTTATACGTAAGTCACACGTTAGAAAGAGACTAACGTGAAAAATGTATAGATTTTGACATCTGTCACCCATATCATGCTAAACCGAAAGGAGTATAATTTGTTCCAGTACTTTTGTTTTAATTACTTAGGTATTATAAGTAACATCATAATTTATCGATCGAAAATTCAATGCTAACGCCTTTTCACACATTTTTCACTTAAGGTGACGGGTAGGGCACACTAGCGACGCCAATCGATTTTAATTTTTAGATACTAAACCAGATCTATTTAAAACGATTTCGGGGTTACAACCTCTCGGCAAACACTTATAATATTTATTAAATAACCATGCACAAATGCGGACCCAACATTTGTACGCGAAAAATTGATTCACGCTAAAAATAGCCACTTTTGGCGGTATTCAATTTTTCGCGTACAAAAACAGAACCAACATATGTGCATGGTTATTTAATTAATAGTATAAGTGTTTGCCGAGAGGTTCATCATCATCATCAGCCCATTGAAGTCCCCACTGCTGGGGCACGGGCCTCCCTCAATCACATGAGGGGTAATTGCCATACTCACCACGCTTGGCAGACGGGTTGGCGAGGGTTTTGAAATGCAGAGTTTTCCTTCTCTGGGTGCTAATGATCATGCCAGCAGCTTTACCTTAGTCGCCTTTTACGACACCTCGGTAAGAGTGAGGGTGGCCTATTCTACTCTGCCGGGGACCACACGGCTTGTGTTGTATGCCGAGAGGTTGTAATCCCGAAATTGTTTAAAATTGATCCGGTTTAGTAGCTAACAATTAAAAACGAATGGTGTCGCTAGTTAGGGCTACCCGTCACCTTAATAAAAGGTAATTTATGTACATAAACTAGTTCACGGGTATGTGTGTATGTTTAAACATTAGATATATCTTTTGTTCGTCGCAACATATTGTATGGGCTTTAATTACCATGTTAATGAATTCTATCTTTTTTACAAAAAATACTGACACTAATTCGATGACGCCCTGTTGGTCTAGTGGTTTTAGTACCGGGCCGTGATCTCGGGGTCTTAGGTTTCATTCCCTGGCCGAGCAAAAAGCATGTTTCAAATTTTCCGAACATACCACCAATCCGCATTAGGCAAGCGTGGTGATTAAGCCTAACCCGATAGTAGCGATGACTTGATTTCTATGATGAAGGCCTTTTCCCTGCAGTGGGACAGTATATAAGCTGATACTTTACTTTAATTCGATGAAGCTGGACTTATGAGTATAGAAAGTCACTCACGAGGTTGTTTTTTTATAGAAAGGCCAATCAGGATGACCTCTCTTCACCTGATGGTAAGCGGCCGTGAAATCCAAACATGAGGTTGACAGGCACAAAAGAACTAACAAAGTACCCATTGTGTCTGCCATCCTCACCCTAATGGCCTGCTGAGATGCCGTTTCACGCCCGCCTAAAAGACCCCGGATTGTATGAAGGAGGAAACACATGAGCTGGGAGGGCATTCCATGTCTCGATGGCTCGGGGAAGGAACGAGGAGCCAAACCTCTTGGTGCGCGCCGCCATTGTCTGGATGGTATGCGGATGGCAACGCTGTCCAGCAGGTTACTACAAATTATATTTTTCTATTTTTCTTCTTCTTATCGTGTCGATGGCGAGAATTTTATATTTTCCCAGCCCAATGTTCCGCTACACGAACTGCGCTGTCGGTAGCCTGCCGCCAAACGTGTAGTTGTCTGGGCACAAGGGGCATGCTAGGAGATGGGCCATGGTCTGGTGGGCGGCGCCACACTCGCAAACATTGCTGGATGCATCCGTATATCCCCATACTCAGGTAGTCCCCACAGCGGCCGACCCGCTTTCTTCATTATTTGTATAGATAGATAGAAAGATAGATACTCTTTATTGCACAACATACAAAACTGAAAATAAATAAATATTTCACAACATCACATACATTGATCTGACTCCGAGATAGGTAGCTCAAGCACCTGTGTTACGGATATCAGAATCAACAGTGGGATTACAAATATATACATATAATACTTTTCTTTTGTAAATACATACTTATAATACATAGGTAACGCCCAGACCAATACAAACAGATATGTTCATGCACACAAATGTTTGTACTGTGCGGGGATCGAACCCACAACCCTTGCACCAAAGGGAGCGTTCACTACCACTAGTGTAGTAAAAGCTAGGTATACATATCTACATTGTACAATTTAGACGGTCTTATCCCCGGGAGCGATCTCTACCAGACAACCAGACAAATAGTGTAATGCAATGCAAAAGTTTAAATCTTGTAGGTACATTCTGAAAAGATAACAATTCAGTTAAAGAGATTGTTTAATGTACTTAGAGATCAAAATAAAAAAAATCAAAAAGCTAGATTGAATAGGCTACTTCTGGGTAAGCTCGCTCCGTCGTAGACTTCTTCTCAACTCTAAGGTTCAAAGCAAAGGAAGAGCAAACCCATCATCAAAAAATATGAGTATTTCAAAAACTGGGCTGGCCGGGCCGTTCGGGACCAGATTAAATGTCTTTCATCCCTTGGGAGATGGGACGTGCTCTCGTGTGAGATGCTACTTGCGTCGACACTCTGGTACCGTCTCATATTGACTGACCCGATGGCGCAATTGGTAGTGACCCTATCTCTTACGCCAAAGGTCGTGGGTTCGATCCCCACCCTGGACAAACATTCGTGCGATATCCACTTGTGTTTGTTCAGTGTCTGGGTGTAATAAATGTATTTAAGTATATATTTGTGACCTCTGTTCTCTGATATCTTAAGCTACTTAGTACGGAATCAGGTCAACCTATGAGATGTTGTGAGAATTATCTTACCGGGATGACGAGGAGTGCCGGAGCTGCGGCCAAAGCGGCAGAGAGATTAAAAGCTACAAAGTATAGGCATCTATCCGGTACCGACCGCTTTGTAGCTTTCGGTGTTGAAACACTGAGCCCGCGGGGTTCCGACGCTCTCTCTTTCTTCGGTGACTGAGCTAAGCGTCTAGTCGAAGTCAGGGGAGAGTCAAAGGCTGGCAGCTACCTCGCAAAGCGAATTTCCTTCGCGAACCATCGGGGTAATGCTGCCAGTATTTTGCTGATACTGCCACAGGGACCTACTTTGTATTCATCATCATCATCATCATCATCAGCCTATCGCAGTCCACTGCTGGACGTAGGCCTCTCCAATTGTTCGCCACTGTGATCTATCCATGGCTTCTCGCATCCAGCTCTTGCCAGCCATCCTGCGCAGATCGTCCCCCCACCTAGCCAGAGGGCGCCCTACATTACGTTTGCCAAGACGCGGTCTCCACTCCAGAACCCGTTTACCCCATCGGTTGTCGGTCTGCGGCTAATATGGCCAGCCCACTGCCACTTAAGCTTGCTAATCCGGTGAGCAATGTCGATGACTTTGGTTCTCTGCCGGATCACCTCATTTCGGATTCGATCTCGGAGAGAGACGCCGAGCATTGCTCGTTCCATAGCCCGCTGAGCGACCTTTAACTTGTGGACCAGCCGTACCGTAAGTGTCCACGTTTCGGCTCCGTATGTCATGACGGGTTACTTTGTATTAACTTTTGTTTTTATTTACTTTTAGCTTAGCTTTAGATCTAAGTTATTGTCTCAATTTTCTTATGTTTTCCTTATTATTTTCAATATATAAGAAGTGGTAATTAAAAAAATACAATGGTCTTCCAGAACGCTTCGTTTCTAGCGCTCCTTTTTCCCGCGCTCGTGCAAACTCTGGAATGAGCTTCCAGCCGCGGTGTTCCCTGATCGCTATGACATGTCCTTTTTTAAACGACGGTTTGAAAAGAGTTCTTCTCTCACGGTAGGCAGCGGCATGACTGTGCTCCGGCATTGTTGATGTCTATGAGCGGCGGTTACCGTTTACCTATCAGATGGGCCGCAAGCTCGTCTACCTACTATAAGCAATAAAAAAAAATCATATGATATGTGCATTCGTTAAGCCGTTATACGTTATAATTTTGTTCCATTAACTTTGTTTTTTTGATGGAAGTGGTAATAAAGATGACATAAGTCTTGGTTTAAATTAATGCAAAAATTATAGGTTCGTTAACATCTACATCGAGATATATTCATGCAACATCTCAAAAGTAAAAGTAAAGTATCAGCCTATATACTGTCCCACTGCAGGGCAAAAGCTTCCATCATAATAATAATAATTCTCACAACATCTCATCCGTTGACCTGATTCCGTACTAAGTAGCGTAAGCACTTGTGTTACAGATATCAGACAACAGAGGAACACAAATATATACTTAAATACATATTATACCCAAACACCGAACAAACACAAGTGTTCATCGCACGAATGTTTGTCCAGGGTGGGGATCGAACCCACGACCTTTGGCGTAAGAGGCAGGGTCACTACCAATTGCGCCATCCGGTCAGTCTAATCCCATCATAGAAATCAAGTCATCGCTACTATGATGGGATTAGGCTTAATCACCACGCTTGCCTAATGCGGATTGGTGATCGATCACAAACCCGAGCTATGTTCGAATCATTCGAAAATATATTCATATAACATCTCAAAAGTTAAAGTATATCAACCTATATACTGTCCCACTGCAGGGCAAAGGCCTCCATCATAGAAATCAAGTCATCGCTACTATGATGGGATTAGGCTTAATCACCACGCTTGCCTAATGCGGATTGGTGATCACAAACCCGAGCTATGTTTGAAAAATTCGAAATATACCTTTGCTCGACACGGGCATCGAACCCAGGACCCCGAGATCACGACCCGGTAATTAAACCAACGGGACGTTACGTCTTAAACATTGACCTGATTTTGTACTAAGTAACTAAAAACACTTGTATATTTAGAAAACAGAGGAATTTCAAATGTATTCATCATCAGCCCATTTAAGTCCCCACTGCTGGGGCACGGGCCTCCCTCAATCACATGAGGGGTAATTGCCATACTCACCACGCTTGGCAGACGGGTTGGCGAGGGTTTTGATATAAATGCAGAGTTTTCCTTCTCTGGGCGCTGATGATCATGCCAGCAGCTTTACCTTAGTCGCCTTTTACGACACCTCGGTAAGAGTGAGGGTGGCCTATTCTACTCTGCCGGGGACCACACCGCAAATGTATTACTTAAATAAAATATAATAACACCCAGACACAGAACAAACACAAGTGTTCATCACACGAATGTTTGTCCAGGGTGGGGATCGAACCCACGACCTTTGGTGTCACAGAGACAGCCTGTCTGATGCAGTACCTGACTTGTGACGATCCGTTTAGCGCAGTGGTTTGAGGCCGGTTGAGACGCAAGGGTCGCGGGTTCGATTCCCGCACCAACACAAACGTGTGTTGATGAAACAGATATTTGTTTTGATTCTGGGTGTTTGGTTTCAATAGTACTTTTTTTTTATATGAGAGGTGGCAGACGAGCAGAGGGATCACCTGAAGGTAAGCAATTCCGCCGCCCATGGACACCCGCAACACCAGTGGAGTCACAAGTGCGCTGCCAACCTTTTGAGGTGACTGCCGTGTGACCTTCGCAACCCTTTAACAGGGGAACCATAAATCATGGTCACACTTTTCACAAACTATCAGACACGTGCAGGTTTCCTCGCGATGCTTTCCCCTACCACCAAGCTAATGGAAGCAATACGCACATAGATTTAAAAAAGACAGACAAATACTATTGCTTCAAAATACGCACCCAGCTCACAGGTAGTTTCCACGAAAAAAAAACGAAACACACACTCACTGTGGGAAAGAAAAACTGCGACTGAGCAAAGTGCGCGTGCGCATTTCGTATAAATAGGCATAATTATACTAATTACGATGAAACAGTATTGAAACCTTAGTATTAGAAGACCAACGGCTTAATGCGTCTTCTGTGGTTAGAAGACCGCCAACATTTATGAAATGATATGAAATGAAAATTGTTTATTCAATTTAGGTCCATACAGAACACTTATGAATGTCAACATGTTTACCACTGTTTCGGAATGTAGTATTCTGCCAAGAAGACACCAGCAAGAAACTCAGCAGTTACTCTTTTAAAAAAAAATGTTTTACAAAATGTCACCATTAACTTAAAAATATAGTACAATTTTTGTGTTACTAATTATGTCCCTAAATTATTGTCATTCAAAAAATCGTCCATTTTATAATAGCCTTTCTTCATTAAACAGTTTTTTATATACAATTTAAACTTATGTGTGGGCAAGTCAATAATAATCTGAGGTAAGTTATTAAACATTTTTATGCTCAATCCTATAAATGAACTGCCAACCTTATGGAGCCTGATATTTGGAACGGCCAGTCTGTGCTTATTTCTGGTGTTAAGGCTGTGACAGTCGGACTTCTTCGAGAACAGATGGAGATTCTTATGTACGTACATAAGGCAATCAAGGATGTATTGAGAAGCCACGGTAAGTAGTCGATTTCTTTAAACAAATCTCTAAGGGAGTCGCGCGATCTAAGGCCATAAATGGCGCGGATGGCTTTCTTTTAGACTTTAGCCATACATAACATATCAGAATATCATAACATGAAAACCCCATCCCTTGCTCTCTGCGGAAAGAGACGAGAACCTTTAGGGTATTTAACTTAGCTCGAGATTTTACAAAATATAAATATTTTATCAAAATATAGGTAAATATGTGCCAATAGCAAAAATTCTCAATTAAAATATAACGTCTAGCCGGTTTTATGGTCATTCAAAGATTCATGGGCAAGTCCATTTTAAAAGTATGAAATTATTAAAAAATAATTATACCATTGAATAACCCAAACAATTTGCACCAACTATTATATAATAGAACCATTGACATAAACGAAACATTTGATATAGCTACCATACACAATTCAAATGAAATGCATACAAAATACTTGCGTGTGACGTCACATCTCAGTAGCCATTTTGGGTTTGAACAAAATAATGTGATTTTAAAGTTGTGATATCTCAGGTAGTTTAAATGAGAATCAAGTAATTCTTGTATTCAACGATGTTTGTATCATTGAGAGGTCTTTGATTACAAAAATAAAAAATAGGCAAATACCGTATTAACGTAGACCAATTTAGAAATAAATTTTATTTGTGTTATTTCTTTTATGTGATAGGTGGCAGATGAGCAGACGAATCACCTGATGGTAAGCGATTACCGCCGCCTATGGATACCCGCGACACTAGTGGAGACACAAGTGCGCTGCCAACCTTTAAACGCTCTCTCCCCCGGATTGGGCCTCCAGTACCCTCACTCACGCAGCAAAACACAGCACAGTGCTGCTTCACGTCGGTTTTCTGTGAGCAGTGGTATCATTCCGGTCAAGCCAGCCTATTCATGCCGAAGCGTACCTCTCCCACGGTCAATGTTTAGGATAGTTTTTAATGAGAAAGGGAGGCAAACGAGCAAGCGAGTCACCTGATGTTAAGTGGGCCACCCATGGGCATCAGCCACACCAGGAGTGGAGATGCGTTTCTCAATTTTAACAGTGGGAGAGCCACGCTTCGGCATGAATGGGCCGGCTCGACCGGAGTAATAGCACGTCCTCACAGAAAACTGGCGTGAAGCAGTGCATGCGCTGTGTTTCGCTGCGTGAGTCAGGGTATCGGAAGCTCAATCCAGCGGAAGGGGGGTTAAAAGGTAAGCAGCGCATTTGTGACACCACTGGTGTTGCAGGTGTCCATGGATGGCGGTAATCGCTTATCATCAGGTGATCCGATATCATTAAAAAATGTTTTATATTCGTTTAGCAGTTTCATCTTAACTGGTGGTCAAATATTTGTAACAATGTTTCCACTGGATATTGTAAAGTATACCTACAATATTGCTACTTGGATATTGTAAAGTATACCTACTACTATCGTCGGCTCATGACGATTCAAGCACTTACAAAAAATTCGTCGTCTTAGCAAGGGGTTCGGATAGCATAAATGGTTAGTGCAGCCACCCGGACTGTGGAAGGTTGTGGGTTCGAGTCCCACCTGAGCCCTATGGTGAATTTTTTTAAGTGTATTATTTACTTAAAAAATGTTTTAGTTTTTCAATTGTTGAGATAATTATTCTGAAAGTGTAATTATGGTTCAGTTAGGTTGCGAAGGTTGCTCCACTGGTGTCGCAGAACCGACAACCGATGGGGTAAACGAGTTCTAGAGTGGAGACCGCGTCTTGGCAAACGTAATGTAGGGCGCCCTCTGGCTAGGTGGGGGGACGATCTGCGCAGGATGACTGGCAAGAGCTGGATGCGAGAAGCCATGGATAGATCACGGTGGCGAACAATTGGAGAGGCCTACGTCCAGCAGTGGACTGCGATATGCTGATGATGAGGTTGCGAAGGTCAGACGGCAGTTGCTCTATTGTAATTACCATACTTCCCTAATCCTGGATCATGGTCCAAGCGTACCCGGGCTCCGAAACAACAGCTTTGGAGGCAAGTGGGAATTACACGTTAGGATCTGGAAATGCATATAAGTTGAATTAGCAGGGAACTCTAGTTTCACTGCTAATTGAACTGGGTTGGATTTATTTTTTAACCGACTTTTTTACGTCAGGTGGCAGACAAGCAGACGGACCACATGATGGTAAGCTATTGCCACCGCCCTAGGACACCTATGGACATGGACTTTAAAAAAAGAGAAGTTCTATGTTTGACTATTATTATTTATTAATATTTTTTTGAACATGAGTGCAATAAATAATTTGAATTTGAATTATGATTTTTTCAAGTTTATTTTAAAAAGTCAAAATAAACCAAGCAAAAAAGCATCGGCATATTTTCTTACGGTGACATCATCATCATCATCATCATCAGCCTATCGCAGTCCACTGCTGGACGTAGGCCTCTGTAAATGTTCGCCACCGTGATCTATCCATGGCTTCTCGCATCCAGCTCTTGCCGGTGCCGGTCTTTTTACGGTGACAGGTAGGGCACAATAGCGACGCCAATTGATTTAAATTGTTAGCAACTAAACCGGATATCTTTTAACAAATTCGAAGCTGCAGCCTCTCGGAAAACACGTATACTATTTATTTAATACTTATACTTAACTTTTGGGTGTGCTTTTGAACTCGAAATTTGAATTACCGCCAAAACGGCCATTTATTGCGGTAATTCAAATTTCGAATTCAAAAAGAAATCAAAAAGTAGTTCTAAATAATTAAATAAATAGAATAAATGTTTGCTTAGAGCTTGCTCCGAAATAGTTTAAAATAGATCTGGTTTAGTAGCTAACAATTTAAATCAATTAGTGTCGCTAGTTAGGGCTACCCGTCGCTTTAAAACAATAGGTAATTGTTTTACTTGTCTTTAGTAAATCCCTAAAATAAATAAATTATCATCATCATCATCATCATCAGCCCATTTAAGTCCCCACTGCTGGGGCACGGGCCTCCCTCAATCACATGAGGGGTAATTGCCATACTCACCACGCTTGGCAGACGGGTTGGCGAGGGTTTTGATATAAATGCAGAGTTTTCCTTCTCTGGGTGCTGATGATCATGCCAGCAGCTTTACCTTAGTCGCCTTTTACGACACCTCGGTAAGAGTGAGGGTGGCCTATTCTACTCTGCCGGGGACCACACGGCTTACTTACTTATAAATAAATTATAAATTTATCAATTGTATTACAATACCATTTATTTTCTTCCTTCTGTTAACTTATAGAGCATGACGGGTCTTTATTTTTTTTTAATTTAACATCTCGAATCTGTCAACTTATCTTAAAATAAAAAAAAATCTACATACCTAAACCCTCCGATTGTACTGCAAACAATATCACACACACGTTCACACAGGGAAAGGCACGGTATGACTGAGTTGCGTTGCGGTCTGACGTCGCTTATATAAGTGTGTACTAAAGTGGATAAGACAAGACTTATATTCGCTTGCACTGGTTAAATTTGTGTAGAATATGGTGTATTGTACAATATGCTATTTGGCTATATTAAGGTGACGGGTACGGCACACTAGCGACGTCTATAGATTTTAATTTTACCTACTAAACTGGATCTATTTCAAACAATTTCGGAGTTACGACCTATCATCATCAGCAACCCACACTCGTCCACTGCTGGACATAGGTCTCCCCTAATGCACGCCACTGCTCCCGATTTTCGGCCACTCTCATCCAGCCCACACCAGCCAGCCTTCGAATGTCGTCATCCCATCTTGTCGCAGGGCGTCCTATACTACGCTTACCGTGTCGCGGTCTCCACTCAAGGACTTTACGGCTCCAACGGATGTCAGTTCTGCGGCTATCGGCAAACACTTATACTATTTATTAAATAACCATGCACAAGTGTTGGGTCCGTTTTTTGTACGCGAATAATTGATTCACGCTAAAAGTGGCCGCTTTTGGCGTGAATTTGTGCGTCAAAATTAGTGCATGGTTATTTAATAATTAGTATAAGTGTTTGTCAAGAGGTTGTTACCCCGAAATTGTTTAAAATAGATCCGGATTAGTGCTAAAATTGAAATCGATTGGCATCGCTGGTGTTCTCTACCCGTCACCTTAACGCGAAGACTCGCGGCAGATAAAGATTTTCATTTATTGATTATGACTGCCTCAGTGGCGCAGTGGTTAGTGGGTCGCACTTTAAAGCGACGGCTGCTCTTGGAGTCTCGGGTTCGATCCCCGGGTCGCGCCAAAAATTTGTACCTAAGTTTTTGGTAAGAAATTCTTATTGGCAGCCCGGCGTCCGGAAGTTGACGGTCTTGTTCCCTAGTGCCTCGCAAAGCACGTTAAGCCGTTGGTCCTGCGCCCGATCCTTTCTCAGGTCATGTCACACTAGTGACCCATCGGATTATGAGGATAAGGGAAAAGAGTGTACTCGTATTTGCGCAAACACTTGAGCACTATATTTTTCCTGCGGAAGTGGCTGATCGTCGAGATTGGCCGACGTAGCCGAAATCGGTTGTAATTTGCGATTGCCCCAGGATCGACCGTAAAAAAATGAATAGCTATTTTATTATGTATGATATGTGACTGTTTGTACTTCAGGGTTAGGTCAATGTATGTTTTTTTTATGTCATAGGTGGCAGACGAGCAGACGGATCACCTAATAAATAAATATTTCACAACATCACATACATTGATCTGACTCCGAGATAGGTAGCTCAAGCACCTGTGTTACGGATATCAGAATCAACAGTGGGATTACAAATATATGCATTTAATACTTTTCTTTTGTAAATACATACTTATAATACATATCAAACACCCAGACCAGTACAAACAAACATGTTCATGCACACAAAATGTTTGTACTGTGCGGGGATCAAACCCGCAACCCTTGTATCAGAGGCAGCGTTCACTACCACTGTTCCAATCGGGTCGTCGCTAATGGTAAGTGATTGTCGCCGCCCGTGGACATCACCCGCAACACCACTCCCGGTAGGTACCCTCACACACGCAGCGAAACACAGCACAGTGCTGCTTCACACCGGTTTTCTGTGATGCCGTGGTATCACTCCAGTCGAGCCGGCCCATTCATGCGGAAGCGTGGCTCACGGTATGTGTTGTTGTCCGATTATTTACGAATAACTTTTTCCTGTCGCTTCTAAAACATAATTCATGTCAATTTTATTGGAAGTCAAGTAGCGAAACGAAATGAACAGAGAACCTCACGTTGGGTTACTAAATAATCTATGAAATACCCGATTCTCAAAATTTGAGGAAACACAAGATTGTGTAACCCATGTGGTCTTCATATAGACGTCCACTGCTGGACATAGGCTTCCTCCAATGTTCTCTACACAGATCGGTCCTGCGCCGCCCGCATCCTATGGATTCTCGCGACCTTCACCAGATCGTCGGTCCACCTTGTGGGGGGCCTGCCTGTGTGGTCGTCTGTACACAATCAGAAACTGCCTAATTGAAAATCAATGAACTGTATTAATTTTTCTTATTACCAGACATCCCGAATCCTGAATCATGATCTATTTTACCGTGGGATAAACGGTGATACCACGGCCTCACAAAAAGCCGGCGTAAAGCAGCGCCTGCGCTGTTTTTCACTGAGTGAGTGAGGGTACCGGAAGCCCAATTGTGGCTGAAGGGGAATTTAGAATTTTGACAGCGAATTTGTGACTTCAATGGTTTTTCGGATGTACGCAGCCAACCCTTAAACTCTCCTGTCTGTCCGTCCGTCCGTATGTCACAGCCTACTATTGAAACTTGGTAAATATATGTATTTTGTTAACCGCATTACGATTTTTACACAAAAATTGGAAAAAAAAATAGGGGGGGGTCTCCATACCTAAAACTGAAACTCAAAAATGTTTTTTTCATCAAACGTGTGGGGAAAGTATCTATGGATAGGTCTTTAAAAAAATGATGTTGAGGTTTTTAACATCATTTTTTTTAAACAGAATACTTCGCGCAAGAGACGCTCCCAAAGTGATAAATTGTGTGTTGTTCCCCCCCCCCCCCCCTCTAACTTCTATATTAAATGAATTATAAAACTAAAAAAAATATATGATGTACATAATCATGAAAACTAACAACGAAAATTGGTTTGAACTAGATATAGTGAGTAGTTTTTTTTAATACGTTATAAACCGTAAACCGCAATTTAGCTTCCATTTACTTTACTTGCTGCTACGGAACCCTTCATGGGCGAGTCCGACTTGCACTTGGCCGGTTTTTTACTTGGTAGAATTGACGTTTTCATCAATAATAACTTATATCACATAGAAAAATAAATAAATTAATAACTATTCTAATGTTACTGACCATGAGAGTTTAAAACAATATATTTATAGATATTATCTTTTGATGACCCGTCTGGATCAGTGGTAGTGAACGCTGCCTTTGGTCCAAAGGTTGCGGGTTCGATCCCTGCACAGTACAAACATTTGTGTGCATGAACATGTCTGTTTGTAATGGTCTGGGTGTTTTCTATGTATTATAAGTAATGTATTTACTAAAGAAAAGTATTATATGTATATATTTGTAATTCCGCTGTTGATTCTGATATCCGTAACACAGGTGCTTGAGCTACCTATCTTGGAGTCAGATCAATGTATGTGATGTTGTGAAATATTTATTTATTTATTGTATTTAGAAAAAAGCGGCAATTTCATAGGTAAACACCTATTATCATTAATACTCAGTATAGATAGGTTGGTTACCTAAAGAAAGATAAATCGTATGGAAAAGTATACTTTTCGCGCATGCGTCCATGCTAGCTGCGCTTGCGTAGTTCCCACGCTGGGAGTTCGAAACGCCTTCCTATCTCAAACTCTGCAATCGTCTAATCACTATAGCGAGGGACCGTCAACCTTTTTACTGTTCAGACTACAATTTGTAACATTTTCTTAAGGTGACGGGTAGGGCACACTAGCGACGCCAATCGAATTTAAATTTTTAGCTACTTAACCGGATCTATTTTAACAATTTCGAGGTTATAACCTCTCGGCAAACACTTATACTATTTATTAAATAACCATGCAAAAATAGTGAGTCCAACGCGTAAGCGACAAATTGATTCACGCCACTTTTGGCGTGAATCAATTTTTCGCGTACAAAAACGGACCCAACATTTGTGTATGGTTATTTAATAAATAGTGTAAGTGTTTGCCGAGAGGTTGTTACCCCGAAATTGTTTAAAATAGATCCCTTTTAGTAGCTAGAAATTGAAATCGATGGGCGTCGCTAGTGTGCCGTACCCGTCACCTTAATGATATTGAAAGAAATATATGAAGAATATGCGGGAGTATTTCCCGACGGCTAACACTTAGGGACCTTCAAGAGAAGAGCGTATTCCTTTTTCTTTTTTTTTATGGCATAGGTAGCAGACGAGCAGACGGATCACCGGATTACTGCTGCCCAAAGACACCCGCGACACCAGTGGAGTCATAAGTGCGCTGCCAACTCTTAAACCCCCCTTCCCCCGGATTGGGCCTCCGGTAATCACGCAGCGAAACACAATACAGTGCAACAGTCGCAGTCAGTCAAAGTCACAGTCACTCAATAAAACGCCGGTGTTTTGCGTTTTATCGACTACGGATTCAGCGGATATCACTCTAAAAGCAATCGCGGGTTTTAAGACTCTATTAGGTCCAAGCAAGTTGTCACGAGACAACGCACTCGACACACAATAGCAGTGTTAAAAACGATACAATCCAACGATTTTTATTATTAGGATCACTTTGCGGCACTTCACTGCACAAATAAACACCAAATTTGAACACTTAAAACTACTAGACACTAATTTGAAACCTTTGAATTGCATCAGCCCATGCGGCTTGTTTTAGCCTTACCCGCCGAATCATCAGGGGGATAAATCATATAGAATACAGGAAAAAAAAATGGCTGCCACTTGGAACAAAAAAGAGCATATTCTTTCCTTTGTACGTTCCGTCACACTCACACATATACAAGACTGTTACCATCTTATTACATATGGCGATTTAAAGTTGTTACCGTGTACTAAAGGTCACGCCGTGTGGTCCCCGGCAGAGTAGAATAGGCCACCCTCACTCTTACCGAGGTGTCGTAAAAGGCGACTAAGGTAAAGCTGCTGGCATGATCATCAGCACCCAGAGAAGGAAAACTCTGCATTTACATCAAAACCCTCGCCAACCCGTCTGCCAAGCGTGGTGAGTATGGCAATTACCCCTCATGTGATTGAGGAGGCCCGTGCCCCAGCAGTGGGGACTTAAATGGGCTGATGATGACTAAAGGTCGTGTCATCCGGTTCCAACACCCAATGATAACAGGGGCTGGCACGAATTTTGTTCCGGGACTATCCTTAGTTTGCGATTTGGAATCAGGGGGTAAAACTTTATTGAATTCTCACCTTAATGTCAAACATGTTCGGTTCAATATCAATTGAGGAATTTTGATAGATTGCAGTAGGGTAAGCAGGGGGAATAGCGCTCAGTGGGTAATAGCGCCCACCTCTGTAGCTCTGTCAAAACAGTACATAGCAACACGCCATGTTGTGTGGAGGGCGAGGGGAAGGGTCCTCGAACCTACAACGATGCGATCGGACAGTCAGCCCGCGTCATGAGACTTCTTCTTTTATTTTTTTGCGCCCGCACTCGGTAAGTCTAAAAGGCTGATCTTCAGTACTAATATGCTAATTTGTGATTGTAGACTTGACCTCTTTAATATTTTGTTTAATTATAATGTCTCTTGTTTGATATTTTCCAAGAAACATGTTTGGGCGTCATTAGCCCGGACCTCGAGCGGCATTAGCCGATGTCAGCGGCAATGCCGCTCAAACATGTTTTTTTAAAATTATTTTTTACTATTAATGGGTCTAAGATATAAGTTTCTGTAGTTTAATTGTTGACAAATAGATAATTAAAGAATCTATTACGTTTCATAATTTTCATTTTAAATAATTAATTTAAAAAATACACATGTTTTTCCTTAAGTGAACGCCCCTCCTTACATTAATTTGATGTGTGGTTGTCTGTACAGTCATACTGTATTTGCCTACCTACAAACCATCAAATTATTTTGTATTTGTGGTATTTTATAATTTTCATCAATGTCATGGAGCAATAAAGATTAACAATTAGATATACCTCTTTAGTACGGTGTCCTTACTACAGTAGTAAAAGTATGTACCTATGAATGTCAATGTATTGTTGTAGGTATGTATGTACCAATAAAAATCCTCCAACTGATTGCGGCTACGGCGGCCAATCCCAACGATCAGCCACGTACGCAGGATATATTATAGTGCTCAAGTGTGTGCGCAAACACAAGTGCACTCTCTATTCCCTTACCGTCATATTTCGATGGGACACCAGCGTGATACGACCGGAGAGGGATCGGGCGCAGG
Source organism: Marasmia exigua (assembly GCA_019059595.1). Lineage (NCBI taxonomy): Eukaryota > Metazoa > Arthropoda > Insecta > Lepidoptera > Crambidae > Marasmia > Marasmia exigua. Next base: position 1,580,411 of record CM032489.1, read on the forward strand.
AGCATCGGCTTAACGTGCTTTCCGAGGCACGGGGGTACAAGACCGCCAACTTCCAGACTCCGGCAGCCCGGAGTCTGGAAGTTAATAAGAATTACTTACTGAAAATTTAGGTACAGATTTCTGGCCCTACCCAATCTGGATCCCAATCCACCATACTGTCCCACTGCAGGACAAAGGCCTTCATCATAGAAATCAAGTCATCGCTACTATGATGGGATTAGGCTTAATCACCACGCTTGTCTAATGCGGATTGGTGATCACAAATCCGAGCTACGTTCGAAAACCTCAAAACATACTTTTCGGGACCCGGGAATCGAACCCAGGACCCCGAGATCACAACCCGGTACTTAAACCACTAGACCAACAGGGCGTTCCACGGGGACGTACCCATAGTAATAATGGAACTTCCATGTTTTTTTATGTTCAGCCGTGGGATAGCCACGCTTTGGCATGAATGAACCGGTTCGGTCGAAGTCATAACCACAGCCTGAAGCGGCGTCAGCGGTCCAAGGGTTGCGGTCCAACATTTGTGTGCATGAACATGTCTGTTTCTATTGGTCTGAGTGTTTTCTATGTATTTACAAAAAAAGTATATATATATTTGTAATACCACTGTTGGTTCTGATATCCGTAACACGGGAGCTTGCGATACCTATCTCGGAGTCAGATCAATCAATGTATGTGATGTTGAGAAAGAAATATTTAAAAAAAAAAGTCGCCGGGTGAGTGAGGGCACCGGAGGCTCAAATCTGGGGAATGGGGGACGCAATCAATAATAATTAAGTAAAGAAAAGTGTTGGTCTAGTGGTTTCAGTATCAGGCCGTGATCTCGGGGTCCTGGGTTCGATTCCCAGGGCGAGCAATCATGTTTCAATGTTATCATACATAGCTTTTTTTTTTATGATATAGGTGGCAGACGAGCAGACGGATCACCCGATGGTAAGCGATTACCGCCGCCCATGGACGCCTGCAACACCAGTGGTGTCACAAGTGCGCTGCTTACCTTTTGACCCCCCTTCCCCTGGATTGGGCCTCCGGTACCCTCACTCACGCAGCGAAACACAGCGCATGCACTGCTTCACGCCGGTTTTCTGTGAGGATGTGGTATTACTCCGGTCCGGTAGCTGGGGTTTTTGTGATCACCAACTCGCATTAGGCAAACGTGGTGATTAAGCCTAATCCCGTCATAGTAGCGATAACTTGATTTCTATGATGGAGGCCTTTGCCCTGCAGTGGGACAGTATACAGGCTGATACTTTTAAAGAAACGTGAAACAAAAGAATTATTATATCTGTGCCTATACGAGCACCATGAAATATAACAGCTGTGTTATAATTTAACGGCGCACGACGAATCATTTGAAATTTTTGCCAATGTCTCTGCCTATGCCAATATTTCGAATGAATAAATACCTATTACATAACTTTAAAATTAAATGAGGAGATAGTCAATGTACATAAAAATTTACAGTTTTTAGGGTACCGCGGAGACTAATATTAATAAATAGCTTTTACGCGCGGCCTCACTCAATTTGAATTTGGGGTAACACGGTTTTCCAAAAAAAAAAAAAAATTAGCCCGCTGTTTTGTTAGTCACAATAAAAACAGTGCGCATAATTATAATCGACGACCCGTTTGGAACAGTGGTAGTGAACGCTGCCTTTGGTCCAAGGGATGCGGGTTCGATCCCCGCACAGTAAAAACATTTGTGTGTATGAACATGTCTGTTTGTATTATTTTGGGTGTTTCTATGTATTTTCAAAAGAAAAGTATTATATGTATATATTTGTAATCCCACTGTTGGTTCTGATATCCGTAACACAGGTGCTTGCGCTACCTATCTCGGAGTCAGATCAATCAATGTTGATGATTGATGTTGTGAAAGATATATTTTTAAAAAAAATCGCCGGGTGAGTGAGTTCACCGAAGGCTCAAATTGGGGGAATGAGGGACGCAATCAATAATAATTAAGTAAAGAAGAGTGTTGGTCTAGTGGTTTCAGTGTCAGGCCGCGATCTCGGGGTCCTGGGTTCGATTCCCAGGGCGAGCAATCATGTTTCAATGTTATCAAACATAGCTTTTTTTTTTATTATGATATAGGTGGCAGACGAGCAGACGGATCACCCGATGGTAAGCGATTACCGCCGCCCATGGACGCCTGCAACACCAGTGGCTGTCACAAGTGCGCTGCCTTACCTTTTGACCCGCCTTCCCCTGGATTGGGCCTCCGGTACCCTCACTCACGCAGCGAAACACAGCGCATGCACTGCTTCACGCCGGTTTTCTGTTGAGGACGTGGTATTACTCGGTCCGGTAGCTGGGGTTTTTGTGATCACCAATCCGCATTAGGCAAGCGTGGTGATTAAGCCTAATCCTGTCATAGTAGCGATAACTTGATTTCTATGATGGAGGCCTTTGCCCTGCAGTGGGACAGTATACAGGCTGATACTTTTAAAGAAACGTGAAACATAAGTATTATTATATCTGTGCCTATACGAACACCATGAAATATAACAGCTGTGTTATAATTTAACGGCGCACGACGAATCATTAGAAATTTTTGCCAATGTCTCTGTCTATGCCAATATTTTGAATGAATAAATATTACATAACTTTAAAATTAAATGAGAAGATAGTCAAAGTACATTAAAATTTACAGTTTTTAGGGTACCGCGGAGACTAATATTAATAAATAGCTTTTACGCGCGGCCTCACTCAATTTGAATTTGGGGTAACACGGTTTTCCAAAAAAAAAAATATTAGTCCCGCTGTTTTGTTAGTCACAATAAAAACAGTGCGCATAATTATCTTCGACGACCCGTTTGGAACAGTGGTAGTGAACGCTGCCTTTGGTCCAAGGGATGCGGGTTCGATCCCCGCACAGTAAAAACATTTGTGTGTATGAACATGTCTGTTTGTATTGGTTTGGGTGTTTCTATGTATTTACAAAAGAAAAGTATTATATGTATATATTTGTAATCCCACTGTTGATTCTGATATCCGTAACACAGGTGCTAGAGATACCTATCTCGGAGTCAAATTAATGTATGTGATGTTGTGAAAAATTTGAACGATTATAATCGATCTTCCAACCGATTTCTAATCTCAAAGGCCAGCTACTTACGCAGCATATGTTATAGTGCTTAAGTGTGTGCGCAAACACAAGTGCACTCTCTATTCTCTTGCCCTCATATTCTGCGCGCGCGCAGGACCAACGGCTTAACATGCTTTTCGACACACGGGGTACAAGAAGGTGCTTAATTTTTTTTTAGATTAAGGAGTTACCACACTGGCGGATTGTAAGCATTTTCAAAGAGGAGTCGGAAAAATGGGCCGGCTCAGACTGGAGTGATACCACAACCTCACAGAAAACCGGCTTGAAGCAGCACTGTGCTGTGTTTCCGCTGCGTGAGTGAGGGAAGGTACTGGAGGCTGGAGGCCGGAGGAAAGGGGGGTTTAAAGGTTGGCAGTGCACTTGTGACTCTACTGTGTCCATGGGCGGCGGTAATCGCTTACCATCAGGTGATCCGTTCGCCCGACGCAAATATCACATAAAAAACAATACGGAACCCTCAGTTTACAAGTCACTGTGTACTTGACCAGGTATTTATGTTGATTTTAGTCACAATGTTTTAGGAGAATATAGAAATATTTTAGTGTTTCTAAAAGGGAAACTAACATACGGGTGTCGTGTTTACTATGTCATTAAATTTTAACTTTATTGTTCAATTAATAGACTTCCTCAAAGCGGTTTATTTGGTGCGCCCATTCACAAAACCAATGTAATAAAAATAACATTTAATAAAATGGATGGGCTGAGCGGCTCGGCCGGTGTGATACCACGGCCTCATAGAAAGCCACAGAGTAAGTAAATAAGTAAGTATTCATTTATTGACCACATAAAAGATTTACATAGATAGGACACATAACATAAGCATAAGGTAGCTCAGCATATGCTGCAGCGGTTAGGTCCAAGCTCAGCATGCGCTGCAGCGGTTAGGTCCAAGCTCAGCATGTGCTGCAGCGGTTAGGTCCAAGCTCAGCATGCGCTGCAGCGGTTAGGTCCAAGCTCAGCATGCGCTGCAGCGGTTAGGTCCAAGCTCAGCATGTGCTGCAGCGGTTAGGTCCAATCTCAGCATGTGCTGCAGCGGTTGGGTCCAAGCTCAGAATGTGCTGCAGCGGTTGGGTCCAAACTCAGCATGCGCTGCAGCGGTTAGGTCCAAGCTCAGCATGTGCTGCAGCGGTTAGGTCCAAGCTCAGCATGTGCTGCAGCGGCTAGGTCCAAGCTCAGCATGTGCTGCAGCGGTTAGGTCCAAGCTCAGCATGCGCTGCAGCGGTTAGGTCCAAGCTCAGCATGTGCTGCAGCGGCTAGGTCCAAGCTCAGCATGTGCTGCAGCGGCTATGTCCAAGCTCAGCATGCGCTGCAGCGGTTAGGTCCAAGCTCAGCATGTGCTGCAGTGGTTAGGTCCAAGCTCAGCATGTGCTGCAGCGGTTAGGTCCAAGAGCATGTGCTGCAGCGGTTGGGTCCAAGCTCAGCATGTGCTGCAGCGGTTAGGTCCAAGCTCAGCATGCGCTGCAGCGGTTAGGTCCAAGCTCAGCATGTGCTGCAGTGGTTAGGTCCAAGCTCAGCATGTGCTGCAGCGGTTAGGTCCAAGCTCAGCATGCGCTGCAGCGGTTAGGTCTATGCTCAGCATGCGCTGCAGCGGTTAGGTCCAAGCTCAGCATGTGCTGCAGTGGTTAGGTCCAAGCTCAGCATGTGCTGCAGCGGTTAGGTCCAAGCTCAGCATGTGCTGCAGCGGTTAGGTCCAAGCTCAGCATGCGCTGCAGCGGTTAGGTCCAAAAGCAGCATGTGCTGCAGCGGTTGAGTCCAAGCTCAGCATGCGCTGCAGCGGTTAGGTCCAAGCTCAGCATGTGCTGCAGCGGTTAGGTCCAAGCTCAGCATGCGCTGCAGCGGTTAGGTCCAAGAGCAGCATGTGCTGCAGCGGTTGAGTCCAAGCTCAGCATGCGCTGCAGCGGTTAGGTCCATGCTCAGCATGTGCTGCAGCGGCTAACTCTCACTCAGGAGAAATCAGATCCAACCAGGTGAAAGGGGTTTCAAATGTTGTGACTCTATTGATATTGCGAATGTCCATCGGCTTAGTCGTCAGCTTGTTTGCCAACTATCACATGAGAAAATCCTAAGAATAAAAAACAAGCCAACATTAGGTTTTTTTTGATGTGATAGGAGGCAGACGAGCAGACGTATCACCTGATGGTAAGCCATTGCGCCGCCCATGCACACCCGAGACACCAGTGGAGTCACAACTTGTGACTCACAAGTGCGCTGCCAACCTTTTCCCGGATTGGGCTTCCGGTAGCCTCAATCACGCAGCGAAACACAGCAGAGTCGCTACGCTACACCGGTTTTCAGTGAGGCCGGGGTTTCACTCCACTCAAGCCCGCCCATTCATTCCGAAGCGTGGCTCTCCCACGGTCTATGAAAGCAAAAAACTATTTTCTTTTCTTTTTATGTAATAGGTAAAATTTATATAGTTTTTTAGGGTACTATTGCAATTTATTCGTAAGTAAATAATGCACTTAAAATATTTTGGACAGTCTTCGGGTGAGACTCGAACCCACGATCTCTTTTTCCAACCGGGCAACTGCTTTGTCGCAGGGCGTCCTACACTACGCTTACCGAGTCGCGGTCTCCACTCAAGGACTTTACGGCTCCAACGGCTGTCAGTTCTGCGGCTAATATGACCAGCCCACTGCCACTTCAGTTTGCTAATTCGGTGGGCTATGTCGGTGACTCTGGTTCTCTGTCGGATTACATCATTTCTGATGCGGTCCTTCAGAGATACTCCGAGCATAGCCCTTTCCATAGCTCTTTGAGCGACTTTGAACCGGTGGACTAGTCCAGCCGTGAGTGTCCACGTCTCGGCACCGTAAGTCATGACCGGAAGGACGCACTGGTCGAAGACTTTCGACTTAAGACTTTGAGGGATGGGTGACGAGAAGACTTGACGAAGTTTACTAAATGCTGCCCAGCCTAGCTGAATTCTTCTATTCGCTTCTCTCTCGAAGTTTATCATCATCATCATCATCAGCCCATTTAAGTCCCCACTGCTGGGGCACGGGCCTCCCTCAATCACATGAGGGGCAAATGCCATACTCACCACGCTTGGCAGACGGGTTGGCGAGGGTTTTGATATAAATGCAGAGTTTTCCTTCTCTGGGTGCTGATGATCATGCCAGCAGCTTTACCTTAGTCGCCTTTTACGACACCTCGGTAAGAGTGAGGGTGGCCTATTCTACTCTGCCGGGGACCACACGGCCCTCTCTCTCTCTCGAAGTTGTTTCTGCCTAATTGGAGCGCTTGTCCTAGATAGACATATTCCTGAACAACTTCGAGAGGTACTCCATTAACAGCGACCGGTCCCGGATCAACGAGCTCGTTGAACATGACCTTGGTTTTATCCAAGTTCATCCGGAGACCGATGTGTTTGGAAGATTCAGCCAGGCTGCTCACCATCTCCTGTAGGTCTTGTAGGGTTTCCGCCAAGATAACGATGTCGTCTGCGAATCGTAGGTGTGACATGTACTCGCCATTAATATTGATTCCGCGCTCCTTCCAGTTTAGCATTTCAAACATATCCTGCAGCGCAGCGGAGAAAAGTTTCGGAGATATAACAACTCCTTGTCTCACACACGTCGCAGCAGGACAGGCTCAGTTTGGCCATTTTGGATTACTACGGACATATTAGCAGCGTCATACAGACACCTCAACACCTCGATATATCGCCAATCTACTTGGCACCTTTGCAAGGCCTCTAGAACAGCCCAGGTCTCGACGGAGTCAAAAGCTTTTTCATAGTCGACAAACGCCATGCTCAGGGGCTGGTTATACTCTTTGGTCTTCTGTATAACCTGCCTCACTGTGTGAATATGGAACAGCTTATAGACGTGACTCAGAAGAGAAATTGGTCGATAGTTCTTCAGTAAAGTTTTGTCGCCTTTCTTGAAGAACAATACGACCAAGCTCCGCTGCCACGCCCTATGAGTTCTCCCGGAGAAAAGAACTGAGTTAAATATACGCCGAAGTTCCTTCAGCACCGGCTTGCCGGCTGCTTTCAGAAGCTCGGTTGTAACTCCGTCTTCTCCCGGGGCTTTTCCATTTTTAAGTTGCCCAAGAGCTGCTTCGATCTCCTCCAGGCTGATGTCGGGAAGATCCTCCGTCGCATGGCGAGTTAATGTGGCTCTTAAATCCTTCTCATCTGGCGTAGGGTGGGGTGAGTGCGACGCATATAACTGGCTGTAGAAGGTGTAAACTTCCGAAAGAATCTCAGTCTTTGACGTGACGACTTCTCCGTTTGTTTTGGTCACCTTCGACAGGTGGCTCCTTCCAAGCTGTTGTACGAAGACTTTGGACCCCCGGTTCTGCTCAATTGCTCTCTGTATTGAGAGTGTATTGGAACTTCGGAGGTCACGTCTTATCAGCTTGGAAATGGACTTATTCAGAGCCCGTTGTTCTGCCGAAGTGACTGATGGATCGTTCCGCCTCTTTTCCATTAGGTCCAGAGTCTCTTTCGAAAGTTTAGACCGCTTGCCCATACGTCGCAACTCACAAAATTTTGCACCCTCGTCCCGAAGGATTTCCACCACTTGGTCGAGTTCTTCGTCGATATCCACGTCAATTGTGGTTTCCAAAGCACCGAACCGATTTTCCAATTTTAGTTGGAGGGCGTCGGAACCAGCGAGCGATTGGAGCAGATTTGGCCGGAGCGTGGACTTCATCAACCGAGAACGTTCAAGCTTAAAATCGATATTCAGAGTGCCTCTGAGAAGTCGGTGATCACTTCCGGTAAGCGTAGTGTAGGACGCCCTGCGACAAGATGGGATGATGACATTCGAAGGCTGGCTGGTGTGGGCTGGATGAGAGTGGCCGAAAATCGGGAGCAGTGGCGTGCATTAGGGGAGACCTACGTCCAGCAGTGGACGAGTGTGGGCTGCTGATGAACTGCTTTACCGGCTAAGCTACCGGAGACCTTGGTACCTAAGTCGATGAATTTTGTAATTCGGCTCAACGCGAAGCACTTACGTCGGTAAAGAAGTTGCCCGGTTAGCAAAAGATCTTGGGTTCGAGTCCTACCCGAACACTGTCCAAAATATTTTAAATGCATTATTCTTTAAAATTCTTGACAAGGAGCCAAAGGTGTGCAACCCCTGTCTAATGGCTAAATACTCCGCGCAATGTTTAATGAAAACTTTCGTAAAACGAAACGTAAACTGTCATTTAGACATTTCAAAATGGTAGCGTTTCGACGCCATTTTGTTTCTAATGAAGTCATTATTTAAGATAGGTACATTAATTTAAGCATATAAGTTATTATAGTTTCCTTTGGGTTTAGCAACCTGGCCTTCGTGAATTTGTATGATTACGCGTTTGGTACCAAAAAGTACTTTTCATGTTAGTATGTAAAAAATCTTTCTTTCTTTCTTTCATTTTGAGTAAAAGTATCACCCTATATACTGTCCCACTGCAGGGCAAAGGCCTCCACCATAGAAATCAAGTCATCGCTACTATGATGGGATTAGGCATAATCACCACGCTTGCCTAATGCGGATTAGTGATTACAAACCCGAGCTATGATCGAAAAATTTGAAACATACCTTCGCTCGACCCGGGAATCGAACCCAGGACCCCAAGATCACGGCCAGGTACTTAAACCACTAGACCGAGGAGTTACTTTTCATGTTATTTCGAGATAATTATCTACAAGTATTTTTGTAACGCACAAAAATGATTTCTTTAGCTACCCAAATGTTTAAATCTTTGAATAAATTATTAATCATCAATATTAGATGTATTGTGGTGGTAAAGAATCTTAGCCTATAGATAAGTATACTGTCCCAGTGCTGGGCAAAGACCTCCATCATATAAATCAAGTCATCGCTACTATGATGGGATTAGGTCACCACGCATACCTAATGGGATTTATCTAAAATAAGTAATTCTGTAACTTACCTTAAAATTGAAAATTTTAAAAACCCCCGACGGCGGCCATCTTGAAATTTGTCACAATAAATACATTCTGCTACTCAAGCCCTCTTATATGATACCCTTACTGTGTCCCATACTGTCTAACAAATTATGATACTTAGTGTTATTTTTTCTTTAAAATAAACTAAGCCTGAGACTCAAGCGCTATTATGGCACTGCGGGGGAAAGTTGGAGGCACTTGACATGACGCCGATTGTACCTAATTTTTTTTAAAATTACTTACAAAGAAACTTGAGATCAATCAACAGACTTATTTGAGTAGCTGTAAAAAATTAAATTAACAGAAAATATAATCGCTTTTGTAAAAATATAACAAAATAACAAACGTTTTAGCCATCGTCAGCCCATTTAAGTCCCCACTGCTGGGGCACGGGCCTCCCTCAATCACATGAGGGGTAGTTGCCATACTCACCACGCATGGCAGACGGGTTGGCGAGGGTTTTGATATAAATGCAGGGTTTTCCTTCTCTGGGTGCTGATGATCATGCCAGCAGCTTTACCTTAGTCGCCTTTTACGATACCTCGGTAAGAGTGAGGGTGGCCTATTCTACTCTGCCGAGGACCACACGGCAAACGTTTTACTATAGAAATCAATTTTCTTCGTCATCCGTTTCGTGAACCTCTGTTACTAACAAATTCATAAAGAAATTGTGATATTTTTGAGGGACTATTTGTACTTAGCTTTGCTAATCCTAGTTGACGGCATATTCTCGCGAGCCGCTGCCCGCGCGCAATGTTGTAATAGCGGTGTGTCTTCCACACGATTGCTAAAAGTACATTTACTTAGCGTTATGTAACACCTGAAAACATTTTTATTTAACATAATATTTTAAAAAAATTTGGAGGGCTTGTAGCTTGAAATTGTAATGTGATTTATGTAAACAACGATTTTTCTGTAATTTTAAGTTAGAGTATTGTTCATTGGAGAAAAAAAAAGATTATTATATTTAGCAACATAGGTATTTAAAAACAATTGGCGCAAATTACATTCACAATGCATTTTAGTCAAAACGATCTTAATGTGAGTACAATATGACCTTTTTGTCCAGTTTGTTTGTGCCTCAAGCCATAGTTCAAGCAATTAGTGATGTACATCTGACCTCCTTAACATTTTGTAATCTTAACAATAACAATATTTAAATTGCCGTGTGGTCCCGGCAGAGTAGAATAGGCCACCCTCACTCTTACCGAGGTGTCGTAAAAGGCGACTAAGGTAAAGCTGCTGGCATGATCATCAGCACCCAGAGAAGGAAAACTCTGCATTTATACCAAAACCCTGGCCAACCCGTCTGCCAAGCGTGGTGAGTATGGCAATTACACCTCATGTGATTGAGAGAGGCCCGTGCCCCAGCAGTGGGGACTTAAATGGGCTGACGATGAAATTGCTATGGAATATATAGGTAGGCTGTAGTGCTCGCAGACGCAGACGAAGTTACCTATTCATTCTTTATGAATGAAAAATGACACCGACTGCTTAGAGTCTCTGGATCAAATAGACGACCTGACCGGTTTGGATCAGTGGTAGTGAACGCTGCCTCTGGTGCAAGGGCTGCGGGTTCGATACCCGCACAGTACAAACATTTGTGTGCATGAACATGTATGTTTAGATAAATAGATAGATAGATACTCTTTATTGCACAACATACAAAACTTAAAAGCTAGGTATACAGAGATACAATGTACAATTTAGGCGGTCTTATCGCTGGGAGCGATCTTTACCAGACAACCTTCAGGTAAAGGACATTAGATAGAAGAGGGGAGGGTGGTGCAATCCTTTTGATTTTGAATATTGATTAAGTAAATTTATTGTATAAATAAATATATCTAGATAATAAATAAATAAATAAACACGTTATCATACACTAATATATACGAATGTATGGGTCTGAGCGTTTTCTATGTATTATAAGTATGTATTTACAAAAGAAAAGTATTTTATGTATATATTTGTAATACCACTGTTGATTCTGATATCCGTAACACAGGTGCTTGAGCTAACTATGTCGGAGTCAGATCAATGTATGTGAAGATGTGAAATATTTATTATTTATTTGAATAACAGTTAGGTACTTCCATTTAAACCAACTGACCATTTTGAACAACGCCCGATTCGTCCAATCCGGGTAGGGGGAAACTCGCCCTATCAAAACTCGTATCAGAATTATGTTTTTTTTTTTGCTGGCCACTGTTCTAACCTAACCCAACCAATATTTTTGTGGCGGCAAATACTGAACTCTCATCATCATCATCATCACCATTTCAGCCAATAGACGTCCACTGCTGGACATAGGCCTCCCCCAATGTTCTCCACACAGATCGGTCCTGTGCCGCCCGCATCCAATGGATTCCCGCGATCTTCACCAGATCGTTGGTCCACCTTGTGGGGGGCCTGCCACGGCTGCGACTTCCTGTACGTGGCCTCCACTCGAGGACCTTTCCGCCCCAACGGCCGTCTGTTCTCCTCGCTATGTGCCCTGCCCATTGCCACTTGAGGCATGCAATCCTTTGGGCTATGTCTGTAACCGTTCTCCTGCGGATCTCATCATTTCTGATACGATCACGCAGGGAGACTCCGAGCATAGCTCTCTCCATTGCTCTCTGAGTGACTTTGAGCCTCCTTAATCGGCACATTTCGGTTCCGTATGTCATCACTGGCAACACACACGCATTGAAGACTTTCGTCTTGAGACACTGCGGTAGGTGGGCCGAAAATATGCTGCGTAGCTTCCCGATCGCTGCCCAGCCGAGTTGGATTCGTCGATCGACCTCTTTCTGGAAGTTGGACTTACCAAGCTGGACTTTTTGTCCAAGGTAGATGTACTCGTCTACAACTTCCAGTGCAGAGCTTCCAACCTTTACAAGCTGAACTGAACTGAACTCTACAAAACCAAATATTGATTAGGTTACATTAGAACAGTGGCCAGCAAAAAAATCCTAAAATTCTAGGACGAGTTTTAATAGGGCGAGAGACGGTCAGCCACGTACGCAGGATATATTATAGTGCTCAAGTGTGAGCGCAAACACTAGTGCACTCTCTATTCCCTTACCCTCATAATCCGATGGGGCACTACTATAACACAACCGGAAAGGGATCGGGCGCAGGACCAAACTTCCAGAATAAGAATTTCTTACTTCCAGAATAAGAATTTCTTACCGAAATCTTAGGTCCAATTAATTTATGGCCCGACCCGGGGATCAGACCCGGGACCTCTTGCGCAGCCGTCGCTTAAAGTGCGACTTACTAACCATTAGAGGCAACCAAAATAAATAAATCTATTGTACTCCCCTGTCTAAGAGTTTCGATGGTCAGACGGAAGGGTTCTGAAGCGACTGCTTTGGGGGGGACACTGGGAAATACACGCTAAGTTAGAAGTGTAGAAAAATTATGTTAGGATATATGTTAAATGCATGTCAACAAAAGTGATACCTAATAATTATGTACATATTTACAAAAAGAAATTGTCTGCCCCACTGATATTGTCCAACGTGCCCAGAATGCTAGCGGCGTTGCCTCTTTGGATGGCCAACCCTAAACGTCGGCCGAGGTAACTGCCAGCATTCCGGTCTCCAGAGAACTCGATCAGTCGGGCAGACAACTCTTGAAAGAGTTTGCGGGCCTCCGGCCCCCACGGCCCCAGTGTTTCCACGCCAAATGGGGCAAAGCGATAGCAGCTGTCTATGGCGGAGTACTTGTACCGTTTTCGGGTCTCCGCCGAGGCAACTGCAGCGCCTGCGCCCCGTGCAGTGGCATGGACACTGGAAGGAGCCAGTGTATCCGCGCAGGTCGCGTCCCGTATATTTTAATCTATCACTTAATAATGAACCTTGACAAACTCACTAAGTATGGTGTCAAAATATTTCTCTCGAGTAATTTCAAGATATGCAAACAATTGGTTTTGAAACCGTATTTTTTCTCATAAAATATTAATCTTTAGATCTCTTGCGGTTTATTTAGTATCATAAGATATAATTAATTAATTGTCATTTTCATTTATATGGGTACTTAGGCGTCAAAATTTGTTTAAGTTAAAAAATGCAATATTTTTTTAATGAAGTTGTTTTATAATGGTGGTCGGATTTTAAATGTGCATTGTTTTAAAGTTAATTTACTTTTGCTGCACCACAAATGGAAATGGGAATTTCAACAATCATGTTTTTAGGGTTCCGTAGCCAAATGGCAAAAACCGGAACCCTTATAGATTCGTCATGTCTGTCCGTCTGTCCGTCCCGTATGTCACAGCCACTTTTCCCCGAAACTATAAGAACTATACTATTGAGACTTGGTAAATAGATGTAACTATTTTGTTAACCGCATTTACGATTTCTACACAAAAAATGGAAAAAATAAAAAAATTGGGGGGTCTCCATACTTGAAACTGAAACTCAAAATTTTTTTTTCATCAAACCTATACGTGTATATCTATGGATAGGTATTTAAAAAATATGTTGAGGTTTTTAACATCATAAGTAAATTGTCTGTCTGTCCCCCCCCCTCTAACTTCTATAATAAATAAATTATAAAACTATAAAAAATATATGATGTACATAATCATGAAAACTAACAACGAAAATTGGTTTGAACTAGATATAGTGAGTAGTTTATTTTTAATACGTTATAAACCGTAAACCGCAATTTACATTCCATATATCTTACTTGCTACGGAACCCTTCATGGGCGAATCTCACTCGCACTTAGCCGGTTTTTTTTGCCTAATTTTAGTGAAAATATTTTCAAATTTATAGTTTATGCAACCGAATTAACTACAATTAGAGAGCCACGCTTCGGCATGAATGGGCCGGCTTGACCGGAGTGATACCACGGCCTCACAGAAAACCGGCGTGAAGCAGCACTGTGCTGTGTTTCGCTGCATGAGTGCGGGTACCTGGGCCCAATTCGAAGGAAAGGGGTGTTTAAAGGTTGTGACTCCACTGGTATCGCGGGTGTCCATGGGTGGCGGCATTCGCTTACCATCAGGTGATCCGTCTGCTCGTCTGCCACTTATGACAAAAAAAAACAAAATTAGAACTAAAAGTGTAAGTTTTTTTTATGAATTATAGGTTGACGTTTGAACACAATCTCACCTGATGAAAAGAGACGATGAATGAATGAATGAAAGAATGAACGAACGAATGAATGAAACATTTATGAACGATGAAGCACGAAGAAGAAGAAAAGAACGATGAAGTCTACGATGTAACGCGTTCGCCTAGAAGATGCCTGTTCACTCTTGCCTTAAAGATGTCCAGATTGTAATGCTCCGAAAAAACAGACCTCGGCAGGGAGTTCCATTCCTTAGCTGTCCGCTGGTTGGAACATACCTAAGGCACGTACAAACATACTTACATACAAAGACTGCCAAAATCATAACTCTTCCTTTGCCACAATCGGGTAAAGAAGAAACTAGTCCCGGAATATAACACACTACATACCAAAACCGCCATCTTTTTTTTGACAATTTAGTCTCCATATTGTACCAAACGGAAACAAATCTATAAATTATCACAAACAGTAGTCAACCTTTGGCTTTCATTAACTATATGTAATAATAACACGCTTGTTCGTTTGTGTCGAAATGTCGTAATAGCTTTGTGCACCGTTATACAGCTGAGAGCTTTAATATCGGTAATCTGGAGTGAACGGTCTTGATACTTGAGCTTCATTCGCTTTTAAGGAAATTTTTCTACCATGTATTTTAGTTCTTTGTATGATGTATGAGCCGTGTGGTCCCCGGCAGAGTAGAATAGGCCACCCTCACTCTTACCGAGGTGTCGTAAAAGGCGACTAGGGTAAAGTTGCTGGCACGATCATCAGCACCCAGAGAAGGAAAACTCTGCATTTATACCAAAACCCTCGCCAACCCGTCTGCCAAGCGTGGTGAGTATGGCAATTACCTCTCATGTGATTGAGGGAGGCCCGTGCCCCAGCAGTGGGGACTTAAATGGGCTGACGACGATGATGAAGTTTTCTTAAACTATTAATGTTACATAAAGCTTATATATAATTATTTATACTTTAGCAAATGGTTTTCTAGAGTATTTTATACATTTTGTTTTGTTGGTAGACACTTAAGTACATTCCGTTAAAAAAACCGTCACCAAATCAATGATTTGATAATAACGATGAAAATACATAAACCTAATCAGAGGTTAATCAAAAGTCCCGTGACCATTCCCGCAACGAAATGCAAAAAATAAGTAAATTTAAAGTTATATATTATTACAGGCTTATTAAAAAAATGGCTTATTAAAAGTTAATGTATATATATTTGTAATTACACTATTGATCTAGTGGTTTAAGTACCGGGCCATGATCTCAGCGTCGTGGGTTCGATTCCCGGGTCGAGCGAAAAGTTTGTTTCGAATTTTTCGGACATAGCTCGGATTTGTGATCACCAATCCGCGTTTGGCAAGCGTGGTGATTAAGCCTAATCCCATCATAGTAGCGATAACTTGGTTTCTATGATGGAGGCCTTTGCCCTGCAGTGGGACAGTTTTTATGCTGATAAAAAAAACACTGTTGGTTCTGATATCTGTAACACATGTGCTTGAACTACCTATCTTGGAGTCAGATCAATGTATGTGATGTTGTGAAATCGGTCTCACAGAAAACCAGCGTTAAGCAGCACTGTGCTGTGTTTCGCTGCGTGAGCGAGGGTACCGTAGGCCCAATCCGGGGGTAGGAGGGGTTTAAAGGTTGGCTACGCACTTGTGACTATATTGGTGTCGCTGGTGTCTATCCGTCTGCTCGTCTGCCACTTATCACATAAAAAAAACTATCAAGTATCAAGATTAGTTCGTCAGTATCTAGACCCATCGCTTCGCAAGCAAATTGTTGTGGGAACTGCTCATGCCGACCTTGTCGTTTGGGAAATCGTTGCGTCACCGATCCGAGTGGGAGATGGGTGACCGGGGACCGTCTCGGTGAACGTAGTAGCCCTCAGGCCAGAGGGGTGAGCACGAACATTCAAAGAATTCGTAAAGTTGACATGACTGCCTCGGTGGCGTAGTGGTTAGTGGGTCGCACTATAAAGCGACGGCTGCGCATGAGGTCCCGGGTTCGATCCCTGGATTGGGACCAAAAAATGTTTACTTAAGTTTTCGGGAAGAAATTGTTAGTGTCAGCCCGGAGTCTGGAAGTTGGTGGTCTTGTACCCCCGAGCATCGCAATGCACGTTAAGCCATTGGTCCTGCGCCCAATCCCTCTCCGGTCATGTCACACTGGTGTTCCCTCGGAATATAAATAAATAATAATAATAAATATTTCACAACATCACATACATTGATCTGACTCCGAGATAGGTAGCTCAAGCACCTGTGTTACGGATATCAGAATCAACAGTGGGATTACAAATATATACATATAATACTTTTCTTTTGTAAATACATACTTAATATATAGATAACGCCCAGACCAATACAAACAGATATGTTCATGCACACAAATGTTTGTACTGTGCGGGGATCGAACCCGCAAACCTTTGAACCAGAGGCAGCGTTCACTACCACTGTTCCAAACGGGTCGTCTAAAATATGAGGGCTTAATCCCGCCTTAGCCGAAATCGGTTGGAGGATATTTTTTTGAATAAAAAGATTCGTCTATAGACTCTTGGTGCGTTCCTTTTTTTATTGAATTATAGTTATTTGTTATTGTATTTTTTTTAAAGGTTGGAGGATATTATTTAATTATTAAGTTCAAGGTTACATTAAATAAATATCATTCATTTAAGGTGACAGGTAGGGCACACTAGCGACGCCAATCGGTTTATCTACTATACCGGATCTATTTTAAACAATTTCGGAGTCTCAACCTCTCGGCAAACACTTATACTATTTATTAAATTACATCCACAAATGATGAGTCCGTTTTTGTAGGCGAAATATTAATTCACGCCAAAAGTGGTCACTTTTGGCGTGAATCAATTTTTCGCTTACGCGTTGAAACCTGTGCTTGCCGAGACGTTGTAACCCCGTTTTTTTTATTAGATTCGGTGTCATCATCATCATCATCAGCCCATTTAAGTCCCCACTGTTGGGGCACGGGCCTCCCTCAACCTCATGAGGGGTAATTGCCATACTCACCACGCTTGGCAGACGGGTTGGCGAGGGTTTTGATATAAATGCAGAGTTCTCCTTCTCTGGGTGCTGATGATCATGCCAGCAGCTTTACCTTAGTTGCCTTTTACGACACCTCGGTAAGAGTGAGGGTGGCCTATTTTACTCTACTATACGTCTCAGATTCGGTGTAGTAGCTAAAAAATAAATTCGATTGCCGGCGCTAGTGTGCCCTACCCGTCCCCTTAAAACCATGGCACTAGAAAAGGCACGTTGTTTAAAGCTTGACCAATACTTTAAGAATAAAAGAAAACGTCGCATTGATTTATTTCTTTAATAGTTCTTTTGTATATTTCCATTATGGTTTAGAGATAAAGATGATTCGAATATAAATCAATTTCATCACGTGTTGTGGAATGAATGAATTATTGAAGAGATCCGGTGAAGAGTGAATGGAGTGGTGTGAGGGTTTCTTATTATTGTACCTAAAGATAACTAAGCGATTTTTTTTTATTGGGCGGTCGAAATACAACACAGAAGCGTGGCCCTCTTACGGTCGTTAGGAAATGATTGAACCAACGATCCAGGATTTGGGGAGTCTGATAATTACAATACAGGGGAGCCAAACCAAACCAACTGGACCATGGCTTCTAAAAGTATTTTTACATTAGAATAGTTATTTACGGGATTTCTACCATGTACTTACCTTATTTTTCAATTTCCGATATTTCGGCACTGTTGCAAGCGCCATGGTCACAGAGTAACTGAATTTTTTGCGTGTAAGTTGTTCATCATCAGCCTATCGCAGTCTACTGCTGGACGTAAGCCTCTCCAATTGTTCGCCACTGTGATCTATCCATGGCTTCACGCATCCAGCTCTTGCCAGCCATCCTGCGCAGATCGTCCCCCCACCTAGCCAGAGGGCGCCCTACATTACGTTTGCTAAGACGCGGTCTCCACTCTAGAACTCGTTTACCCCATCGGTTGTCGGTTCTGCGGCTAATATGGCCAGCCCACTGCCACTTAAGCTTGCTAATCCGGTGAGCAATGTCGATGACTTTGTGTAAGTTGTTACTGGAAGTTCTTCTACGCTTCCTAAGGAACCCTAAAACGCAATAAATCGATACAATCGTATCATTACAGTAATTATAAAACATAGATCATCTGTAATATCGTGAGAAGAGGATAACAAAAAGTTATAATCTTTTAATCCTAACAATTAACTGTTCTTGAGGCAAAACAAATAGACAATTACGGTTCGTATAGATTAGAAAAAACCGGAATTATATGATGAATAAAAAATAAATCACGTAGTCTCTTTGATTTATGACTCACGATTCAATGACGTCATTTTTACAGTAGCTAACTAGGTACACAATTTCACAATTTTTTCACACAATTCTCACAACATCTCATACGTTGACCTGATTCCGTACTAAGTAGCTTCAGCACTTGTGTTACAGATAGCGGACAACAGAGGAACACAAATATATACTTAAATACATATATTACACCCAGACACCGAACAAACACAAGTGTTCATCGCACGAATGTTTGTCCATGGTGGGGATCGAACCCACGACCTTTGGCGTAAGAGGCAGGGTCACTACCAATTGCGCCATCCGGTCAGTCTTAGCATCCGGTCAGGTACAGACAGCCACACATCAATGGTTATAGATCTGTTAAAAATCAAATCAAATTCAATTAGTATTTGTATCATCGTCAGCCCATTTAAGTCCCCACTGCTGGGGCACAGGCCTCCCTCAATCACATGAGGGGTAGTTGCCATACTCACCACGCTTGGCAGACGGGTTGGCGAGGGTTTTGATATAAATGCAGAGTTTTCCTTCTCTGGGTGCTGATGATCATGCCAGCAGCTTTACCTTAGTCGCCTTTTACGACACCTCGGTAAGAGTGAGGGTGGCCTATTCTACTCTGCCGGGGACCACACGGCAAAGTATTTGTATACTCTTATGTTAACATGGCTTTTATACCTACTAATTAACTGGAACACTACAATATGCGTTTATACTTAACATGTGGATAATGCTGTTGGTTATACATTTAATAATCATGTAATTGTACAGTGTATTGTTTAAGGTGACGGGTAGGGCACATTAGCTACGCCAATCGATTTAATTTTTTAGCTACTAAACCGGATCTATTTAAGACAATTTCAAGGATTACAACCTCCGGGCAAATACTTATACTATTTATTAAATATATTATGAATAATTTTTTTAGTACATAAACGGACCCAACACTTGGGCATGGTTATTAAATAAATGGCATAAGTATTTGCCGAGAGACTGAAGCCGCGTTGGCTACCAATACAAATATTTAAAATATATTTGTTTTGGTAGCCAACAATTAAAATCAATTGGCGTCGTTAGTGTGCCCTACGTGGAAAAGCCGGGCTTTTGAATGAATGGACCGGTTCAACCTAAGTGATACCTACATCATTATCATATACTGTGCTATGCTTTAAACGACGGCTACGCAAGAGGTCCCGGGTGCGATCCCCGGGTTGGGCCAAAAATTTGTACCTAAGTTTTCGGTAAGAAATTCTTAGTGGAAGCCGGAAGTCTGGAAGTTGGCGGTCTTGTACCCCCGTGCCTCGGAAAGCACGTTAAGCCATTGATTATGAGTGTAAGAGAATAGAAAGTGTACTTGTGTTTGCGCACACACTTGAGCACTATAATATATCCTGCGTACGTGGCTGATCGTTGAGATTGGACGTCGTAGCCGTAATCGGATGGAGGAATTATATTATCCTTTGATGTGTACAGCGATAAGGTTGGCAGTGCATGTGACTCTGGGGTTGTGGGCGCAATCACTCAGGTGATCCGTCTGCTCGTCTGCCCTATCTTATAAAACGACGTCCTATTTGGATCAGTGGTAGTGAACGCAGCCTCTGGTGCAAGGGTTATGCGAGTTCGATCCCCGCACATTACAAATATTTCTGTGCCTGAACATGTTTGTTTGTATTGGTCTGGGTGTTTTCTATGTATTATAAGTAGGTTTATTCCCACTGTCCACCCTCTGCTTGTCCACCCCGGGTGGACAGTGAAACAATTGTTTAAAAAATTCCCGCTGTCCACCCCCTCTTTATAACAAGAAGGGGCTTGTCCACCCGGGGTGGACAAGCAGAGGGTGGACAGCGGGAATAAACCTTATTAGTATGCATTTACAAAAAAAAAAATTAAAATTATGTATTATATTTGTAATCCCACTGTTGATTCTGATATCCGTAACACAGGTGCTTGAGCTACCTATTTCGGAGTCAGATCAATATAATATTAACAATGAAACTCATTCTGAGTAAGATTAAATATAATAACGATAAATAAATTAACAAATATCTTTTTTTTTCTTTATGGCTGCTACTGTGTTGCCTACGGCAAACATATAATAACTCTGCCAATGTCGAGTGATTAAAGAGACACGTTAATTTAATAGTTTTTGACCGGTGTGGCGAGTTAAATCATTTTGATGTTTATTTTAATTGAGTTTTTCACCAGGCACCATCTAAAACCAAGACAGAACAAAACATACATAAAGACGTCTCAATATTAAGGAGTAATAAATATTACGCGCGAAAATCTACAATGAATCTGATAGCTCGAGTGACAAACGCCACTAGGGATGGGGTATCGACTAGTGATGAATGAATGAATGAATGAATGAATGAAAATACTTTTATTGCACTCAAAATAAAGTATGAAAACTTAAAAACTAGATATTACAGGATGTGTACAACGAAGGCGGCCTCATCACTATGAGCGATCTCTTCCAGGCAACCTTTGGATAAAGGGCACTTAATGAAGGTGTAGGGCGGTACAATCTTAAATATTTATATACTTACACAGAAAGTTTAAATGCAAATACATAAATAAAATATGAATATACTAATACATTTTTTTTTTTTTTTTTTATGATATAGGTGGCAGACGAGCAGACGGATCACCTGATGGTAAGCGATTACCGCCGCCCATGGACGCCTGCAACACCAGTGGTGTCACAAGTGCGCTGCTTACCTTTTAACCCCCTTCCCCTGGATTGGGCGTCCGGTACCCTCACTCACGCAGCGAAACACAGCGCATGCACTGCTTCACGCCGGTTTTCTGTGAGGACGTGGTATTACTCCGGTCGAGCCGGCCCATTCATGCCGAAGCGTGGCTCTCCCACTGTTAATTATTATTGTTATTGTTACATACAATATTATTGTTACATTGTTATTTTTACATACAATATATATTTATTATATGATTAATAAATAGATAAATATAGCAACTAAAATAATAACAATGGATCCCAAAGCAGACGAATGATTCTCAGAGGACAGGAAGAGATGGGTGAGAGGAAGTGGGAACAGTGGTCTCAAAGGTTCAGGAAATGTGATTTAATTTGGGCTTTAAAGATGGGTAGGGAATTGTATTGCCTGATTGTCAGAGGTAAAGCATTCCACAGTCGGATAGACTGCACGGTGAAGGATTGGGAGTAGGATTGAGATGAATGTGATGTCTAGACATCCGATTTTTATTCGGCTAACAGTAGGTATGTGATGTTGTGAAATATTTGCTAGGTAGGTACCTATTATTTACCGGATAATACTTTTACAACACTCCCATTCATTTCCATGTCAGTTAATGACTTCCATGAATTGCAGATAAAATCTAAAAGAATACTATAATTAAAGAAGATACAAAAAGCACACTTGCCATGCGCAAGAAACCGTGTTGCTAATAACTATGGAATCACGCGATTGCAACAATATTTTGCTCATCCAAACCTTAGCCGTGTGGTCCCCGGCAGAGTAGAATAGGCCACCCTCACTCTTACCGAGGTGTCGTAAAAGGTGACTAAGGTAAAGCTGCTGGCATGCTCATCAGCACCCAGAGAAGGAAAACTCTGCATTTATATCTAAACCCTCGCCAACCCGTCTGCCAAGCGTGGTGAGTATGGCAATTACCCCTCATGTGATTAAGGGAGGCCCGTGCCCCAGCAGTGGGGACTTAAATGGGCTGATGATGATGATGAAACCTTAGGCGTTCGGATCCGAGCATGCACCTAGATTTTTCGAATTTAAGTGCATTTTTTTCATATGATAGTTGGCAGACGAGCAGACGGATCACCGTGGTGACGGGTAGGGCACACTAGCGACGCCAATCGATTTTAATTTTAGCTACTAAACCGGAACTATTTTAAACAATTCCGGTTTTACAAACTCTCGGCAAACACTTATACTATTTATTAAATAACAATGCACAAATGTGGGGTCCGTTTTTGTACGAGAAAAATTGATTCACGCTAAAAGCGGCCACTTTTGGCGGTAATCCAAAATTCGAGTGCAAAAGCAGACCAAACAGTGAACTATAAGTATTAAATAAATAGTACTTATAGGTGTTTGCCGAGAGGTTGTAACCCTAAAATTGTTTAAAATAGATCCGGTTTAGTAGCAAAAAATTAAAATCGATTGGCATCACTAGTGTGCCCTACCCGTCACCTTAAACCTTTAATCCCCCGGATTGGGCTTCCGGTACCCTCACTCACGCAGCGAAACACAGCACAGTGCTGCTTCACGCCGGTTTTCTGTGAGGCCGTGTTATCACTCTGGTCGAGCCGGCCCATTCATGCCGAAACGAGTCACTCTCCATCCCTTCATCTCCTCATTCTAGCGTGGAATTCCCGGTTGCGTCCAAAGCTACCGCTCAGGAGGCCGGGGTACGCTTGGACCATGATTCTTGATTGCCTGCCTTGTCTGCCTGAAATCGATGTTTTGGATGCAACCGAGGATAACTGGACCCCAATTCTGGGGATTTCGATATAAAAAAGACATGGCGGATATCACCTGAAAACCATACAAAAAAACTATGTTTTGGTGATATATGTCGTATGAAAATAAATATCACGAGCACGAGAATTGGGCTCCAGAGATGATGATGATGTGATATTATAACACCCAAACTCTACAAAATGTTGATCACAACATGAATGTTTGTGTTACACATGCTTATTTTTATGCTCAAAGCATGCTACTTTTGTGGACAGATGTGCTACTAACATCTAGGCATGATAATTTTGAGCGTGCTCAAAAATCGACCGGCGTGCGATTTAAAAAAGCAACATTTATGGAAGTGCCTACAACGCCAAAATCTCATTTGACACAGCGACAAAAAATTGCTATTTATTATTAGTAGGCGCTATCTCCCTTTGTGTCCATCCTAGCTCGTGGTGTAAAGAGAGTTCGTTTCTAGAGTTGCTAGGGATAAAAACGGAACCCTATTACTAAGAATTCAACTACGCCAATTCCCAGACTCCAAGTTGGCACTCACAATTTCCGACCGATTTTTTTTGAAACCCCCTTTACCCATACGAAAGTCACGTGACTTGGTATGAAAAGTAGATTTTTAAAGCTTTCCAGGATGGTTAATAGAATAATGTTTATCGATACACCCATATATCTACCTATACTTATCAGAAAATATTCTTGAAAAATTGCGTAGGCAGATTTTTCTTTTCTAGCAGTCGGATCACCTGATTGATGGTAAGCGATTGCCGCCGCCCATGGACACCCTCAACACCAGTGGAGTCACAAGTGCGTTGCCGACTTTTGGGGTTT
Source organism: Marasmia exigua (assembly GCA_019059595.1). NCBI lineage: Eukaryota > Metazoa > Arthropoda > Insecta > Lepidoptera > Crambidae > Marasmia > Marasmia exigua. The sequence continues at coordinate 1,604,127 of CM032489.1, forward strand.
AAAAGCCAACCTTTAAACCCCTCTTTCCCCTGAATTGGGCCTGCGGTACCCAACACTCCGGTACAACATAGGTATTTTTTTATTTTCTTAGTAGCAGCCCTTAGTCTCAAAGATGGCGGTACCCCCGTGCCTCGGTAAGCACGGTAAACTATTATTGGTCCTGCGATCCCTCTCCGGTCGTGTCAAAGTAGTGTCCCATCGGAATATGAGGGTCAGGGAATAGAGAGGGCACTTGTGTTTGCGCACACATTTGAGCACTATAATACCTACTTACCTATATCTTGTGTACTACTTGTACGGATAAAGAATGGGATCAGAAATGGCGGCGCATCTATTCAATTCTCGCTCGCACACTATTTGCGTCTATACTCGCACCCCACGAGTGCGAGTATAGACGCAAATAGTGTGCGAGCGAGAAGTAAATAGATGCGCCGCCATTTCTGATCCCATTCTTTATGCGCACAGGTTGTACGTGGCTGATCGTTGAGGTTGGCCATCGTAGCCGAAATCGGTTGGAGGATATATTATACTGTAGGTACTTGTTTGTAAAAAAAAATAAAGTCATTTTAATTCCCCCATTGTTGTGTCTGGACTGGGCATCGAACTGGCCCAACATGTGACCCGTGACCGAAGTGTAACTCACCATGAAGAACTCTACAGTATACCGGCGCAGATGTGCGTAGAGCAAGAGGCTCTACTAACAATTTAATCCATTTATTTACCACACACCAAAAAAATAAAAAATTACATCAGCAAAATACATTTTAATATAAGTCTAATTTTAAGTTTTCATACTGTACTATGAGTGCAAAAAGAGTATATTCATTCATTCATCATAATCCTAATACACAGTAGTTGGTACATATCTACAATAAAACAGTAGGTAGTACATATCTCACGATTCTAATTGTAATTGTATTATATTCAATAAATTAATTTCAAATTGTAATTTCACATCCTAATTTAATTGTATTTTAAATTTTGACAATTGTGTAATGTAATTATGAAATTAATCTTGTTTATTAATGTTATCTTATCCTCAATATGACCTATGGTTGAAATAAATGAATTCTATTCTATTCTATTCTAATACACACACTCTGTTTATCCGTGCAGCCACACATCAAAACATAGAAATCTGTGAAACTTCCTCAGTCGATATTCAACTTAATGTCAAACACATTCGGTTCAATATCAACTGCGGCAAATTCAATATTATCTGTTATTATACAGAAATTGGTTTTTAATTAATTCGCGATTTTTGCAAAAAATTTGAAATCGCCAAAAAAATATGACTATACCTTATATATTGATGTTTGACAGCATAAGAAATGAAACTTGCAGCTTCGTAAGGCACAAGCCGTGGGAGAGCCACGCTTCGACATGAATGCTGGCTCGACCGGAGTGATACCACGGCATCACAGAAAACCGGCGTTGAATAAACCTTTGGTTAGCTAAATCAGTGTTACAGAGCGGTTCTGAAGCTTAAAACAGAAAATGGTCATACAAAATTTTCAACAAGTTGAAAATAATGAAAACAGCTTTATAACACCATATTAGCTAACAAAGGTTCATCAAACATTTATGAATAAGACCCCAAGTTTACAAACAATAGTTATTCTTTGTTTCTTTAAAAAAACAAATTAATAACTCCAAGTAGAGCCACCATCGCGCCAGTTCCGCACCGGCTCCCGCACACAATGTGTGAGATATGCTGCGCCGACGCACGTCAGGTGCTCACACACACATACACTACAGGTACAGGCTGATGCTAAAATGCTCAGGTGAATATTTTTAATTCCAATATTATAGCTCTGTTACGGCTCAGTGGCGCTACCAACAGATTTTTAGTGATTGTAATGTAATTATAAATAAATATTACACCAAAAATGTTTATACACCGTTGTTGTTTTATCGTTTACACCCCGAAAACCTTATAATAGGTATCGTTTTTTTTTTTTGTTCTCCCAGGGGAAATGCGTTACGCAGGGGAAATGCGTTACGCATACCCGTCCACCTGGGGGCGGACGGGTTATGTCGGACTCCCCCCGCATGACGGCGGGGGTCTACCGACTAAAACCCCTGGGCACCCTCTAATCGTCCATAGTGGGGGGTCGTGGTGACGGGCACGAAGCCATATGCACGACCCCCCAAATAATAGGTATCGTGAATTAAGCCTATTTAGCATGTTAGATCAATAAGATAAGCGAAGAAAAATAGCTGTTAGAATATCCACCCAGCAATAATGCAGGCATATTTATTTTTCACTTATTTTTTCATGTATAATGAAAAAATTACCATGGGATTTAAAATAAAAAACGATTTGTGATTTTTAAGTTTATTTTGCGCGCGCCATTCACGATCATGTTTAGCAAGATTAAAAAAATTGGTAACCACTTATTTTTTACAATTTTATTAATAAAAGCACTCTGAAAGCTCTATCTGAGAGAGTGTTGGTAGCTCAGTGATTAAAAAGTGCGCCTTTTCAACGGGAGTTCGCAGGTTCAAATCCAAGCATGCACTACGATTTTGTGAAATCTACGAGTATGTGCATATTTTTACCATTAACTCGGCGATGAGCAAAAACATCGGGAGGAAACCTACATGATTTGCATACCTAGTGTCTGACACATTTAATCATGATTCAGTTGGTCTGGTTCCCCTATCTAAGGGTTGCAAAGGTCTGACGTACTCCAAAGCGACGGCATGGGCACAACCGTCATCCCTGTCAGTAAAAATTAATACTCTACATTTTTCCCAAAAAAATCCAATGCAAACATCGTTTTGAAAACACGCTGTATCTCTTATCACTTCTCCACGTAACGTATGAGTAATCTACAAACGAACTATTTCACTTACAACTACCCTTAACTTCTTAAAATAGAGTTCATTTTCTTTTGACATTGGCAGCAAAAACGCATTGTTAAGGATTCCCACCTGTCCGATTTACAAAGACCTCCCACGCCCCTACAAATGTATTAGAATACGAAGCGAGCATCGGTGATTGTATGTAAGCAAATGGATCTTTAATAACTGGTTGCTATACGTTCTAATTTTGAAAACTCTATTTTGTATTCCTCCGCGCGCGCCCATAGCAGCCGGACGTGCGGCCATTTTGCTTTCGAACTTTTTAAATTTTGACAATCTGTGCGTTCCTTTCCACGTGATTTGTTAGTTAAAATATTAATTAAGTGATATTGTGAAAAAACGGATTTATTTTTCGTTAATACTGGGTAAGTTGCTTTGTTTTGAGAGTGTTTAAGTATTTATATGCAAAAAATAAATGACGTGTGTTTTGTAAAGGTTGTTGCATTTAAATACATTTTATCTGAAAAAGATAAAATTCGCTTGAAAGACTATCTATGGTGTTTTATGGCCGTTTTCAGTGAATTCTGTTATTTCTTTATTTACATTTATTTTAAGTAACGTCTTTTATTAAGTTCAAAGTTTCTTTGTAACACTTATAATAGGTAATGTGATGTGACTTAAACAAACATCAAAGTGTATTTTTTTTATATATTAAGTGGGCTTGCACTTGACCTCGTCTTACCTGATGGAAAGTGACAATAAGGTCTAAGATGTAGCGTGCTTACCCAGAAGAAGCCTATTCACTCTAAATTTGAAAGTATCTCCAGGAATAGCTATTATCACGCGATAACTGGGTAACAGCCTTCTATGATCGGAAACGCGTAAGCGATGTCGTGAAATAAGCCTATAGGACGACCGTGGGAGAGCCACCCTTCGGCATGTATCGGCTCGACAGGAGAGATACCGCGGCCTCACAGAAAACCGGCGTGAAGCAGCAGTGTGCTGTTTTTCGCTGCGCTAGTGAGGGTAGTGGAGACCCAATCCGGGGGAAAGAGGGGTTTAAAGGTAGCAGCGCACTTGTGAGTCCACTGGTGTCGCAGGTGTCCATGGGCGGCGATAATCACTTACCATCAGGTGATCCGTCTGCTCGTCTGCCACCTATCACATAAAAAAATAGATTATTTCAGTAACCGCATCTCAGATCAGGTTGGCTGTAAGCTTGTTTGCAGAGCTCGGGGTACTCTTGAACTATGATTTAGGATTTGGGGAGTCTGGTAATTACAATGAACCGGCTACCGTCGGACCTTCGGCAACCCTTTAACAGGGGAACCAGACCAACTAAATCATGGTAACACGTTTCAGAAATTATCCGAAACGTGCAGGTGTGTGGCTTACCTTAGTGGGCCTTAAACAGGCCCTGTTTTTGTTTTTTTTTTGCTGGCCATCATGGCCGTCACCTTACTACATGTAGGGAACAAGGTGGTGTGTGGGACTCAAACCCTTACTAAAACCCCTGGGGTGTCCTTCTCCGCGCAATCGCGGTCGGAAACCCCACAGCCGGGACTAGACCGTACCGCTAATCGCGCTCGACGCTTCACCCCTATCTGGCGCAATACAGCCCTTCAACGCTGTACGACCTACCAGGACACCCAGTGATGTCGTCGCCCGCGGAGTCGTATGCTGAGCAAGCCACTCCCCAGCAGTGGATACGCTCACGTACTCCGAAAGCCCGTTTAGTCGCCTCTTACGACAGGCCGGGAAAACCTTGGCAGTATTCTTATACGCCCCTAGCCACAGGGGTGGCCTTAGATTAATGATCTTAGATTAACTGGATCATGGTGACACGTTCAGAATAATTATCTCAACACATGCAGAATGAGGAGGAACCTCGAAGAAACTATGCAACTAAATAGATATTTTGCTCGCGATATTTTCTATTCAACGGTTTTAAAATTGGATAGAGAAAGAGACCTCTTTAGGTATTCTAATCAAGGCCTGAACTGGCAATGAATAAATTAAATTAAATGAAACAATTAATGTCAATATTTTTTCATGCTCTAAATGGCGGTGTTTTATTTTTTTTTGAGACACACCTGCCAGATTTTAGACGTCCTACTTTAGGTAAATAGGAAGTCTGTTCTCAAAGGAGTCCTAACTTTTAAAAATTGAATTCTGAATGTTAAAACTCTTTTGTAGTTTTAAGAAAAATGTTTGAAACTGACGTTATAACACAAAAAAAATATAAGATGTCACAATGCGCGGGAAAAGGAAAAATATTTTTGTTATTTAATAATGAATCTTGTAATTTATCAATGTTCCTACGATTTATTTTGAGAATATTTATAAATTAATTATTTCTTTTTATTGCTAACTACAGTCTATGTTATACTAACATTAACCTACGTTATTTTGATTTCATTTCGTCTATAAAAATAATGGTCTTAACATTTGTAAGTCGTTCTTACATCACGAATCGAGATAATAATACCTACATATTAGAAACCTTAATAAAACTTTAAGATTTATATTTATTGCCTAAGTAATAAGAATAAATAGTTTATGTATTAATCCTATGAAGATCATTCAGACTCAAACCTTATTTTTCCAAAATGCGATCTAAATTTACTACCGTACTAAAGCTTATGCCATCTCGTTTCAACACGCAATGTTAAAAAGAGGTGGCACGAGTTTAGTTCCAGAACTATTCTTAAATCGTATACCTATATGTTTTGCGGCCCTATTTGGGCACAACATTTGTGCATGGTTATTAAATAAATAGTATAAGTGTTTGCCGAGAGGTTGTAGCCCCAAAATTGTTTAAAATAGATCCGGTATAGTAGCTAAAAATTAAAATAGATTGTCGTCGCTAGTGTGCCCTACCCTTCACCTTTAGTCCCGTATGGAAGGCTAGCATATGAGAGAGAAAATAAAACATATAGCAAAATATATTAACAAAATTCCTTTCTTTGTATATCACCGTGATAATATGTAATATCAGTATAGATAAACTTCTGATAGTGGGTATTGAAGATAAGTAATTTGTAGTTAGTTCATTCTATAATATATAATGAAAAAAGGTTTAATTCATTTTTTTAGGGACACATCAGGTACCTAACCTAAATTTGTTAAGGCGACGGGTAGCCCTAACTAGCGACATCATCGTCAGCCCATTTAAGTCCCCACTGCTGGGGCACGGGCCTCCCTCAATCACATGAGGGGTAATTGCCATACTCACCACGCTTGGCAAACGGGTTGGCGAGGGTTTTGATATAAATGCAGAGTTTTCCTTCTCTGGGTGCTGATGATCATGCCAGCAGCTTTACCTTAGTCGCCTTTTACGACACCTCGGTAAGAGTGAGGGTGGCCTATTCTACTCTGCCGGGGACCACACGGCCATATAGCAACACTAGCGACATCAATCGATTCAAATTGTTAGCTACTAAACCGGATCTATAACAATTTCGGAGCGGGAGTCTCAAAGCAAACGCTTTATAAATCGTGCACTACTATTTGATCTGTTTTTGCTAATCACGCCGTGTGGTCCCGGCAGAGTAGAATAGGCCACCCTCACTCTTATCGAGGTGTCGTAAAAGGCGACTAAGGTAAAGTTGCTGGCATGATCATCAGTACCCAGAGAAGGAAAACTCTGCATTTACATCAAAACCCTCGCCAACCCGTCTGCCAAGCGTGGTGAGTATGGCAATTACCCCTCATGTGATTGAGGGAGGCCCGTGCCCCAGCAGTGGGGACTTAAATAGGCTGATGATGATGATGATGAGACATAAAATGAACGTACCCATATTTTTTCTTTTTTCAAAATTTGTCCATTTTCATGCATAAAATAATTATTAAAATTCTTTATATTCTAAATAGACGTAAGCGCCAAATGACGTCATCGGACGGCTGAATACAGCGATATTCCTTTGCTTATCATTGTTTTAATAAAAAAAAGGTACTACTGTCAAAAGTAAATAATACTAGTGTCAACATTGTCAACGTCATTCATACATTCAACGTTGCCAAGTTGTCTTTTTTTTGACAGTTGCATGTCATGGGTTTGGCATTTCGTAAATTTAAAACTATAATGTGCTAAGCAAAGAAATATTTTACATTCTGCCGTCCGATGACGTCATCTTACGTTCTTTAGTTTTTAATTTTTTTCTCAGTAAATAAGCAATATAAAAAATTAATAAATATATATTCGCGCAGCGGAAAAGTAAATAAAGAAATGGTATTTTTTGTTTTAGAGCTTAGCAATTTTGAAATGTTGTCCATTGCGCACTACTTTTTGATCTGTTTTTGCAAATCACGCCGTGTGGTCCCCGGCAAAGTAGAATAAATAGGCCACCCTCACTCTTACCGAGGTGTCGTAAAAGGCGACTAAGGTAAAGCTGCTGGCATGATCATCAGCACCCAGAGAAGGAAAACTCTGCATTTACATCAAAACCCTCGCCAACCCGTCTGCCAAGCGTGGTGAGTATGGCAACTACCCCTCATGTGATTGAGGAAGGCCCGTGGGCGTAAATGGGCTGATGATGATGATGATTTTCATGGGATAGAGGAGAGTTTTGATGAAAGTCTGTGATGCCGTGGGATCACTCCGGTCGAGCCAGCCTATTCATGCCGACGCGTGGGTCTCCCATGGTAGAAGCCTGATAAAAACATCTTAAATTTGACAAAAATACAAAATCATTTTCATTGCATAGTTAGTCAATTTGACGACCCGTTTGGATCAATGGTAGTGAACGCTGCCTCTGGTCCAAGGGTTGCGGGTTCGATCCCCGCACAGTACAAACATTTGTGTGCATGAACATGTCTGTTTGTATTGGTCTGGGTGTTTTTATGTATTATAAGTCATCATCGTCAGCCCATTTAAGTCCCCACTGCTGGGGCACGGGCCTCCCTCAATGACATGAGGGGTAATTGCCATACTCACCACGCTTGGCAGACGGGTTGGCGAGGGTTTTGATATAAATGCAGAGTTTTCCTTCTCTGGGTGCTGATGATCATGCCAGATCATGCCATTTACCTTAGTCGCCTTTTACGACACCTCGGTAAGAGTGAGGGTGGCCTATTCTACTCTGCCGGGGACCATACGGCTATATTATACGGCGGTATTATAAGTAGGTATGTATTTACAAAAGAAAATTATTATATGTATATATTTGTAATTCGGCTTTTGGTTCTGATATCCGCAACACAGGTGCTTGAGCTACCTATCTCGGACTCAGATCAATGTATGTGATGTTGTGGAAAAGAAAAAACAAGGACCCGGCAATTCATGCCGAAGCGTAGCTTTCCCTTTGTAGAATACATGCCTTTGACAATAATAAAATCATTTTCATGGTAAGTTAACAATGAGGAAAAGATTTCCTGAAAATAAAACTATTTTTCACATTACACTGCTAACGATATAACCTTGTCTGTCCTTATCTTTCATTAACAAGTAAACAGAGATAGCAGATTGAAACAAAGTCGGAAACCATTAAAAGATATCATGTAATCATCATCATCATCAGTCCATTTAAGTCCCCACTGCTGGGGCACGGGCCTCCCTCAATCACATGAGGGGTAATTGCCATACTCACCACGCTTGGCGGACTAATATCATGTAATATTTTACATAAATGCTAATAGTTCGCTGTACGGATTAATATAGTATTATATAAAGTCGATACTGGATAGGAATCCAGTATTTCCGCTACGATATCACGTAAAGAATGACTGAGAAATGGTGTAACATTTTTTTTTTCATGATATAATAATAATAATAATTCTCACAACATCTCATACGATGACCTGATTCCGTACTAAGTAGCTTAAGCACTTGTGTTACAGATATCAGACAACAGAGGAACACAAATATATTCTTAAATACATATATTACACCCAGACACCGAACAAACACAAGTGTTCATCGCACGAATGTTTGTCCAGGGTGGGGATCGAACCCACGACCTTTGGCGTAAGAGGCAGGGTCACTACCAATTGCGCCATCCGGTCAGTCAAATATAGATGGCAGACGAGCCGACGGTTCACCTGATAGTAAGAGATTACCTCCGCCCATGGACACCTGCAACACCAGTGGTGTCACAAGTGTACTGCTTACCTTTTATACCCATTTGGAATTGGGCCTCCGGTACCCTCACTCACGCAGCGAAACACAGCGCATGCACTGCTTCACGCCGGTTTTCTGTGAGGACGCGGTATTACTCCGGTCGAGCCAGCCCATTCATGCCGAAGCGTGGCTCTCCCACTGTTAACTAACTACAACCTGTGCGGATAAAGAATGGGATCAGAAATGGCGGCGCATCTATTCATTTCTCGCTCGCACACTATTTGCGTCTATACTCGCACCCCACGAGTGCGAGTATAGACGCAAATAGTGTGCGAGCGAGATATGAATAGATGCGCCGCCATTTCTGATCCCATTCTTTATCCGCACAGGTAGTAAGTAAGAAAATATCAGCCCATATTCTGTCCCACTCCAGGGCAAAGGCCTCCATCATAGAAATCAACTCATCGCTACTATGATGGGATTAGGCTTAATCACCACGCTTGCCTAATGCGGATTGGTGATAACAAACCCGAGCTACGTCCGAAAAATTCGCAACATAGTTTTTGCCCGACCTGGGAATCGAACCCAGGACCCCGAGATCACGATAAAACCAGTTGACCAACAGGGCGTAAATAATACTGAATTTAGTTCACTACAAAAGCAGACCCAAAAGTTAAGTACAACCTGTGCGGATTAAGAATGGGATCAGAAATGGCGGCGCATCTATTCACTTCTCGCTCGCACACCAGTGTGAATATAGAGAAGTGAATAGATGCGCCGCCATTTCTGATCCCATTCTTTATCCGCACAGGTTGTATAAGTATTTAAATAAATAGTATAAGTGTTTTCCGAGAGGCTGCAGTTTCGAAATTGTTAAAAAAATATCCGGTTTAGTTGCTAAAAATTTAAATCAATTGATTGACGTGGCTAGTGAGCCCTACCCGTCACCTTAAAAATATGCCATCTTCTAAATTACACCGAAACGAAAAATGCTTGGGTAAAAATGTAACAAAAAATTCAATAGGGTATTTGACTAAGCTCGAGATTTTACAAAATATAAATATTTTATCAAAATATAGGTAAATATGTGCCAATAGCAAACATTCTCAATTAAAAATATAACATCTAGCCGGTTTTATGGTCATTCAAAGATTCATGGGCAAGTCCATTTTAAAAGTATGAAATTATTAAAAAATAATTATACCATTGAATAACCCATACAATTTGCACCAACTATTATAATAGAACCATTGATATAAACGAAACATTTGATATAGCTACCATACAAAATTCAAATGAAATGCATACAAAATACTTGTGTGTGACGTCACATCTTAGTAGCCATTTTGGGTTTGAACAAAATAATGTGATTTTAAAGTTGTGATATCTCAGGTAGTTTAAATGAGAATCAATTAATTCTTTCAACGATGTTTCTATCATTGAGAGGTCTTTTGATTACAAAAATAAAAATAAATGTCAAATACCGTATTGTTACACGTGAGATAATCATTGCAATGTACGAACAGCTGTTCAAATACAAATATACAAAGAATACATAGCAAAGTGGGTTAAAAATATGTTGTTCTCAATATCAATGACTAGTGGCTCGCCCTAGTTCGTCACTTTGTTTCTGGACATTAGTTCCGCTTTATATCAATAGATGGCGCTAGGTGTCGGTTACATTGCGCAAGCGTTTCGTGTATTCGATTTACATGACATGAGCGTTGCCGCTGTCTGTAGTATTTACCCTTTTAGAAATAAATAGTATATAGATATATTTTGCGATATTTTGGATATCCAGGAGCCCAATTCTCGTGCTTGCTTGTTAGTGTATGCTGCTAAACTGTGCTAACTATGTTTTAGTGATATAATGTCGTAGGAAAATAAATGTCACGAACCCGAGAATTGGGGTCCAGGGCTCCAATTCTCGTGCTTGTGATGTTTTGTAAACATGGCGGATATCACCCGAAAACCATACAAAAAAAACTGTGTTTTAGTGATATATGTCGTAGGAAAATAAATGTCACGAGCCCGAGAATTAGGGCCCAGGGCTCCAATTCTCGTGCTTGTGATATTTTGAGAACATGGCGGATATCACCCGAAAACCATACAAAAAAACTATGTTTTAGTGATATATGTCGTATGAAAATAAATGTCACGAGCCCGAGAATTGGGGTCCAGGGCTCCAATTCTCGTGCTTGTGATATTTTGTAAACATGGCGGATATCACCCGAAAACCATACAAAAAAACTATGTTTTAGTGATATATGTCGTATGAAAATAAATGTCACGTACCCGAGAGTTAGGGTCCAGGGCTCCAATTCTCGTGCTTGTGATATTTTGTAAACATGGCGGATATCACCCGAAAACCATACAAAAAAAACTGTGTTTCAGTAATATATGTCGTATGAAAATAAATGTCACGAGCTCGAGAATTGGGCTCCTGGAGTGGAGTGATACCACGGCCTCGCAGAAAACTGGCTTGTAGGCGTCTGTGCTGTTGTTCTATGTATAAGTGAGGGTAATGGAGGCACAATTTTAGGGAAAGAGCGGTTTAAATATTGGCAGCGCAAAGATTACCTCATTATAATCATCATCATTTCAGCCAATAGACGTAGGCCTCCCCCAATGTTCTCCACACAGATCGGTCCTGTGCCGCCTCATTACAATACCCGTATGTATTTCAATATTTATTTGAATAGCCGTTCATCTCAAAAGAAAACGTGTACAAATGTTTCAACTAAAACGATTTCGTTCGAACGCCGCCGAAATCGTGATTTTGTTGGTTATGTAGTAAAAAATTGTCGTGATGTCGTGCCAACGAGAGAATTAGAAATTTAAGTCGTTAGTAACTCGCCACTCGCTTAATAGGTAAATAAACTCAAATGACTGCTCGAAGAAAGGCAGTAGACTCTTTATCTAATCAATTTAATTTACAAACATTAAATTTGTAAGAGTAGTTGATCTAAATATATATACTAAGACTTTATAAAACTGGAAATTCATTTGTAGGATTGAGCATTAGAACGTTTAATAAGTTACCTCAAAATATTATTGATTTACCGGTACATAAGTTTAAGTTGGATGTAAAAAACTGCCTAATGCAGAAAAGCTACTATAAAGTAGATGATTATTTGAATGATAAGGATTCTTGGACATGTTGATCTCTTCGCCTGTCTTCTAATGTGTAATTCATTTCATAATTTTTCTTTGACGATTTATCTAAACGATATTGATTATAAGCATTGTATATCATACTGTCACTGTAATCATAATTTGTATAAGAATGAATATTGTAATTACCATATTATTTGAAAAGAGTAACTACTGAGTTTCTTGCTGATTCTTCTCGGTAGAAATTGACATTCCGTATCAGCGGTAGATTACATAATATTTGACATTGATAAATGTTCTGTATGGACTTAAATTGAATAAAGACATTTTTGATTTTGATTTTGATTTTAAACATGATGTATGGTGCATTCTGAAGCTCTCTATTTCTGTGGTAAGTAACTTGTATGTCAAATATGTATTTTGTTAGTTATCCGCAGAATATCAGCGTCGAGGCTCTGTGTCTCGACAAATAGCTCAGCTTTTTGGCGCCTCTTAGAATTTAAATATTATACTATACCTAGATTAGGATTATATTAATAAGTAATGTATATATCTATATTTTGTTATGTGTAGTTTTGGTGTTATTAAAAGGTTTTCGGGATGTAAACGAAAAAAAATACATGTTATTTTTTATGCGAATTTTTAAAAGCCCTAGAACAATTAATCTTGTTCAGAAAGGTAGTTCAGAGAGGTTTATTCGACCACAGCGATACGGCATAATCATCATCATCATCATCATCATCAGCCCATTTAAGTCCCCACTGCTGGGGCACGGGCCTCCCTCAATCACATGAGTGGGTAATTGCCATACTCACCACGCTTGGAAGACGGGTGGCGATGGTTTTGTGGATAATAAATGCAGAGTTTTCCTTCTATGGGTGCTGATGATCATGCCAGCAGCTTTACCTTAGTCGCCTTTTAACGACACCTCGGCAAGAGTGAGGTGGCCTATTCTACTCTGGCCGGGACCACACGGCTGCGGGCATAATAATTTCAGCTTATCTCTTCGGATCAGATCAATGTATGTTGATGTCGTGAAATATTGATTTATTTTAGAGCGTGTTTTATGGTAGTTGGGTTTTAACTATACTGTATCAATACGGGGATTAACAACGATATTATTATGTTAACCAAATTGTGTACTCACATATTTGGCTCGACTTTTCGGCTACGTTACAGCAGCCGTGGTCACGATGAATTATCCCCGTGTGATACATTTATAGTTTAATGCAACGCGAAAATCTAAAAAAAAATAAAGTTGGGTTTTAGTGTTTAAAAATTATTTTTATTTAACATATTTTTAGTTATGTAAATACAATTACATATTTGAAATGTGCTAAAAAAGCTCTTTCATTTGATAGCACACACGGTACCGCCAAGCAATTATTTTTTTAGTTCCTTACTCTAGGTCCCCTAGTGGGCGCTGTAGTCAATTTAACGTGACGTCATGTCGCCTATAGCCAGAAGACAACCAAGACGATTCTAACGACACCTCATTTGTTCAAATATGATAACTACATAGTTTAGAAGTTATGAAGGAACAGATGAACAACCATACATACATACATAACAGTGGGAGAGCCACGCTTCGGCATGAATGGGCCGGCTCGAACGGAGTAATACCACGTCCTAACAGAAAACCGGCGTGAAGCAGTGCATGCGCTGTGTTTCGCTGCGTGAGTGAGGGTACCGGAGGCCCAATCCAGGGGAAGGGGGGTTAAAAGGTAAGCAGCGCACTTGTGACACCACTGGTGTTGCAGGCGTCCATGGGCGGCGGTAATCGCTTACCATCAGGTGATCCGTCTGCTCGTCTGCCACCTATATCATAAAAAAAAAAGAAACAGGTCAAAATCATAACCCTCCTTTTTGCTTCGCCGTAGTCGGCTAAAGATTACATAATTTTACCAACATACAAACCTGGAGAATGGTAGCGTCTTTATTGTCGGAAAGTAACACAAAACATTATACACAGGTGGCAGTTAGATGAGGGTGGTAATCGCTAGACCATTACGCCTCACCCTTTTATGAAATGTCAACCGTGAAGACACTATGGGGGTGTCACGGAACGTGTTTTGCAAAGTTCATATTGATCCCACAGTATTTTTTCAACGGGTTTTATTTTTATAGTTTAATTGCGTTCTAAAGATAGATAGATAGATACTCTTTATTGCACAACATACAAAACTTAGAAGCTAGGTATACAGGGATACAATGTACAATTTAGGTGATCTTATCGCTGGGAGCGATCTCTACCAGACAACATTCAGGTAAAGGACATTAGATAGAAGAGGGGAGGGTGGTGCAATCCTTTTGATTTTGAACATTAATAATAATTCTCACAACATCTCATACGTTGACCTGATTCCGTACTAAGTAGCTTAAGCACTTGTGTTACAGATATCAGACAACAGAGGGACACAAATATATACTTAAATACATATATTACACCCAGACACCGAACAAACACAAGCTTGTTCATCGCACGAATGTTTGTCCAGGGTGGGGATCGAACCCACGACCTTTGGCGTAAGAGGCAGAGTCACTACCAATTGCGCCATGCGCCACAATTATGTATATATTTGTAATCCCACTGTTGATTCTGACATCCGTAACACAGGTGCTTGAGCTACCTATCTCGGAGTCAGATCAATGTATGTGATGTTGTGAAATATTTATTAATTTATATTATTTTAGCACTGTTATTTATGTGTCGAGTGAGTTGTCACGTGACAACTTGCTTGAACGTAGTAGCCTTAAAACCCGCGCTTGTGTTTTAACAGCTACCGGCAGAATCCGTACTTTGACATTGTTTATTTATTTAAATTTGGTACGCAAACAGATCACAGTTAATTAAAAAACAATATATAAAAATTTAAATTAAATAAGCTAGACAGTAATCCTAAAGTAGCGTAGACGTAGACGTAGCTTGGTCAAAATATAAATTCGCTACTTTTATAAATTAAATTGCGATAAACCTACCAAGCCTTTCTCTGTATTCTTTAAGCGAACGACCAAGTCCAAACTTGCGTGAGACATACTTTAAACAGGCCTTTTGTACCCTCTCTATGGAGTTTGCGTGGACATTGTAATGGGGGGACCAAATAGGACAGCAGTATTCATTGGCAAGATATCCTCGGGTAGAGTCATTATATAAAAAAAAAGATTGGTCGAATCAAGCCTAAAATTAATAACTTTCTTCCTTTATTTTGCATACACCTGCTGTAGGCCGTTTTATTCCCCACATGTTACTTATACAGGATGTATCTGTGAACATTTACATCCCTTTAACCACGTGTTCTACTAAAATTTAGGAACAACATTTGTTCTATCGCCTTTGGAAATTCGCATGGAAAAATATCAACTTTTCATACAAAGTCGGTCACGTGACTTGGTTCATTTTCTAAGTCGAAAAACTTTTCGACGAATTTCGAAAAGTCATTGAACAAATGTTGTTCAGAATGGTTGGTAGAACACGTGGTTAAAGGGATGTAAATGTTCACAGATACACCCTGTATAGTGACCGTTGAAATCCGACAGGTGTACTCACAAAAAATATTTGAAGGAACCCCTCTTTTCACGTTGCATTGTGGAGATGATAACATCAAAACAGCTTGGATTATGTACAGACAAACACACGTCGGGTTAGGCAAAACAATGGCAAATCAAAATGAGTTCTACAAGTTTGACCGTGAGAGAGCTACTCTTCGGCATGAATGGGCTCGACCAGAGGGATACCACGGCCTAGCAGAAATCTGGCGTGAAGCAGTATCTGTGCTGTTTTTCGCTGCCTGAGTGAGGGTATTGGAGTCCCAATCCGGGGAAAGGGCTGTTTCAAGGTTGGCAGCACACTTGTGACTCTGTTAGTTTTACTTGTGTCAATTGGCGGCGGCAATCGCCTATAATATACCATAATCATGTATGATACATTTGCTCGACTGCCTCGGTGGCGCAATGGTTAGTGAGTCGCACTTTAAAGCGACGGTTGCGCTTGAGGTCCCGGGTTCGATCCCCGGGTCGGGCCAAAATTTGTACCTGAGTTTTTCTGTTAAGAAATTCTCAGTGTTAGCCCGGAGTCTAGAATTTGGCGGTCTTGTACCCCTGTGCCTCGGAAAGCACGTTAAGCTGTTGGTCCTGCGCCTTAATCCCTCTTCGGTCGAAATAAGAAGGTACGGGAATAGAGAGTGCACTGGTGTCTGCGCAAATACTTGTGCACTATAGTACGTCCTGCGTCGATGGCTCATCGCTGAGATTGACCGCTGAAACCGAAATATCGGTTTGGAGGACATTACATTTGCTCGTTTGCCACCTATCACATAAAAAACAAAGCTGTAACGTACAGACAGCCACATGTCAAGTTACTACAATATGTCTCCCCAAAAGGCTTGTGTACTAGGTCAGAGAATAGTAGATTTTTTAAATAGCATTGAGAGCGATCAAAAGGAGCTATGTACAAAATTTCAGCTTGAAACCTTATGTAGGTATTATTTTTGTTATAAGCCCTCAAAGGAAAAGATAGGCGAGTCAATTTTAAGTCTTAAATTTACGAAATATTTATATAGCAATCGATATCTTAATCAATTTATAGCAACTTTTGTTAAGAAACCATTTTCATAAACGCACTATTTCTTATAGCTATCAAACAAAGCTATCTCGCGATGCGCACAAACTAGTGAGGTCTGTCGTCACGCCTCGCTGTTTGTATGGAGCGTTTTGGGCAAGTCTATTTTAAGTGAATAACACACTTAAAAATTTCATCTCGCGTTCAGGCGGGACTCGAACCCACACCTTCCACAATCCGGGTGAATGTACTACCAATTATACCACTGAACTCGTTACTAAGTCGACGAAATTTGTAAGTGCTTGATTCGACATGAGCTGTCGCGAGATGAAATTTTTAAGTGTGTTATTTACTTAAGAATAAATCGCAAAAGATTGCTTTAAAATATCAATCTATTTTAAGTGCCGTATGGTCCCCGGCAGAGTAGAATAGGCCACCCTCACTCTTACCGAGGTGTCGTAAAAGGCGACTAAGGTAAAGCTGCTGGCATGATCATCAGCGCCCAGAGAAGGAAAACTTTGCATTTATATCAAAACCCTCGCCAACCCGTCTGCCAAGCGTGGTGAGTATGGCAATTACCCCTCATGTGATTGAGGGAGGCCCGTGCCCCAGCAGTGGGGACGTAAATGGGCTGATGATGATGATGATGATGATGATTTTAAGTGATTTTCAAATTGTCCTATCGCGAAGAGTTTCCAAGCTAACAAATCTATTCTTTCACCGAAGTTTTCACTTTTGTGAGGTTCTTATATTACCAACAAGAGAAAAAAATAGGACACAAGCCTATTGTATTATTGCAAGAATGCTACTTTAAAGCAAAACAATACCTACATACTATATTTAACTATGTCCACAGCCAGTGAATCACTGATAAGAATTGATAAGGGCACCTTGAAAAGACAATTCACTTTACATAACTTAAATATAACAATATAATTTCGTATTTAGACGTGTGAAATAGAACATTATAAAACATTGTTCATTTTACCGACTTCAAAAAAGAGGTTCAATGTTCAACTTGGTTGTAGGTATTTTTTAAAATATTTCACAACATCACATACATTGATCTGACTCCGAGATAGGTAGCTCAAGCACCTGTGTGACGGATATCAGAATCAACAGTGGGATTACAAATATCTACATATAATACTTTTCTTTTGTAAATACATACTTATAATACATAGCAAACACCCAGACCAATACAAACAAACATGTTCATGCACACAAATGTTTGTACTGTGCGGGGATCGAACCCGCAATCCTTGTATCAGAGGCAGCGTTCACTACCACTGTTCCAATCGGGTCGTCAAATTTATATGCAACAATAAGGCGTTACATTTAAATAATAATTAGGTATCACTATGATTTTTAAAAGTCAGCAATGAATACTTAAGGTGACGGGTAGGGTACACTAGCGACGCTAATTAATTTCAATTTTTAGCTACTAAACCGGGTCTATTTTAAACAATTTCGGGGTTGCAGCCTCTCGGCAAACACTTATACTATTTATTAAATAACCATGCAGAAATGTTGGGTTCGTTTTTGTTCCGTAAAAATTGATTCACGCCAAAAGTGGCCGCTTTTGGCGGTAATTCTAGTTAGGTTTAAGTATTTAATAAATAGTGTAAGTGTTTGCCGAAAGATTGTCAATCAATTTTTCGCGTACGCCTTTGATCCAATATTTTTGCATGGTTATTTAATAAATAGTATAAGTGTTTGCCTAGAGATTGTAACCCCGAAATTGTTTAAAATAGATCCGGTTTAGTAGCTAAAAATTAAAATCGATTGGCGTCGCTAGTGTGCCCTACCCATCACCTTAATTACAATGAAGCGACTGCCGTCTGACCTTCGCAGCCCTCTAACAGGGGAACCAGACCAACTGAATCATGGTTACACGTTTCAGAAACTATCCGAAGCGTGCAGGTTTCCTCACGATGTTTTCCATCACCGCCGAACTAATGGTAGAAATGTGCACAAACGTTACGTATGGCGTAAATTAATTTTTCACGTAACCCCGAAATTGTTTAAAATAGATCCGGTTTAGTAGCTAAAAATTAAAATCCATTGGCGTCGCTAGTGTACCCTACCAGTCACCTTAAAGGATAGTAGGTATTAACAATTGTTTCAGACAAACTTATGTAATAATATCTTCCCGTAAGTAAGATTAATCTAAAGAAGATAATTGCTAAAAGTGGACACTTTTAGCAATTATTGAGTTTATTGTTACTTGTAGGAAGAAATTATCACATAGGTAAAAAAAAAATGTTAAACATTTACTTATTGAAGGTATTTGTTGCTCACTTTTAAAAAATATCTCTCCTATTCATCATCAGCAACCCACACTCGTCCACTGCTGGACATAGGTCTCCCCTAATGCACGCCACTGCTCCCGATTTTCGGCCACTCTCATCCAGCCCACACCAGCCAGCTTTCGAATGTCATCATCCCATCTTGTCGCAGGGCGTCCTACACTACGCTTACCGAGTCGCGGTCTCCACTCAAGGACTTTACGGCTCCAACGGCTGTCAGTCCCTCTGTAAGAACACTTGCAAGCGTTAATGATCTATAGATAGTAGTTCGTTGAACTGCTAACAGATGTCACTATGCTAAATTGCATCGCACCAGCAAAAGGTGTTTTCGGATTAGATATAAGGCAAAAATGAGTTTGTAAAAATTAGCTCTCCAATAAATCTGTCGTTGTACTGAGCTTTTTATTGTTTTATATTATCGGTCGGTACATCCTCGAAGTGAACTTAACCAGGGGGTTAATCACCCTCCTATTCGCCACAGTTTAAATCACTTAGCCACCCAATTAGTGCAGTGGTTTAGAGCGCCGGTAGACACGTAAGGGTCGCGGGTTCGATTGCCGTACCAGCACAAATGTTTGTTGACGAAACAGATATCTGTGCTGATTCTGGGTGTTAGTGGTACCTTCATAGTTTCTGGTTTCCATATTACAAGGGGAAAAAATAGTGACCAGGACAATAGATGTTTTTCTAAAAATAAAAATTTATAAATGAGGAGCATCGGAACAAAAATCGATAAATCACAATTTTTGTGAGAAAATGTAAAAATATGGCCAAGTTCTAGTTTTTTAAATTTAGAGTTAAACGAAATTTATCAAATTATACATAGGTGTTGGCATTCTTTGGAAAACTAAATTCTGCATTCGTGAATATGGAACCCATTGAGTTGTAAAAAAAAAGAAGATATTTCGGTTATTGACCAAACCAATTGGATTTATCGGCTTTTGATAAAACACACTAGGATAAAACGGTATTTTATAGAGAAGTATATCCTACAAATTGTTTATTGTTTTGTCATGAGAAACTCTAAATAAGAAATATCGGTTTTTGACAGAATCAAAAGTGTCGACAGTGGAAAGCGTAAAGGATTTATCAGGTATCTGTTCCAATGGTCATCGTTGTTTAATGCGATAGATGGAATTATCGGTTTTTGTTTAAATTCGGGTATTTTAAGGCCTGTTTTAGAGCGGATTTATGAGTTTTCGACCAGTTTATTTTAACTATTCAGGAAGATATGTACGAAAACAACCAAAAGGCCATCATTTTTTATTTTATTTTCAAATGTGATATGTCAGTTTTTGTTCTGACGCTCCTCAAATGAATCACTTAGCGTCGCTAGTGTCGTCGCGGTGTCGCCTGAAGGGTGTCCTGTGGTGTTCGATGATGCTGTATATGAATCATAAATGGTCTTCAATACGCGGCCTCCACTCGAGGTCCTTTCTGGCCCACCAGCCGTCTGATCTAGTGGAGGCCAAGTATGAGGTCGAAGCCGTGGCACCCCCTCTCAAGGTGGACCGACGATCTGGTAAAGGTCGCGGGAATCCCTTGGATGCGGGCGGCACAGGACCGAACTGTGTGGAGAACATTGGGGGAGGCCTATGTCCAGCAGTGGACGTCTATTGGTTAAAATGATGATGATGGATTGGAGAAACCAGAATCTTGCTTCCCTAGTGCAACTTTTATGTTATATTCTCTTTATTTGCAGATACCATGTCCAGGATACGAAGGTCGGTGAGGTGATATACGACAAGTGATGTGTGATTGACCAAGATGGCTGACAAAGAAGGACCAGTTACGGTTGACGATCTTCCTATAGTGTTTCAGGTAATTTACATTCAATATCCTGCAACCGATTACGGCAACGGATATATTTTAGTGCTCATGTGTGTGCGCAAACACAAGTGCACTCTCTATTCTCTTACCCTCATATTCCGGTGGGACATCAGCATGACACTACCGGAGAGGGATTGGGCGCAGGTTAGTCCTGGGTAGTAAAAGTAGTTTTGAAAGTGAGACATCGTGTCACGGTACAAATCTAAGTTCATTTCAATTCAATCACACGGAGGTCAAATAAGTTGACATCATTTAGTCGCAAAGAGTAATTATGAGTCATATTTTAAATTTTATCTTCTCTTTCTATGCCAAAGTAAATTCTAATGATAAAGAATAGAAGAGGCCGTGTGGTCCCCGGCAGAGTAGAATAGGCCACCCTCACTCTTACCGAGGTGTCGTAAAAAGCGACTAAGGTAAAGCTGCGTGCATGATCATCAGCACCCAGAGAAGGAAAACTCTGCATTTATATCAAAACCCTCGCCAACCCGTCTGCCAAGCGTGGTGAGTATGGCAATTACCCCTCATGTGATTGAGGGAGGCCCGTGCCCCAGCAGTGGGGACTTAAATGGGCTGATGATGATGATGAGAAGAGGCTTTAGGGTTCCGTAGACAAATAGCAAAAAACGGAACCCTTATAGATTCGTCATGTCTGCCTGTCCGTCAATCCGTCCGTCCGTATTTTTACTTTTTCCCAATCTCTCGGCAAACACCTATACTATTAATTTAATACTTATAGTTAACTGTTTGGTCTGCTTTTGCATTCGAATTTTGGATTAACGCCAAAAGTGGCCGCTTTTGGCGTGAATCAATTTTTCCCGTACAAAAACGGACCCAACATTTATGCATGGTTATTTAATAAATTGTATTAGTGTTTGCCGAGAGATTGTAACGAAATCGTTTAAAATAGATCCGGTTAGTAGCTAAAAATTAAAATCGATTGGCATCGCTAGTGTGGCCTACCCGTCACCTTAAATCGGCGTAATCCGCAGATCAGGTGCGCGTGCGTGACGATTGCGAGACAGGATGTGTGCGTTTCTCTTTCCTGCATTCAATAGTATAATAATTATACCTATTTACTCAAACCAATAAAGTAAATATGGGCACCAGTTTTTACCCGACTACGGCGAAGCAAAAAGGAGGGTTATGATTTTGACCTGTATGTATGGTTGTTCATCTGTTCCCTCGTAACTTCTAAACTAGTTATCATATTTGAATAAATGAACTGAAAGAGTTTTCCAAGTTTTTGGACGATTTAGAAGAAAGTCTCTTTGATGTAAGTATCAGCCTGTATACTGCCCAATTTTTTTACCCGACTACGGCGAATCAAAAAGGAGGGTTATGATTTTAACCTGCATGTACAACCTGTGCGGATAAAGAATGGGATCAGAAATGGCGGCGCATCTATTCACTTCTCGCTCGCACCCGAGTGCGAGTATAGACGCAAATAGTGTGCGATCGAGAAGTGAATAGATCCCCCGCCATTTCTGATCCCATTCTTTATCCGCACAGTTCGTATGTATATTTGAGCAGTTGAGGTGTCGTTAGAAGCGTCTTGATTGTCTTCTAGTTATAGGCGTCATAACGTCACGTTAAATTGACTACAGCGCCCTCTAGGGGACTTAAAGTAAGAAACTAAAAAAAAATTTTGGTTGACAGTACCGTGTAGGGTATCAAATTAAAGAGATTTTTTAGCACATTTCAAATATGTATCTCATATCATATCTGATGATCATGCCAGCAGCTTTACCTTAGTCGCCTTTTACGACACCTCGGTAAGAGTGAGGGTGGCCTATTCTACTCTGCCGGGGACCACACGGCTCTGCTAAAATTATTATGCCGCATTGCCGTGGTCGTATGCCATCTACAGTTGCAAAACAGATTCATTATAATAATAAAATAAAATCAATGTGGCATACGACCACGGCGATACGGCATAATCATTTCAGCAGAGACAACATTTTCTTGTTTCGTACTTTTTAGAGCGTGTTTTTTTGGTAGTCGGGTTTTAGCTTTGAAACTTTATTTTATTGATATTATGTAAGTAGGTATAATGTTGTAATACATTCAATTATTCAAAAGAGATTAGACGTCGACTTCAGTAACACCTTTTTCGTGTGTAACTAACTGTTAAAAAAAGCTTTTTAAAAGGCCGGCAACGTATTAGCGATCTCTCTGATTTCGCGGATGTTAAGATTTAATTTTTAGCTACTAAACCTTATCTATTTTAAACAATTTCGGAGTTACAAACTCTCGGCAAACGCTTATACTATTTATTAAATAACCATGCACAGATGTGAGTCCGTTTTTGTACGCAAAAGTGCCCGTTTTTAGCGGTAATTTGGTGTGTTTGCCGAAAGATTGTCAACCAATTTTTCGCGTACGCCTTTGATCCAATATTTTTGCATGGTGATTTAATAAATAGTATAAGTGTTTGCCTAGAGATTGTACCCCGAATTTGTTTAAAATAGATCCGGTTTAGTAGCTAAAATTTAAAATCGATTGGCGTCGCTAGTGTGCCCTACCCATCACCTTAATTACAATGAAGCGACTGCCGTCTGACCTTCGCAACCCTTTAACAGGGGAACCAGACCAACTCAATCATGGTTACACGTTTCAGAAACTATCCGAAACGTGCAGGTTTCCTCACGATGTTTTCCTTCACCGCCGACCTAATGGTAGAAATGTGCACAAACGTTACGATAATTTTTTTTTAATGTCATAGGTGGCAGACGTTCAGACCGTTCACCTGATGGTAAGTGATTGCCGCCACCCATGGACACCAGTGAAGTCACAAGTGCGCTGCCAACCTTCAAACACAACCTTCCCCCAGATTGGGCCTCCGGTACCCTCACTCACACAGCGCTTCACGCCGGTTTTCTATGAGGCCGTGGTGTGGTGATTTAATCCATTCCACACACTACCACAAATTATAATGCATTTGGATCGAGGCCGGTGTGGAAACGGAAGTGACGTCACAACAGCCTCATTATGGTGTCAGCCATGACTGACAGTGAATTGGATCTATTTATGGGGTCTGGTGGGTTAACACGCAATTTGTATACTTAGATGATACTGTTATGTAAGCATTTTATTAAGGTGACGGGTAGGGCACACTAGCGACGCCAATCGATTTTAATTTTTAGCTACTAAACCGTATCGTGGTCCCCGGCAGAGTAGAATAGGTCACCCTCACTCTTACCGAGGTGTCGTAAAAGGCGACTAAGGTAAAGCTGCTGGTATGATCATCAGCACCCAGCAAGGAAAACTCTGCATTTATATCAAAACCCTCGCCAACCCGTCTGCCAAGCGTGGTGAGTATGGCAATTACCCCTCATGTGATTGAGGGAGGAGCGTGCCCCAGCAGTGGGGACTTAAATGGGCTGATGATGATGATGATGATGATGATGAAACCGTATCTATTTTAAACAATTTCGGTGTTACAACCTCTCGGCAAACACTTATACTATTTATTAAATAACCATGCACTAAATGTTGGGTCCGCTTTTGTACGCGAAAAATTGATTGACGCCGAAAACGGCCACTTTAGGCGTGAATCAATTTTACGCGTTTGTGCACGGACCCAACTTTATGCATGGTTTATGCAAATTTATGCATGGTTATTTAATAAATAGTATAAGTGTTTGCCAAGAGCTTGTAACCCCGAAATTGTTTAAAATAGATCCAGTTTAGTAGCTAAAAATTAAATTCGATTGGCGTCGCTAGTGTGCCCCACCCGTCACCATAAGGGCCCTTTTACGGTACAGTGACGCCACCAATAGGTTGGTACTGATTGTAATGAAATTAAGACAGTTAATGAAAAATTGATCAAGACATTAAAATAAAAAAATGTTTTGGGCTTCTTCAAACCTATTTTGCCCATGCCACAATCATCTTTAGCAAGATTTACGTTTTTAGTATCCACTATATAAAATCTAGCTTATTTGAAAATTATGATATGAATGGCGTGTGCAAATAAGCTTCAAAAACCACAAATTTTAGTTCAAATGTTTGTTTTTTTATATCAAAATTATTGTCTGAATTTCTAACAATCCGTAAAATTATGTTAATGGCAACACTGAATCTTAAAATGGATCTTAAATACTAGTAGCCCGCTCTCACTTAGTTTGGGAACATTCGTTCCACTTTATTACCAATAGATAGCGCTAGGTGTCGATTACATCGCGCAAGCTTTTCGTGTTTCACCTAAGGCGACGGGTACGGCACACTAGCGACGCCAATCGATTTTAATTTTTAGCTACTAAACCGGATCTATTTTAAACAATTTCTAGGTTACAACCTCTCGGCAAACACTTATACTATTTATTAAATAACCATGCACAAATGTTGGGTCCGTTTTCGTACGCGAAAAATTTATTCATGCCAAAAGCGGCCGCATTTGGCGGTAATTCTAGTTAAATTTAAGTATTTGATAAATAGTATAAGTGTCGAGACATTGTAACCTCGAATATGTTTGAAATAGATCCGGTTTAGTGGCTAAAAATTAAAATCTATTGGCGTCGCTAGTGTGCCTTACCCGTCACCTTAAGAATAAATTACAAAAGATTTAGCAATTTTATCTTATTAACTGGTGGTCAAATATTTCTAATAAATAATATTTCCGCTGGATATTAAATACCTACAATATTGATGAGACTAACGACAGCTCATGTCGGAACAAGTACACTTCACTTCTCGCTCGCACACTATTTGCGTCTATACTCGCACCCCACGAGTGCGAGTATAGACGCAAATAGTGTGCGAGCGAGAAGTGAATAGATGCGCCGCCATTTCTGATCCCATTCTTTATCCGCACAGGTTGTACTAACAAATTTCGTCGGCTTAGTAACGCGTAGTGGTCTAATTGGTAGAACAGCCACGCGGATTGTAGTAGATGTGGGTTCGAGTCCCGCCTGAACACGAGACATTTTTAAGTGCGTTATTTTCAAAATCTACATTCCTATTTCTACCACTAGCTCACGTACTCTGTCGATTGACATTGCGATCTTTGAGTAGAGAATTAATTATTTGCTGATAAATAGGTTCTTAACAAAATGGCGGAAAAGTAAGGTATGCCAGTTTCCATACAAAAAATGGCCTGAACCTGTCCTTTAACTCTGAATGTTCTATTTTGCAGGTCAAATACTTAGGACAGAGCGATGCTCGAGGGTTGTGGGGCATCAAGCACACCAGGAAACCAGTCGACCTAATGGTGGCCGCTGCAAAAGCTTTGCCTCCAGGTATGAATAAAAATTATAACATCAATTATTACACATAGATAAGATAATGACTGACCGGATGGCGCAATTGGTAGTGACCCTGCCTCTTACGCCAAAGGTCGTGGGTTCGATCCCCACCCTGGACAAACATTCGCGCGATGAACACTTGTGTTTGTTCAGTGTCTGGGTGTAATACATGTATTTAAGTATATATTTGTGTTCCTCTGTTGTCTGATATCTGTAACACAAGTGCTTAAGCTATTTAGTACGGAATCGGGTCAACGTATGAGATGTTGTGAGAGTATTATATTATTGTGAGAATATTATAAGATACGATAAAAATATTTATTTGCTCAATACATACGACACAAACGTTTTGACGGTGGGAGAACCACGGCATGAATGGGCTGGCACGACCGGAGTGATACCACGGCCTCACAGCAAACCGGCGTTTCGCTGCGTGAATTAGGGTATAGAAAGGGGGTTGAAAGGTTGGTAGCGCACTTGTGACTCCACTGGTGTCGCGGGTGTCCATGGGCGACGGCAATCGCTTACCACCAAGTGATCCGTCTGCTCTGTGAGGATAAGATTTAAGATAAAAACATTTATTTGACTTAGACTGTTGAATACCCACTTATTTAGACTATAAGTTTCTTGGCATTGGAACAATATCTTCGGGTAGAGCCATATTGTAAATAAAAAAAAAACTGAGTTACGAAAAGAGGTTTCTTTAAATTAAAAAAAAAGTATTATATGTATGTATACATATATTTGTAATTCCGCTGTTGGTTCTGATATCTGTAACACAGGCGCTTGAGCTACCTATCTCGGAGTCAGATCAATGTGTGTGATGTTGTGAAATATTTATTTATTTATTCTTATTATGATTTCAGGTCAAATTCTACCTATAGTGAAACTCACAATAACAGTGGATGGAGTCCTTTTAGAAACTGTAAACCAAGGAACGAAGGTATTTTTTTCTTATTTTATTGGTATTTATTGCAATAAATGACCATTGTGAATGTAACGACCGCACTCAGAGACAGTCAAATTAACTTTAATGGTTACTTAAGAAATCATTATTGACACTTTTCAATATAAAGACTTATCCGTAATAAAGTTAATGATCATTTAGCTTAAGTAGCAGAGTGCGCCAGTTAGATATTTAGAGAAAAATAATCAGAGAGCAATGGAGAGGGCTATGCTCGGAGTCTCTTTGCGTGATCATATCAGAAATGATGAGATCCGCGGGAGAACTAAGGTCACAGACATAGCCCAAAGGATTGCATGCCTCAAGTGGCGATGGGCAGGGCACATAGCGAGGAGAACAGACGGCCGTTGGGGCGGAAAGGTCCTCGAGTGGAGGCCGCGTACAGGAAGTCGCAGCGGTGGCAGGCCCCCTAAACGTGGACCGACGATTTGGTGAAGGTCAGAATCTATTGGATGCGGGCGGCACGGGACAGATCTGTGTGGAGAACATTGGGGGAGGCCTATGTCCAGCAGTCGACGTCTATTGGCTGAAATGATGACGATGATGAATCAACTATGTATAGGTACGAGGGAAAAGTCTTTACTTATGTCACAACCACAGGTATTATAATACTAGTATCACAACTATAGTCCATTCAGTATCTGAAGGTGAATACGACAGTTCAAAAGCTTCGTGTCATGCATCCATGTTTCTACAAATAAAAATATTAAGTTGGAAAAATCATTTTTTTTTTGTTTTTATTCTTCCAAAATAACATCACTTCAATTAAATAACTAAAAATATGTTAAATGCATGTCAACAAAAGTGATACCTAATAATTATGTACATATTTACAAAAAGAAATTGTCTGCCCCACTGATATTGTCCAACGTGCCCAGAATGCTAGCGGCGTTGCCTCTTTGGATGGGCAACCCTAAACGTTGGCCGAGGTAACTGCCAGCATTCCGGTCTCCAGAGAACTCGATCAGTCGGGCAGACAACTCTTGAAAGAGTTTGCGGGCCTCCGGTCTCCACGGCCCCAGTGTCTCCACGCCAAATGGGGCAAAGCGGTAGCAGCTATCTAAGGCGGAGTAGGTACTTGTACCGTTTTCGGGTCTCCGCCGAGGCAGCTGCAGCGCCTGCGCCCCGTGCAGTGGCATGGCACTAAAATAACAAATATTAAAGTTTCTCCATTAAGGTGACGGATAGGGCACACTAACGACGCCATACGATTTTAATTTTAAGCTACTTAACCGAGTGTTTGTACCTGCGCGAAAAATTGATTACCGCCAAAAGCGGCCACTTTTAGCGTGAATCAATTTTTCGCGTTTGTGCACGGACCCAACATTTGTGCATGGTTATTTAATAAATAGTATAAGTGTTTGCCGAGAGGTTGTAACCCCGAAAATGTTTGAAATAGATCCGGTTTAGTAGGTAAAATTAAAATCGATTGACGTCGCTAGTGTGCCCTACCCGTCACCTTAATCTGAACAAGAAATTAAAAGAGTTATTATCAATGAAATTTGTAAAAATATCTTATGTATTGCATAATGCGCTAATCGCTAATCGCTAATTTAGCTCATAGGGATTGACACAAACAATCTTAATAAATCAGTAATCGTTATGGCGACCATCTTACCATCGAATCGCGATTATTGTCTCGTGCAAAATATGTCCGCATAGATTGCATTAGCGACCAAGAACTAGTAATTTCTATTGGTGACGAAGGTGGTTCCGACACATCAAGCGTTATTTAATTAAGGGTGATTTATTGTGTGTTCACTAAAAATATTTACATATTGTTTTTCGTATCCAGATAGTTGAAATTTTCTTCTTAGTAGATATATTTAGACACAAATGTAAGTATTATATACTTACATTACACACATACACGTTAGGTACACAAAATACACTAGACAAGCGTCCATGGCACTCACTCAGCTGGTCTCACTGAAAACCAGCGTCATGGCCTTTGTCTGGGCTGTGACATAAGCTGAGTGAGGGCAATTTATACTAGACGTCATAACACACCATAATATTCAATGGACAACATTTCAAAATTGCTAAGCTCTGAAACAAAAAATACCAATTCTTTGTTTACTTTTCCGCTGCTCGAATATATATATTTATTCATTTTTTATATTGCTTATTTACTGAGAAAAAAATTAAAAACTAAAAACGTAAGATGACGTCATCGGACGGCAGAATGTAAAATATTTCTTTGCTTAGCATATTATAGTTTTAAATTTACGTAATGCCAAACCCATGACATGTAACTGTCAAAAAAAAGACAACTTGTCAACGTTGAATGTATGAATGACGTTGACAATGTTGACACTAGTATTATTTACCTTTGACAGTAGTACCTTTTTTTTATTAAAACAATGATAAGCAAAGGAATATCGCTGTATTCAGCCGTCCGATGACGTCATTTGGCGCTTACGTCTATTTAGAATAAAATGAATTTAAATAATTATTTTATGCATGAAAATGGACCAATTTTGAAAAAAGAAAAAATATGGGTCTGTTCATTTTATGTCTACTTTCATATAAAAAAACAATATGGACATGTTAAAAATATGAAATGTTGTCCATTGGCACTGTCTGGACATGATTGAATATATTTTTGTTTTTTTTTCCTTTTGTTTTTATTTATATGTATTTTTAAATGTTTTGTTTAGTTTTGTTTTTTATTTGTGCCAAATTGTGTTCTGTTTACAACTGCTATAAGTTATGTGTTGTGATGTCTATAATAATAAATATTTTCTTTCTTTCTTTCTTTCAAATTCATAGATAAAATTATGATTAAAATGCAAAATCAAACAAATAAAAAGTCGATTAGATTTCTAAAGAAAATATTCTCGATTCTTAAAAATATCGGTTAGTTTTAAAAGGAGCGTCTCACTTTTAATGTCAAAATAGAACTGTCCTATTCACCTTCAGATACTGAATGGACTATAGGATCCTTATCGAAAAGAAAGAGTCTTTTCAATAGTTTAGATTCACATTCCTCCATTTCATTTTGATTTCATTTGCAGCGGGAAGAGTTCGACCAGATGTCGGTTTTCTTCAGCATCGAGTCCATCTCGTACGGAGTCCAGGACCTGGTGTACACGAGGGTCTTCTCAATGATCGTGGTGAAGGACAACGCTGATGGGAAAGGTTTAAATCCTTTCGAGTGTCATGCCTTCGTCTGCGAGTCCAGGTGAGTCATTTCATCTGAGCGTATTATTCCTGGCTGCGGCCATAATGATACTGTTACACACATGCTTATTTGTAGCATGCTTAATGAACTGTCCACATTTGCTTTCAATAAGCGATGTTAGCTACACCTAATTTCCCTATATTAAGGTAACGGGTAGTGCACACTAGCGACGCCAATCGATTTTAATTCTTAGCTACTAAACCGGATCTATTTTAAACAATTTCGCGGTTACAATCTCTCGGCAAACACCTATACTATTTATTTAATACTTATAGTTAACGGTTTGGTCTGCTTTTGTACTCGAATTTTGGATTACCGCCAAAAGTGGAATCATTTTTAGCGTACAAAAACGGACCCAACATTTGTGCATAGTCATTTAATAAATAATATAAGTGTTTGCCGAAAGGTTGTAACCCCAAAATTGTTTAAAATAGATCCGGTTTATCCGGCGTCGCTAGTGTGCCCTATCCGTCACCTTAAAAAGATATAAAATAAATAGCCTATTGTAGTATTTTTAATAACATAAAGTTTCCAAAACTGACAAGATCAGTTCTTATTATCTCACATTTTCTCACGTGCTGGTTAGATAAAGAGATTTGGGTCGAAATTACTGATTTCCCAACGGTCTAACATTTTATAGTAACGATAAAAATATTTTGGAAGTTATTCATATCTTATCTTATTTATCAACGCACTGTGGACTTACCAAATCTATGAGCGAAGCTTCCTATTTTTAGCACTGGGTGGCGAAAAATAACCGTGAGCCTACGCTTCGGCATGAATGGGTTCGCTCGACCGGAGTGTTTCCACGGCCTACAGAATACGTGAAGCAGCATTGTGCTGTGTTTCGCTGCAGTGAGGGTACCGGACGCCCAATCTGGGGGAAATGGACCAACCCTTTTTTGTTTTGCTCCCAAAGTTTGCACGCGCACTTGTGACTCCACTGGGCGGCGGCAATCGCTTACCATGAGGTGATCCGTCTGTTCGTCTGCCACCTAACACATAACTCTTCGAACTGTGGATTGGATACTTCACAGAATAAAAATAAGAATATATTTAATAATAATAATATAATCTTCAAACCGATTTCGGCTAAGGCGGCTAATCTCAAAGATCAGCCACGTACGCAGGATATGTTACAGTGCTTAAATGTTTGCGTAAACAGAAGTGCAATCTCTATTCCTTTTCCCCTTGACCCGGAGAGGGATCGGGAACAGGACCAATGGCTTAACGTGCTTTCCTTTCGTAGTGCAATGGCCGACGTCGCCGCCTAGTGGCGACGCCTTATGCATACCCTCCTGCTGGGGAGCAGGAGGGTTATGTCGGGCTCTCCTCTGGCGGGGGCTTCTCCTAACGAGAAGCCGGCCAGAGGCATACCGACTAAACCCCATTTTCCCTCATCGCCCTTAAATGGGAAGGCGTCGTGGGCTGTAGGACGAACCTATTACCCATACGGGCGCCACGACCCTCCCCGGGCGGTGCCCGCCTACACGGCGGGCCAGGCGGTTCCTCCCCCGGCTTGCTGGCCGGGAGAGGGGGTTAATGTGCTTTCCTAGGCACGGGGGTACAAGACCGCCAACTTCCAGACTCCGGGCCAAAAATTTGTTTCCGGGCCAAGTTTTCGGTAAGAAATTCTTAGTGACTTTAGATTTATCAATCTATGTATGATTGAAGCTTCCTATTATTAACACTTGGTGGCGAAAAATAACATCGTCAGGAAACCAGCATATTTTTTTAAAATGTGATAGGTGTCAGATGAGCAGATGGATCCCTTCCCCTGAATTGGGCCTCCGGTACCCTCACTCACGCAGCGAAACACAGCGCATGCACTGCTTCACGCCGGTTTTCTGTGAGGACGTGGTATTACTCCGGTCGAGCCGGGCCATTCATGCCGAAGCGTTGCTCTCCCACTGAGTAGGTAGATAGAGTTACCTCATATTAGCTTACCAGACCAACTGAATCATGGTTCACTGATCACGTTTCTTTTTTTCTTTTTTTTTATATAGAAAGGCCAATCTGGATGACCTCACTCCGTCTGATGGTAAGCGGCCGTGAAATCCAAAGATCAGGTTGACAGGGACAAAATAACTATCAAAGTACCCGTTGAGTCTGCCATCCTCACCCTGATGGCCTGCTGAGATGCCGCATCGCGCCCCGCCTAAAAGACCCCGAATTGTATTAAGATTTCTGAAATTATACATAACGTGTATGTTTCTTCGCAGTGTTTTACCGTATCACCGAGCTAATGGTAGAAATATGCTCATAGATCTAAAATATCCAGAGGTGCTCGGATTCGAATCACCAGGCACCATGCCTAGATGCTACCATCGCTATTAGATGCCTATGCATTGATTTCCTTTTCTCCTTTCTTACAGAAATGCGGCGAGAAGATTAACATATTCACTAGCGGCGGCTTTCCAAGATTATTCTAGAAGAGTTAAAGAAATGCAAGCCACGCCAGGTGAGAATACCTAGTATTTCCTATCTGATTTTTTAATCGTAAAAGAATAACAGACTTATATTACTTTACCTAAAACTTTCACCCTTTTATTACAAAAACTACTCTGTTACCGGCTTTAATCCTAAATTAGTAAGTTCATGATTATTACGGAAGAATGTTAGTACTTAATTTTTTTAGGGTTCCGTGCCTCAAAAGGAAAAAACGGAACCCTTAAAAAATCACTTTGTAGTCCGTCTGTCTGTCTGTCGGTCTGTCAAGATCTTTTATCTCAAGACCGCGTGGACGTACCAAGCTGAAATTCACATGAAATACTCAGGTCTATTGTCCCTTTAAGCTGTAAAAATATCAAACTTCTAAGCCAAGCCAATCAAAAGATACAGCCGATTATGTCGATATTTTCAACAAATTTTCGACACTCTCAAAGGAATCAAAACCTACAGGGTACTTCCCGTAAACTCAGAATCTTGAAATTTGGCATGAAGCATTATCATATAATGCAAATATAGGAAAAATTGCGAAAATAACATTTTTTAGTTATATGATATAACAAAAATATTTTAATAAAATGAAACTTACTACCTTATTTCTCACGGACGAATAAAGGTATCAAATAGAAATTTATACCAAATAACTAGGTCTACTGTCCTTTTAAGCTGTGAAAAAATCAAACTTCTAAATTAACACGATCAAAAGATACAGCTGTTTATACGGACACCTTAGACGAATTTCCGTCACACGCTAGGGAATCAAAACCTACAGGGTACTTCCCGTGAGCTCAGAATCTTGAAATTCGGCACGAAGGATAAAGGAAAAATTTCGATAATTATAAATTTGAAGATATCTAGTAAGTAATTTGGACTTAGCCGGTTTTTTATAACCATAGACCACTTAGTACCGCAGGACAGAGTCAAAATTGATCGAATCATTCTTCTTCTTATTTTTATTTGTGGCAATCAACTTCTCGACTGAGAATTACTCCTGCCATTATCATGTTTTAGATTTTAGGCATTATTAATCGGGACAACCGAAGATAATTCGCCAATGTCAAGTAACTTATTGAGAACAAGTAGGTAGTCAACAGTCGAAGTCAGTCAAAGTCACAGTCACTCAATAAAACGCCGGTGTTCTGCGTTTTATCGACCTACTGATTCAGCGGATATCACTCTAAAAGCAATCGCGGGTTTTAAGACTCTATTAGGTCCAAGCAAGTTGTCACGAGACAACGCACTCGACACACAATAGCAGTGTTAAAAACGATACAATCCAACGATTCTTATTATTAGGATCACTTTGCGGCACTTCACTGCACAAATAAACACCAAACTTGCACACTAAAAACCACTAGACACTAATTTAAAACCTTTGAATTGCATCAGCCCACGCGGCTTCTTTTCGCCCTACCCGCCGAATCGATCGAATCATTCAATCATTCGTTCAGTGACATTTCATTTTACATAACCTTGTTTTGTCTGAAGTAATTTTTTTTAGAAATGTTTTTAGCAACATTGAATTAAATATTGTATTAACTAAGTTTACCTACTCTTAATCTTCTTCATCTGCGTGTAATTCCCGGTTGCGTCCAAAGCTGCCGCTTTGGAGCCCAGGGTACCTACGCTTAGACCATGATTCAGGATTGGAGGGGTCTGGTAATTACAATGAAGCGACTGCCGTCTGACCTTCGCAACCCTTTAACAGGGGAACCAGACCAACTGAATCATGGTTACATGTTTCAGAAACTTTTTCCGAAACGTGCAGGTTTCCTCACGATGTGTTCCCTCACCGCCGAGCAGATGGTAATGGTAGAAATATGCACATAGATTTGAAAAAAAGCCATTGGTGCATGCTCGGATTCGATCATCGACCACCTGCGTGGAAGGCGCGTTTGTATCCATTGGGCTACCATCGCTCTACCGGTTATTAAATAAAAAAAAACCGGCCAAGTGCGAGTCGGACTCGCGCACCGAGGGTTCCGTACAAACCTGCAAGGTTTACAAAGTTCGTTTATTACGACAATCGAGTCATAACTATGGTATTTTTATTGCAAAATGAAATTCATAACATTACAATGGGGAAAGATGGAGGAGCATAAATTTAAGACAAAGATCTCTTTATCGTTTAAGTAATCCTTTATTTTATATTAACACATATCATTTCGATAAAAGAACGTCGAAATATAAAGAAGAAGGCTATTTCGTCTTCTTTAATAATAATAATAATCTCTTTATTTCGGAAATTACATCCATAGTACAAGTTACAAAAATAAAATACATACATACAGTTAAAAACAAAAATCAAAAACAGTTCTGCGTAATTAAATTAGACCCATCACCTTCTGTACCCAATGTTTTTGGATCGGGCAGTCGAAACGGGCTGCTATGGTCCTAAGGATATTGTTGTTGCTGTCGCGCACCCGCTGCATTATCGACGCGACCCTTTTGCGCATTATTGCGTGAAAACCGTCCACCCTGACTTCCGTAAACATGCCAGATGCGCTGCAGTGGCGCGGCAGCCTCAACAACATCCTAAGGGCGTTGTTGTATTGCACACGCAGTGCATTGTAGGCTCTTTTCGTATACTGGGTCCACAGGCTGCTCGAGTAAAAAGATTGGCAGTAAGCTCTAAATAGAGTTACCTTTACTTCATAAGAGCATCGAGCAAACCTGCGGGCCAGCATATTACTCCTTACCGACAATGCCCTGCGTTCCCTCTCTATGTCGAGATCATCTTTCAAAGTGTCCATTACCTTATGCCCTAAATATTTAAAGCTGGTAACAATATTTAAAGGAGTACCATCTAATACAACCGGAGGTACAGTTGTAGGTTTCAATTTACCAGCTTTAAATATAAGTAGCTCGCTTTTCTTCGAATTATATTTAAGGCCATGTTCACCAGCATACTTCTCACATACCTGCAGGAGTTCCCTCAACCCGTTTATAGAGGGGCTCAGCAGCACCATGTCGTCAGCGTAACTGATATTATTAACGCATGTACCGTCAATGTGACAACCTACATGAATACTGCTGAGCTCCTCTATAAGGGCGTTCACATACAGATTGAACAAAATCGGAGAAGTAAGCCCGCCTTGTCTTACCCCGCACTTCAGTCTGTACTTGTCCGAAAGAACGCCAGACCACCTTACCTGATTTACTTGATTACCGTACCAAAACTTTAATAAAGAGATGCATTCCCCCGGTACATCCGTGCTTCCCAACTTATCCCAAAGCTTATTGTAGACAACCAGGTCAAATGCTTTTGACAAGTCGAGGAAACACGCATATACAGGCGTACTTCTATCTGTATAGTACTTGACAGTTTGCTTAAGACATAAAATAGCGCTCTCAGTAGACAATCCGGCTCTGAAGCCAAACTGAGCATCATGCAATTCAATGTGTCTACTCAGCTGATCATTAAGCAAACTGTCAAGCACTTTGGAAATAATGGTTGCAAGTGAAATGGGCCTATAATTTAATTGATCCGAAGCATCCCCAGTTTTATTTTTAATTATGGGCACAACAATCGTTCTCATCATAGCTTCTGGCATATAGGAATGACCCAAGCACAGGTTAAAAAACATTGATAGGACTCTAGGCAGATGGACGCCTGCATATTTTAGATGCTCTATGCTTAGGCCATCATGACCGGGAGACTTACCTCTTTGCATTTTCCTAATTACCAGAGCTATTTCTTTAGCTGTGAATCTTGTACTTCTATCAGGCAAGGTAGTCCCACATCTATCATGCTCAGATACAGCTCGAGGGGAAGGACATTCTGTGAACAGTTCCTTAAACTTATTCGCTATGCATTTCTTGTCACTTACGCCATTGACGCTCACGGGCAGACCAGGTCGGATATTCAATTTATTTGAATTCTTCCAAAAAACTCTAAAGTTTTTATCTGAATGATTTGAAGGCCAGTATATCCATTTTAATTTGTTCTTGTCTATCTTGGCACCATTTTAACTTTGTTTTGAAATGTTTTCTGCTATCAAACATATCCTTATATAATTCCCCAGACCTAGGTTTCCCTGCTATTACCCAGCGTTGAAAATTGATCCTGGCACACCTGTGAGCATCAGCGACATGTTTATTCCAACCTGTTATATAACCACCACGTCTACCACACCTTCTCTTATATGTGACTTTAGCTGCTGTATCTAGCGCAGAAGTTAAATCGGAGTACATTTTATCTATAACAGTTCTATGATTACAATTATTGCACATATTATCCGCACAAGATCTCAATACATCAGGGAAATCAATAAGTCGAAGGTGTTCATGACAAATAGTTCTATAGAAATCAATTTGTTCTCTTTCTCTCTCCCCCCATATTACTTTATTTACAAATGGAACACTAGCATCGTACTTACAGGTCACATCATCAAGTTTACATTCTAAGATAAGCGGAGAGTGGTCAGACCAATACACTCCGTGGTTCACCCACACCTTTTGAACAACATTACGCGCTGATTTAGTAGCAATACAATGGTCTAACCACCTCCTGCAGCCGTGCGCTTCGCTCGTGAAAGTGTAGGTACCTGACTCCGCCCCCAACATATCAACGTCTACACAACAATAATCCCACTCGTCACAGAAATTTAATAATTCAACATAAAATAGCTCGTTAGAATGAGCATTAAAATCACCCAATACAAACAAAGCTTCGACATCATCATTATCTTCTCTAATAGCGTTAATTTCCCCTAAACAGTCCGTATAAACTAACAGGTTGTCATTCGAGTTAACAGGCATATAAACACTTACTACAATAATGGCACGGTTTTGTAACTTGATTTTAATCGCCGTCAATCGCACATTATCGCACTTTATCACTGACACTGATTTAAATACACTTTTTCTCCATAATAACGCGACACCTCCGTGGGGCCTCCCGGTGAGAGGGCCGTCGCTGGTATCCACTGCAGATGTACCTGTACTATCGAACTCATCACTCACCGCACTCAGAAGGGGTAGGTCGTGCGGGAGCAACCAGGTTTCTTGAAGCGCTATTATATCCGCAGTTTCACACAGCTCACGTACTCCATCCATCGATCTTTTTAAAGATTTGCAATTAAAACTAACTAACTTACTGTGTAACTTTGTACTCGCCATATAAAATTATTTTAAAAATTCCGAAACTCTATTTTGACTAGGTTCTTTTCCTAGGTTTTCTTTGAACGAAACAAACTTCCTGAAGGAGATACCAGCTGGCCATAATTCGTCGTTTAGGAAAACATCGGAATTATGTCTTGATACAAAAATTTTGTATGAGTTATATTCTTTCT
Organism: Marasmia exigua; assembly: GCA_019059595.1. Lineage (NCBI taxonomy): Eukaryota > Metazoa > Arthropoda > Insecta > Lepidoptera > Crambidae > Marasmia > Marasmia exigua. The sequence goes on from CM032489.1 coordinate 1,641,937, forward strand.
GACGCTTCATATTAATTTTCCATAAGGAAACTCGCTCATTTGTTTTCTCGAAGATATAATCCGAAATATCTGATTCTAGTACATCTTTGTGGACATTTGAAATAAACAGAGGAATTTTCAGATCCGCGGCCTTAAATTTTGTTGTTGAGTCCGAAACAGCCTTGCCTTTATTTCCTATAAATTGATTTCTTAATCTTCTCTTTTGAATTTGTTCCCATTTCTCATTCTTTTCCGGTATTTTCCAAGACTCACCGTTAGCTACCATATCCGCAAAAGACATCATTCTACTAGTGGAAGAGGATTGTGCTTTAATCTCAGGCAATAAAGTTCTGTTTATGTCAGCGCAAGGTTTCACAGAGTTGCCAGGCGCATGCGCGAAAGTCCTGGCGATAGCGTCAGTAAACTCGTTTGTAACGGTTTGGCGCGAAGACGGCGCGTCACCAAGCGCTTCGGGCACTGCCGCCGGTGTTCGTGCGGCTTCGCGCTCGCTACCGATCGTCGATTTGCTTCGATTCACCAACGCGTTTTGAGTTTGAGTAATCATCAACGAACTATTTCCAGGGCGGGAATCTTGATTACTATGCGATGAGTTGTTTTCAGTTATCACGTTCGTATGTACTAACCACTTATTTTCGGCATCTTCAAGCTGCTTATTATTAACATAATTACTTTTAATCATTTGAACTTCCGATTTTAGCAATACTATATCCTTTAATAAAGATGTTACATCGACATGGTCGAATGTTACCGGCGGTAATTTACTCAACTCCCTGGCAACAAAAATAGGGGTTAAATCGGGGTCCGTTTCTTTCAAGGTAGTGACAATATCTTCAAGATCTTTCCGTAGTTTTCCCTCGCCTTTTCTAGCTATATTCCTTTTATTCGTTTTCATAGAGTCAAACAGCAATGACTTCGCTTTTTGAACTTCCTCTACTGTAAAAGCCGAAGAACAAATACGCAGCATGCTTTCATTATCCATCACGTCTATTTTGTTTTGTATAAATGCCAAAACTTCACTTATCACGATATTGCAATTGGCACATTTCACCGTTTTAGATGTCGACATTTTTCTCGTAAGTTGAGAGGTCAGTGACCGTCCCCGCGCGTCCACTCGCCGACGCTGTCCAACGACGACTGTTAAATGTTGCCCTCCCCATACATAGTATAATAACTCGCGGTCATTGCTGTAACTACAATTATGTTTACAATCACAATTTTTTTGGTGGTATAACTACTTAAAATTTTAAGCTTTTCGGAATTTCTCTGTTACCTGTGCTGTAAGCTATTGCTTCTTACCAAATTTCGAGATTCTATGTCAACGGGAAGTGGTCTTTAGGTTTTATTTCCCTTGCATGTAGTTGCGAGTTTCAAAATATGCGGTATCAATGGTTGTACTTTTGCGTTTTGCGTTTTTGCGTTGACTTAGAATTTTTTTTTTTCACGGGTTAAAGGCAATTAGACCTAAGTATTTGATATGAATTTCAACTTGATAGCTCTACGCGTTCATGAGGAAAAAAGTAATAAGTTTATATTTATTAAAAAATATATATTTTGTAATTTAACTAAAAATTTAAGGTTTTCGGAATTTTTCCTTTATGTGTGCTATAAAACGTTGCTTCATGCCAAATTTCAAGATTCTAGGTCGACTGGAAGTACCCTTTAGGTTTTGATTCCCTTGCGAGTACTAGCGAGTTTCAAAATATGCAGCTTAAATTGCTGTTTCTTTTGATTGCGTTGACATAGAAGTTTGATTTTGTTACAGCTTAAAGGTATTATAGACCTGAGTATTTGGTATGAATTTCAATTTAATACCTCTACGCGTTTATGAGGAAATGGGTAGTAAGTTTAAAATTATTAAAAAAATATATATTATGTGATGTAACTAAAAATTTATGGTTTTCGTAATTTTTCCTTTATTTATGCTATAAGACGTTGCTTCGTACCAAATTTCAAGATTCTGAGTTCACGGGAAGCACCCTGTAGGTTTTGATTCCCTTGCAAGTGTCGAAAATTTGCGGCATAAACGGCTGTATCTTTTGATTGCGTTGGCTTAGAAGTTTGAATTTTTCACAGCTTCAAGGGACAGTAGACCTGAGTGATTGATATAAATTTCAGCTTCATACCTCAACGCGTTCCTGAGAAAAAGGGTCTTGACAGACGGACGGACGGACGGACAACAAAGTGATCCTATAAGGGTTCCGTTTTTTCCTTTTGAGGTACGGAACCCTAAAAATGACTACTTTCTCCTTTCCTTTAGTGTAAAACGGAATTAACTGTCACAGGGTTAAGCTGTCATTGTTACTGAATCAATATTTTTAGGTTATTATTATTATTATTTTTTTTTATTTATTTGGCTCCTCTACAATGAGTACACTGTTACATGAAAAACATACAAGACTAATTTAAGACTAAGTGTCACATTACTTAAAGAAGAGCACAATATGCACTATTATAGAAGAAAGTAATAATATAAACTAACTTATGGATGCGGCGCCCCGCATCTCACTTTCAAAATATATTTTTTTTAATTTTGAGAGAAAAAAAAATAGCGAACAGACTAATGAGATGCGGCGGGCCGCTCCAACTCCTCACAGCTAATGCCAAGAACATTTTTTTTTAAATTAGTGAACAGATGTGAAACTTAAATCTATATCGACTTCAAAATTATTATAAAAAGTGTACAATCGAGACAATGCAGAGTGTTTTCTAAGATTTAGATTTTGGTACTGACGGCTTCAATTGAGTATTATAGTTGTTATTAAACTTAGTTCTGTAACAATGTTTAGTCTAGTTCTCAAATTTTTCCCGGTATTAATCCTACTACTTATTTTAAACCACGTTTTGGAATAAGAGGGTAAAAGATCGTACGAATAAGAAATATTAAAAGTCTGCATTTAGATATTTGAAATAAGTTGTTTCCGGCGCCTATTTAGCTTTTCAAAAAGCCTTTTCTGAGCTATAGTATTATACTCGTAGTTTCAAAAGTTTTCTATAGGCTTAAGGTGACGGGTAGGGCACACTAGCGACGCTAATCAATTTTAATTTTTAGTTACTAAACCCGATCTATTTTAAACAATTTCGGGGTTACAACCTCTCGGCAAACACTTATGCTGTTCATTAAATAACCAGGCACAAATGTTGGGTCAGTTTTTGTTCGCGAAAAATTGATTCACGCCAAAAGTGGCCGCTTTTGGCGTGTATAATTTTTTTGCTTACGCGTTGGACCCAACATATTTGCATGGTTAATTAACAAATAGTATGAGTATTTGCGGAGAGGTTGTAACCCCATAATTGTTTAAAATAGATCCGGTATAGTAGCTAAAAATTAAAATCGATTGGCGTCGCTAGTGTGCCCTACCCGTCACCTTAAACAAGATTTATTTTTATATCGTTGACAATACAAGGAAGTCGACGAAAAATTTTACTTATATATCATTAAAATTTTACGCGATTCGCTGCCATCTTTAAAAAAAATATAGCCTTATGAATATTGTTTTAAGCTTCGCAGATGCTTGGCCTCTCATTGGACGACTTCTAGCGGTCACCCATCATCACAGGTGTAGCAGTAATTCAGATTATATGTTTAGACATCTTCTATCCTTTTCGTGCACATCTGCTGTTCATGTTATTACTTTCGCTTTCTTTCTTAACTGGTAGTTTGTTCCGGGACTTAGTTCTAAAAGGCACCAATAGATGGCGCTCGGTGCCGATTAAATCGCGCAAGAGATTCACCTTTTCGTTTAAACTAGCCTGGCATTATCAAAAAAAAACTTTGAAAGTAGGTAAAGCTATTAAGTCGATGGGTATGGCGCACTAGCGACGCTAATTGATTTATATTTTTAGCTACTAAACCGGATCTATTTTTAACAATTTCGCAGCCCCAGTCTCTAGGCAAATATTTATACTATTTATTTAATAATTGTGCATGACTTTTTGATCTGTTTTCGTACTCGAAATTTGCATTAAGGTGACGGGTAGGGCACACTAGCGACGCCAATCGATTTTAACTTTTAGCTACTAAACCGGATCTATTTTAAACAATTTCGGGATGACAATATCCCGGCAAACACTTATACTATTTATTAAATAACCATGCACAAATGCGGACCCAACATTTGTACGCGAAAAACTGATACACGCTAAAAGTGGCCGCTTTAGGCGGTAATCAATTTTTCGCGTACAAAAACGGACCTAACATTAGTGCATGGTTATTTAATAAATAGTACCTATAAGTGTATGCCGAGAGGTCCCGGCAGAGTAGAATAGGCCACCCTCACTCTTACCGAGGTGTCGTAAAAGTCGACTAAGGTAAAGCTGCTGGCATGATCATCAGCACCCAGAGAAGGAAAACTCTGCATTTATATCAAAACCCTCGCCAACCCGTCTGCCAAGCGTGGTGAGTATGGCAATTACCCCTCATGTGATTGAGGGAGGCCCGTGCCCCAGCAGTGGGGACTTAAATGGGCTGATGATGAGAGGTTGTAACCCCGAAATTGTTTAAAATAGGTCCGGTTTAGTAGCTAACAATTAAAAACGAATGGTGCCGCTAGGCTACCCGTCGCCTTAAATCAATAGGCGTCGCTAGTGCTTAAACTAATTCAAGCTTTAGAATTTGATTATTAGTACTATTTACTGACGCCCTGTTGGTCTAGTTAAGTACCGGGCCGTGATATCGGGGTCCTGGGTTAGATTCCCGGGTCGAGTAAAAAGTATGTTTCGAATCTTTCGAACATAGCTCGGGTTTGTGATCACCAATCCGCATTGGGCAAGCGTGGTGATTAAGCCTAATCCCATCATAGTAGCGATGACTTGATTTCTATGATGGAGGCCTTTGCCCGGCAGTGGGGCAATATATAGACTGATACTTAACTTTCCATTTACTTGCCTATTGCTTTACTTTCTATGTATACTATGGTTTTCTATGAAAATTACTGCTACTTCTGTGATGTCTAGTGGCGCCCTCTTTCGTGTCATTTTTGCACTCTTTGCTATTATTTATTTTATTTATTTTTTTTTATTTATTTATTTGGTTTACCATTAATTGATACATTTTAAGTTTCTGTATAACAATTTCAATGACTTAAAGCTAAATGTACAATTGTAGATCGGTAAACACTGCATGCTTGAAGTATTATCTAATTGGTAATTAAGAATTTAATATATAATAAAATAAAAGAAGAACAAGAATTGCTTATCTACTTACTTAACATCTAATTGGTTTAGCTGCCATTTAAGTTTAGGTAAAGACGTGCAAAATAAATCTATTTCACTGCTATGAGTGTTGTAAAGCTTGCAGAGTCTCGGAATAGGGGAGTTTGAACCTAGTACGGTTTTACGGAAGGGAGGACATAAAAGGTATATTGGGGATCGGGGATATCTGGAGGGAACTTTAAATTTGAATTTTGATAAGAGATTGGAGCAATCAATATGACCTTTTAAAATTTTGGATAAAAATAATAGATCAGACACTTTCCTTCTACTCGCTAATGATTTAATTTTAAAAAAGTTTAGACGTGCATCATATCCCTTGATCCTTTTTGCAACGCCAACCGAATACGCCACGTGATACAAGAGGCGTTTCTGAACTCGTTCTATTCGAAGACTGTGCACAGCGTAATGTGGACGCCACACTACACTACAGTACTCAAGCAGACTACGTACTAAAGAATTAAATAAGGAAATTTTTGTTTTTGCGTTTCGAAAGGATTTAGTATTTCTAATAATAAAACCCAAGCTTCTTGATGCTTTTTTAACAATTGAATCAACATGCGGGACAAATGTTAATTTTTGGTCAATAAGGACTCCTAAGTCTCTGACAGTATCTACTATATTTAGTTGTGTACTATTTATACGATAATTGAATTGAATGGGGTTTATTTTCCTAGTGAAAGTTATCTGCAAACACTTTTTAATATTAAGGTCCATGCTATTGTTTGCGCACCAATTCATTAGTTTGTTAAGATCATCTTGAAGTAATAATGCATCGTTCAAGCTGCTTATTGTGCGAATTTTCAAGTCATCAGCAAAAAGGTAAGGCGTAGAGTTGGCAAAACAGTCAGGAAGGTCATTAATAAAAATATCAAAGAGGATTGGTCCTAGATGTGATCCCTGAGGTACACCTGAGGTAATTCGGTGTATGTTGGAACTATAACCATTAACTACAACGTAGAAGCATCTATTCGATAAGTAAGAAACTAGCCATTTAAGAATGGGACCTGTGAACCCATAAAAAGTGAGTTTCTGCGCTAATACGTAGTGCGATACCCTGTCAAACGCCTTTGCGAAGTCGGTATATACTGCATCTACTTGTTTATTGGCATCCACCGAGTCAACAATGTTTTCCAAAAATGTTACCAAATTACTACACGTAGATCTTGCTGTAATAAACCCATGCTGATGATCAGAGACGTATTTTTTAAAATAACTTTGTATTGTTGGTTTTATCAATGCCTCAAAAACCTTTCCCAATGCCGGAAGAATGGATATTAAATCATTATTAAATATTATAATTTAATCTTAATTTCATTCCTTTTTAAATTAATTTAAATACTTAAAATTTTTGTTAAATGTATTAAAACTCAATCAGTATTAGATTTTAATTTTAATTTATCCCAATTTAATTTATGAAAGTAGCGAATTTATATTTTGACCTTATATTTAAGCTGTGTACGCTACTTTAGGATTACTGTCTAGCTTCATCGTCAGCCCATTTAAGTCCTCACTGCTGGGGCATGGGCCTACCTCAATCACATGAGGGGTAATTGCCACACTCACCACGCTTGGCAGACGGGTTGGCGAGGGTTTTGATATAAATGCAGAGTTTTCCTTCTCTGGGTGCTGATGATCATGCCAGCAGCTTTACCTTAGTCGCCTTTTACGGCACCTCGGTAAGAGTGAGGGCGGCCTATTCTACTCTGCCGGCGACACGGCTGTCTAGCTTATTTTATTTGAATTTTTATATATTGTATTTTAATTAACTGTGATCTGTTTGCGTACCAAATGTAATAAATCAAAAAAAAATAACTATACTTGCCTATAATATTGTTGAAACTATCGTCGTCTCACGGTGAAGCAAAAAGCACTTACAACCTGTGCGGATAAAGAATGGGATCAGAAATGGCGGCGCATCTATTCACTTCTCGCTCGCACACTTTTTGCGTCTATACTCGCATTCGTGGGTGTGCGAGCGAGAAGTGAATAGATTCGCCGCCATTTCTGATCCCATTCTTTATCCGCACAGGTTGTACAAAATTCGTTGACTTATCAAGTCTGCCCGGTTAGCAAAAGATCGTGGGTTCGCGTCCCACCCGAATACTGTTGATATTTTTTTAAGGTGACGGGTAGGGTACACTAGCGAGGCCAATCGATTTTAACTTTTAGCTACTAAACCGGATATATTTTGAACAATTTCGTGATCACAACCTCTCGGCAAACACTTATACTATTTATTAAATAACCATGCAAAAAGGTTGGGTCCAACGCGTACGCGAAAACTTTCATTCACGCCAAAGGCGGCCACTTTTGGCGTGAATCAATTTATCGCGTAAAATAACGGACCCAACATTTGTGCATGGTTATTTAATGAAAAGTATAAGTGTTGCCGAGAGGTTGTAATCCCGAAATTGTTTAGAATAGATCCGGTTTAGTAGCTAAAAATGAAAATCGATTGGCCTCGCTAGTGTACCCTACCCGTCACCTTAAGAATAATCTACCTCTGGTTCCAAATATCGATTTTTACTGAGAAGACACTTTACACAACAAACTTCCGGATTGGGCTTCCGGTACCCTCCCTCGCGCTGTCCAGCGCAGGCGCTCCTTCACTCCGGTCATGCCGAAGCGTAGCTCTGCCACGATCAAAACTTATGGATTTATTTTTATTTACAGAATTAGATGACAGGCCACCCAGTCTTAAGAAGAGGTTTGCCATCGACCTGAGAACCCCTGAGGAGATAGAAGCAGATCTGGAAACTGAAGCATGATCAACTTCAGCCAAGAAATCCACTTCTGAACATAGGCTTCCCGAATTGACTTCCATAATTAGCTTCAAAGAATTGTATTCTGGTATAAAAAAGAGATCGAACGCCGAATCCAAAATGCCTGGAAGAGCTTCTGGTCTATGAAAGCGTACTTGAAGGGAACCTCCCTCTGACACTTAAGCGCAAACTCATCGACGTCTGCATTTTGCCTATACTTACTTACGGTGCGCAAACCTGGTTGTCGGGTGTAAGTCCAACAAAGTAAAGATGGTTAAAATAGTAAAAATAAGTATATTGGTAAATGGTAAGGCACGTGGCGAGATTGGTGACCGATCGTCATCATCATCATCAGCCTATCGCAGTCCACTGCTGGACGTAGGCCTCTCCAATTGTTCGCCACTGTGATCTATCCATGGCTTCTCGCATCCAGCTCTTGCCAGCTATCCTGCGCAGATCGGCCCCCCACCTAGCCAGAGGGCGCCCTACATTACGCTTGCCAAGACGCGGTCTCCACTCTAGAACTCGTTTACCCCATCGGTTGTCGGTTCTGCGGCTAATATGGCCAGCCCACTGCCACTTAAGCTTGCTAATCCGGACTGATCGTGAACTAAATAAAACGTGGTAAAATGTGAAATAGCTATAATTCGGGTCAGCGTGAAATGCTGACCTGCGCACGCGCTCTGATTTAGGTACACACTGGACTTCGTACACTGGTCGTTGACGAAATATCAGAAGTCTCTCAAGATTTGCCAAAGAGCTATGAAGCGTAGCATTCTTGGGATCAAAAGATCAGATAGAGTGCGCAACTCTGCGCATACGCTCAAAGTCGGGAATCACGGATATGAGTCGAAAAACTGCAAAGCTAAAGAGGGAGTGAGCGGGCCATGTATGCAGAATGAACCCTGAAAGATGGACAAAAATCGTCACCCAATGGCAACCGACCGATGGACGTCGACTACGCGGCAGGCCCAAAAAAAGATGAATGAATGAATGAATGAATGAATGAATGGATGAATGAATGAAACTTAAAAACTAGGATACCAGAGTATGTGTAGATGGTGTGACGATTTCAATACGTATGTCCAAGAATGGCAAGTAAAGGCATTGCATAGGGAGGAATGGAGAGGCTTGAGGGAGCTCCTTGCCCAGCAGTGGGACTCTGCAGACTAAATTTAAAAAAAACATTAGGGTGTTCTAAAACGTTGATGTAACCATGTAACAATTTAGTTATAACAACCTGTAGTTCTAAAAATATCTGCCATACATTCCAGGCACATTTTTTTTTATGTGATAGGCGGCAGACGAGTAAGCGATTGCCACCAGTTGCAGTCACAAGTGCGCTGCCAACCTTGCATTGTGAAAATTTGTTATTAAAAATATTATTAAGAGTTTTAGTGATTATTTTAGCCAAAGGATAAATATTTAATTTTTGCTTATAGGACAGTCGTCATCATCTGATGCAAAACTGTAATTTTCAAATGATTTTGAACTTTATTCTATAATAATAACAGAGCATAAAGCTTTACATAGTTTCGAATACCATTTACTTCCCTACATTGTATTATTTACCGATATTTTCTTGAAAATCTAAACATCTTATTAAATCGCGATTTAAATTTGTTACCGTTCTAAATAATAATAATGATTCTCACAACATCTCATACGTTGACCTGATTCCGTACTTGTGTTACAGATATCAGACACCAGAGGAACACAAATATATACTTAAATACATATATTACACGTTAAATACATATATTTAAGTATATATTTGTGTTCCTCTGTTATATATTTATATACATACATACATATATATACATATATTACAAATGTGATGTCATCCCGGTTCTAACAGGTACCTAATGTTAAAAGGAGCTCACATGAATTTATTATATATATTTATTATTATCTATATGCTTAGTTCGCGCGTAACTCAAACCCCCTTAGGGTTTGAGTTTTGGAAACAATTAATAAATATCTAGACATAATTTTCATGAATTTTTGATTTGTGTTTTAAACTGTATTACAAATACACTTAATTTATTAATTTATTGTATTGTTTTCTTGCAAATAAATGATTCATTTATTGTTGAAATGTTAAATCAAAAAATAAGCGGAGAAAAAAGAAGAATATTCATTTGACCCAACTCAAACATCTGTTTCATCAACAAACATTTGGTGCGGGAATAGAAACCGACTCACAAACTACTGCGCTAAACGGGTCATATACATCGCACATCATCTGAAAAACTGTCATAACACAAAAAGCGACTTTTGAGAAAAACGCGTTTTCACTATTGGTTACTTCATTAATGTTATTGCTCAATTATCAATGCTGTTTTTTTTGGTTTCAAAGTATTTTAACTGTTGATGAGTTTAACAAACTCTTTTCTAGAAATGTAATAAAGGCTTAGAACTAAAAAAAAGGCATTTACACAATGTGAAGGTGTTCTTGTCTTATGACAGTTTTTCAGAGGATGTGCGACATATATAACATACCAAACTTGTTTTTGTGATTAATTTGTATATAGGTACTTATTCAATAATAGTAAAATACCATTGTATTTAATTACTTTTGTGTAAGTCTAAACATTCCAAGAACTTTAATCTGTGTAAGGGTGCGTGTTGCCACACGTCGCGGATAAGCAACAGGATGCGCGACGGATTCGCCACGGAGATAAGTAGGACCTGGCAAAAAATGTATCATTCAAAAGATTGGAACATTTGCATCTGGAACAGTGTAGAGATGCGTAACAGAGAAACGCTTGATTTGGAACATTGACTCTCAGATAGACCCGTGATTCATTCCGCTCATTCGGATCATTCGGATCATTCAGCTCATTCGGATCATCCCGCTCATTCGCCTCAATCGGATCATTCGGCTCATTGGATCATTCGGCTCATTGGATCATTCAGTTCAGTCGAACTCGAGATCCATTTGAGGCGAATGATACATTCTGAGCGAACATTAGAGATTCGGAACAGTGTATCATTTGGCTGAGTTGGATCACTGAATCGTGACACAACTAGTTATGCGACGGGTAAATTGGAATTTTCCATAACTGAAATCTATGTTATCCTAGTACATACTTTTTTTTAATCGTTGAAAAAATATCTTCTTTTGAATCAGTTTATTTTCTCAGAAAAATCTCTCAAGTGGTCACAAAAGAAATTTTATTGTATGACACCAATGGACAAATTAGAAGTTGTTACGTTGTGGTGTCACGGGTAATCGAATTTCCCATGGTACATCTTAGTTGTGCGAAGTAGGATCCCAATTCTCGTGCTCGTGATATTTTGAAAAACATGGCGGATATCACCTGAAAACCATACAAAAAAACTATGTTTTAGTGATATATGGCGTATGAAAATAAATGTTACGGGCACGAGAATTGAGCTCCAGTTAGTGTCACGGGCATTAAAGCTCCGGTCATTGCGTATCCGCGGCGTGAACCCTGCGCGCACGCAGCTGCGTCGTCGCTCCGCTTTGAAAACTTTTACCGTCGGAGAGTCAAGCAAGGCTCGACCGGAGTGATACCACGGACTCACAGACCGGCGTGAAACAGCTCTGTGCTGTGTTTCGCTGCGTGAGTGAGGCCGGAGGCCCAATCCAGGGAGTATAAAGGGGAGTTTAAAGTTTAAAGGTTGGCAGCGCACTTGTGACACCACTGGTGTCGCGGGTGTCCATGGGCGGCGGCAATTGCTTACCATCAGGTGATCCGTCTGTTCGTCTGCCTACCTATTACATAAATAAATAAAAAATAAAAACGCTCGCAATCCGCCAGTGTGGCAACGCCCTTAGTATTTTTCTTTATTAAGGTTTTTAATAAGATTCTTTTCAAAGGGAAGTTATGAGTTTCTTAAATTATGAATTTTTGATGCATCATGCAAAACATAAATTTCTAAATTATATTTTGTTAGTTAATAATTTTAATTTAAATAATGCATAATTTATAGATAAGAGATTAAAATATTACCTAAGTATTAAAATGTTTTATTAAAGTTTGTTGTGAAATTTATTTACTTTTATTTTTATCTGAAGAAATGGAGAATATTGGGAGATTCTACTCAACGGCCGACGGACACACATCGGGGGTATTGTAAGCGTCTGTCGACCTAATTTCCCGGCAGCATTTCCCTAAGTAAAGTAAAAGTATAGTAAAGTATCAGCCTATAAACTGTCCCACTGCAGGGCAAAGGCCTCCATCACAGAAATCAAGTCATCGCTACTATGATGGGATTAGGCTTAATCACCACGCTTGCCAAATGCGGATTGGTGATCACAAACCCGAACTATGTTCGAAAAATTCGAAACATACTTCGCTCCACCCGGGAATCGAACCCAGGACCCCAGAGATCACGGCCCAGTACTTAAACCACTAGACCAACAGGGCGTTCCCTGAGTCGTCGTCAGCCCATCTAAGTCCCCACTGCTGGGGCACGGGCCTCCCTCAATCACATGAGGGGTAATTGCCATACTCACCACGCTTGGCAGACGGGTTGGCGAGGGTTTTGATATAAATGCAGAGTTTTCCTTCTCTGGGTGCTGATGATCATGCCAGCAGCTTTACCTTAGTCGCCTATTACGACACCTCGGTAAGAGTGAGGGTGGCCTATTCTACTCTGCCGGGGGCCACACGGCCAACGGTTCCCTGAGTAACTAAAAGAAAAGCCTTTGTTAGCTTATTCTGCTGCCCTTGTTTTACTTAAGGTGACGGGTAGGGCACACTAGCGCCGCCAATCGATTTTAATTTTTAGCTACTAAATCAGATCTATTTTAAACAATTTCGGGGTTACAACCTCTCGGCAAACACGTATACTATTTCTTAAATAACCATGCACAAATGTTGGGTCCAACGCGTACGCGAAAAATTGATTCACGCCAAAAGTGGCCACTTGTTGCGTGAATCAATATTTCGCGTACAAAAACGGACCCCACATTTGTGCATGGTTATTTAATAAATAGTATAAGTGTTTGCCTAGAGGTTGTAATCCCGAAATTGTTTAAAATAGATCCGATTTAGTAACTAAAAATTAAAATCGATTGGCGTCGCTAGTGTGCCCTACCCGTCACCTTAATTGTCTCTACGGACTTAGTGGCTACTGCGTTGTAATTTAAAACACACTGTATTTGATGCCAACAAAAAATCTTGATAATAACCTTTTTTTTGCCAAGCAGAAATTACGTTTTCATTAGTATGCGTAACTTTTTAAATAAACAATGTTTTTTTTTCCTGAAAACCTATGTACCCATGCACAATTAAATATGGAAAAGTAGCATTAAATATTTACTTTTAAATTCAAACAAATGTCAGTATGGGAAACACTTTCTTTTTCTTTTTTTTTATGGCTTGATCTTACGAGACAACTCTGCCAATGTCAAGTGATTAAAGAGACACGTTCCTTAGAAAATTTGTATGGGAAACACAGCTTCTTAAAAGAATTCCTTACAAATCGGCCATTTCTTTTTTTTTATTATTCGAAGTTCTGGGGAGCGTTCGTTGCCGAGTGGTCACTGCGACCAAATTTGATTTATTGTGACCTCCGCTCAGGAGAACTAAGGTTACAGACATAGCCCATGCTGATTGCATGCCTCAAGTGGCAATGGGCAGGGCACATAGCGAGGAGAATAGACGGCCGTTGGGGCGGAAAGGTCCTCGAGTGGAGGCCACGTACAGGAAGTGGCAGCTGTGGCAGGCCCCCCACAAGGTGGACCGACGATCTGGTGAAGATCGCGGGAATCCATGGGGCACAGGACCGATCTGTGTGGAGAACATTGGGGCCTATGTCCAGCAGCGGACGTCTATTGGCTTAAATGATGATGATGATGATGACCTCCGCTCCCACTTACAGATCGTCTCCGAGGCCCACGGGTGCTGTGATTGTGCTTCTTGGGGGCAGGGCAGATGTGGTAACTACCACATCTGCCCGGAGGATGTTAAGGCTATCGCTCACAAGGCCATTATACGGTTTATGCAAACCGTGGGCAATTTCATGCTTGAACCCCTGGTAGCTCAGTGGTTCTGAACGCGCCTTCCATGCGGGGGAACAGTGGTAGTGAACGCTGCCTTTGGTCCAAGGGTTGCGGGTTCGATCCCCGCACAGTACAAACATTTGTGTGTATGAACATGTCTGTTTGTATTGGTCTGGGTGTTTGTATGTAGGTACTATAAGTATGTATTTACAAAAGAAAAGTATTATATGTATATATTTGTAATCCCACTGTTGGTTCTGATATCCGTAACACAGGTTGCTTGGGCTACCTATCTCGGAGTCAGATCAATGCATGTGATGGGTTACAGAGCGACAGCTTTGGATGCAACCGGGAATTAAAGCTAAGACGAAGAAGAAGAGTTAGCGATGACTTGATTTCTATGATGGAGGCCTTTGACCTGCAGTGGGACAATAACAAGCTGATACTTTGTAAAACTTGCTCATAGGAGCGTTAACAGGGCATTATGCAACGAACAAAATGCTGATGAAGATGAACATGACATCGAACAGCGACTGCAGAGCATGCAAGGAGGAGACGGAAACCATAGAACATCTTTTATGTGAATGCGACTCACTAGCCAGAGGCAGAATGTGTCTTCTAGGTAACGCTTATCCTATGATGGAGGCCTTTGACCTGCAGTGGGACAATAACAAGCTGATACTTTATAAAACTTCCTGATGATGATAAATAAATATTTCACAACATCACATACATTGATCTGACTCCGAGATATGGAGCTCAAGCACCTGTGTTGCGGATATCAGAATCAACAGCGGAATTAGCGGAATACAGTTTTATAATTTTGTAAATACATACTTATAATACATAGAAAACACCCAGACCAATACAAACAGACATGTTCATGCACACAAATGTTTGTACTGTGCGGGGACCGAACCCGCAACCCTTGGACCAGCGTTCACTACCACTGACCCAAATGGGTCGTCAACTCATGAGGCAGGTAATGAAATAAAACCAATATTTGACACATTTTTTTTAATACATATAAACCTTATCTAACGCAATGACTTAGTCATTGATCTAACGATACTCTGATTTTAATTATGCGAACTAAATTGACAGATGCAAACGTCAAGTTAGCATACATATTCTTGTGTTATGTTTTTGTCTTTTATCGCTGTGCTTCTGTGTTCTGTCGTCTGTGCTGTTTACATGTGCCGCTTGTGTTTGTTGTAGATATGGCGTTTTTTAACCTTGGAGAAGACCTCAATATAGATCGAGCATTTAGCAAAATTATTGATCAATTTTAAATCGACGTGTCTCTCTTTACATTTGACATTGGCGGAATCACACGCGCGGCCGTAACCGTGCGCGGAATAACAACATAAATAATAAAAAAAGACACATTGAATCTGTCAAAAGTAGCAAAAAGATTCGGCTGGTAGGGCTAAAAGAAGCCGCGTGGGCTGATGCAATTCAAAGGTTTTAAATTAGTGTCTAGTGGTTTTTAGTGTGCAAGTTTGGTGTTTTTTTGTGCAGTGAAGTGCCGCAAAGTGATCCTAATAATAAGAATCGTTGGATTGTATCGTTTTTAACACTGCTATTGTGTGTCGAGTGCGTTGTCTCGTGACAACTTGCTTGGACCTAATAGAGTCTTAAAACCCGCGATTGCTTTTAGAGTGATATCCGCTTAATCCGTAGGTCGATAAAACGCAAAACACCAGCGTCTTATTGAGTGACTGTGACTTTAACTGACTTCGACTGTTGTCTACCTACTTGTTCTCAATAAGTTACTTGACATTGGCGAATTATCTTCGGTTGTCCCGCTTAGTAATGCCTAAAATCTAAAACATGATAATGGCAGGAGTAATTCTCACTCGAGAAGTTGATTGCCACAAATAAAATAAGAAGAAGAAGAAGTAGCAAAAATGTATGGGAATGACACATTGACACCTGTCAGTTTAGTTCACATTAATTAAAAATCAGAGTTTAAATTTTACCTAAGTCATTGCTTCTAAATTGCTCCAAAATTTTCAAGATAAAAACTAATTCGTCGACACTCCTTTTGACATCGCCGCCATTTTCCTCGACATAATTTGCGTATCCACCTTCCAGTCCGTTCGTTGCACTTTCTTCTATCAGCCCTAGAAATCTGGCCGTGAATAGATGAATGAGGAGTTCAAGAATATGTTTTCTCTCTTTGCATCGGACGTAAAGTTGCTTCAAATTTTCGTACCATTTCTGTTTCTTGAATTTCGTCACCATTGCTATGTGTTTTATGGCGTTGTGTAGCTGAAATTTAAAAAAAAAAGATAACATCACATACGTGGAAATCCTGATGTTAAGCGATTGCTGCCGCCCATGGACAACCACAACCAGGGGAGGTACCAGTGCGCTGCCCAAATTTAAAGTAGATAGATAGATAGATATTCTTTATTGCACAAAAATAAAATACAAGCATGATACAACAGCAACAGACAATACATTAAGGCGGTCTAATCGCTTGTAGCGATTTCTTCCAGACACCCTTTGGGTAGAGGAAAGAAATATCGTATTCGTAATAAGGGAAGGCAGTGCAAAGTAATTTAACAAATGAAATTTAGAATGGCAGAAATATACATTATTTTATATATTAATATTATTACATTACATAAATACTACTAAAGTACTTCTATATCCTGGTCCTGCCAACCTTTCAACCCCTTTTTTTAAAAGGTTTCAAAGGTTGACAGCGCACTCGTGACTCCACTGGTCCATGGGCGGCGGCAATCGCTCACCATCAGGTGATCCGTCTGCTCGTCTACCACCTATCACATAAAAAAGACAATTAAAAAGTAACGCCGCAAGGACAGTGCGTTATTACCCGACTACGAAGAAGTGAAAAGGAGGGTTATGATTTTATAAAATTATGCGGATAAAGAATGGGATTAGAAATGGCGGCGCGTGGAGCCGGTACCGTCAGCATCAGTCATCAAATAAATAAATAAATGTTATTAATTAAAATACTGTACTACTTTATGTACGAGTATGTTTTATAGGTTTTATTATTTTGGAGTCTTTTTGACTGTATATAAAAATGTATGAAAATTATTCAGATTGCATATCCTATGGTGAAAGAATTATTGAAATAGGTTCAGTAGATCCTGAGTTCATCGCGTTGAAACAAACTCTTTAGCTTTATAATATTAGTATTAAATATAGATTGCGTTAGAACAGTTTATGATTTATACAGTTGTAATTTAATTACATTAATTTCATGTACTATTCTATATGCATTTCATAACTTTTAAAATTAGTATCTTGAATTAAAAAATTGTAATAAGTATATCTTAACTATATCTATATCCTATTGTAACTATATCTTAAAACACTATCTATACTCAATAAATAACTAACAAAACACTTATTTAACATACAAATTAACAATAAACTATAACAACAAACAATAACAAATGACAAAATAACGAAAGGTTCAAAACCATGGAAAAACAGGGAACGCAGAATATTTTTTTTTGCAGTCAGTACCCACGAGTGCGAGTATAGACGCAAATAGTGTGCGAGCGAGATGTGAATAGATGCGCCGCCATTTCTGATCCCATTCTTTATCCGCACGGGTAGTAGGTATGTTAACATCCTGTTAGTCTAGTAGTTTAGGTACCGCGCCGTGATCCAAGGGTCCCGGGTCGAGCAAAGTTATTCGAACATAGCTCGGGTTTGTGATCTCCAATCCGCATTAGGCAAGTGTGGTCATCATCATCATCATCATCAGCCCATTTAAGTCCCCACTGCTGGGGCACGGGCCTCCCTCAATCACATGAGGGGTAATTGCCATACTCACCACGCTTGGCAGACGGGTTGGCGAGGGTTTTGATATAAATGCAGAGTTTTCCTTCTCTGGGTGCTGATGATCATGCCAGCAGCTTTACCTTAGTCGCCTTTTACAACACCTCGGTAAGAGTGAGGGTGGCCGATTCTAGTCTGCCGGGGACCACACGGCCTAGGCAAGTGTGGTGATTAAGCTTAATACCATCATAGTAGCGATGACTTGATTTCAATGATAGAGGCCTTTGCATTGCAGTGGTGTGGCAGGATTCCACCCGTACCATCTGGATGGGTGGAGGTCCACCACCCTGTTCTTTACACACCATGTTTTGCCACGCATCTCTTCATTTTGGAATCAACTTCCCGCAGCGGTATTTCCGAACTGGTACGACAATGAGATCTTCCAAAAATGAGCCTATACCTTCCACTCTGGCTGATGTCCATGGACGACCATTAGGTGTCTTAATGGCTCGGTTGCCTCCCGTTCTCATAAAAAATTACATATTTGAAATGTGCTAAAAAGCATTTTCATTCGATACCCCAAACGGTACCGTCAAGCAATTTTTTTTCAGTTCCTCTCTAAGTCCCCTAGAGGGCGATGTAGTTAATTTAATGTGACGTCATGTCGCCTATAGCCAGAAGACAATCAAGATGCTTCTAACGACACCTCAACTGCTCAAATATACATACATACAGGTCAAAATCATAACCCTCCTTTTTGCTTCGCCGTAGTCGGGTAAAAAAATTGGGCAGTATACAGTAACTGTGCGGATAAAGAATGGGATCAGAAATGGCGGCGCATCTATTCACTTCTATTCTGATCTATTTCTGATCCCATTCTTTATCCGCACAGGTTGTACAGTGGCGGACAGTTCAAGCTATACAAAACTGTCAAATTTCCTCAATCGATGTCGAACTCAATCTGTAATAATATAAGGTTTATAATCGAATGAAGAAATTTGACAGTTTTGTATAGCTTGATGTGTCCGCCACTGTACATACAGGTTAAAATCATAACCCTCCTTTTTGCTTCGCCGTAGTCGGGTAAAAAAATTGGGCAGTATACAGGCTGATACTTACATCAAAGAGACTTTCTTCTAAATCGTCCAAAAACTTGGAAAACTCTTTCAGTTCCTTAACATTTTCCTGTTTATTCGCTATAAGCCGTGCTCTAATATACAACCATACTCGATCTAACAAACCTTTGGCTTTTAAATACTCTTTAGGCCTATTGGTGTTTCTAGGCAGCGCGTTATGCTTTCTCTTTTTCTCCTTTCTCAAACTGTTTGAATTGTCTTTCGAAGTATTTGCTAGTTTATACAAGTGCAGTACGTATTTGAGGAGTTGGCCGTCCGCAGGGTGAACGTAACGTCCTTCTATGATATTATTTCTGAAATTCAAGCAAATATTTATAGGATCTACTAAGTTTGTATCTATACACGAAGACGTTTAATCGGTGATCAGGACCTACTGATTCCGACTAGGTGGATGATGGCCATTGCTATAGTAATAGTAGTTACATGTTTTCTTTTTGTTTAGGTTTTATTTAAAATTTTATTAGATATCTAAATTTAATTGGAATGTATGGTCTTCCTACATTTTTATGAAGTGTAGAAAGCTATTTTAATTTTCTTAAATTTGTTTTATTTGACGTTGTCTGCCATTTGACAGTTTTCTACCAATAACATGAAAAACTTTAAATCTCTAATGAGGTTTGTTATCATCACTGTACCTGTACTTATGAAGAGTTTTTATTTGTAACAAGGAGGAGTAGGATGACCATATTCATAGTTATTAACTTAAAGTCCCAGACAAGAAAAAAAAATGGAACGCTGACATGTAACTACTATTACTATAGCAATGGCCATCATCCACCTAGTCGGAATCAGTAGGTCCTGATCACCGATTAAACGTCTTCGTGTATATTAAGCTTAACTTAAGCTTGCTAATCCGGTGAGCAACGTCGATGACTTTGGTTCTCTGCCGGATCACCTCATTTCGGATTCGATCTCGGAAAGAGACTGTAATTAATATACCTATCTCTTTTCCCCGCGTAATACATGGAAAAACGATTACCTAATTCACCCCGATTAGCACACAGCTTACTCTTTCGCTCTGAATTCAGATCATTCCGCTCATTCTGCTCACTCGGATCATTCGATTCATCCGTATCAGTGAGCTAGATTACCGCGTACCGGTTGCCTCTGGTGGAGATCCATTTAAGGTGATGGGTAGAGCACACTAGCGACGCCAGTCGATTTTAATTTTTAGCTACTAGATCGGATCTATTTTAAACAATTCCGGAGTTACAACCTCTCGGCAAACACTTATACTATTTATTAAATATCCATGCACAAATGTTGGGTCCACTTTTGTACGCGAAAAATTGATTCACGCCAAAAGTGGCCGCTTTGTATGTTATTTAATAAATAGTATAAAAGTTTGCGGTTGTAACCCCGAAATTGTTTAAAACAGATCCCTTTTAGTAGCTAAAACATAAAATCGATTGGCGTCGCTAGTGTGCCCTACCCGTCACCATAAGTAGGTAAGCATAATTCTTATAAGGTTACCTTGTAGAAAGTAACTATGACATAATTGTGTCTCAAAAAATTCTTGATACTTTCCTTTATGGATTCGCCATTGCACTTTTTTGGAAAATGTCTTAAAATCGTCATAATTAATACAAATCTTTTGGCGGCGCTAGTTTTGTCGATGCGTCACCTTAAAAGTCCTACGATGCAGTATTATCATCTACAACTGCCTCGGTGGCGCAGTGGTTAGTAAGGCAAGAGGTCCCGGGTTCGATGCCCGGGTCGGGCCAAAAATTTGTACCTAAGTTTTCTATAAGAAATTGTTAGTGCCAGCCTGGAGTCTGGAAGTTGGCGGTCTTGTACCCCCGTGCCTCGGAAAGCATGTTAAGCCGTTGGTCCTACGCTCAATCCCCCTCCGGTCATGTCACAGTAGTGTCCCATCGAAATATGAGGGTAAGGGAATAAAGAGTGCACTTGTGTTTGCGCACACACTTGTGCACTATAATATAACCTGCGTGGCTGATCGTTGAGATTGGCCGCCGTGGCCGTAATCGGTTGGAAGGTATTATCATCATTATCATCCAAAAAGCTATTTAAAAAAGAACTTACGTCATTTTTTTCAATTTGTGTAAAGCCGATAAAATATCGACCGTAGACCCTAGCCAATCGTACTGTTTCAATGCTTTATTATCCATTTCTACCATATCTGACAGAACGTTTGTATACACCAATA
This sequence comes from Marasmia exigua, assembly GCA_019059595.1. Lineage (NCBI taxonomy): Eukaryota > Metazoa > Arthropoda > Insecta > Lepidoptera > Crambidae > Marasmia > Marasmia exigua. The sequence goes on from CM032489.1 coordinate 1,662,955, forward strand.
CTTCTTCATCTTTTCTAACCCTCATGTACGATATATTCAGGCTTTTCAACTTTTCTATATGTTCAAACGCGTCTGTAGGATAACCTATATTAACTATGTCTCTAATAGTTTTTGGAACTGTATCCTCATTAAGATGATTGGACTCTTCATTTTTGTGGGTTGTATTACTTCCTTTCTTTTGATCTTCCGTAGGGTTTCCTTTCTCTTCATCTTTATTTGGTAACGGTTTCGGTTCCTCATTTTCATCGCCCACTTTTTCTTTCTCTTCACCTGCGTCTGCTCTTACTATCCCTCTACCTGCTAATTTCAAAAAATCTTCCTTGTCACCATCATTCCTAAGACTACGCTTAGCATCACTATTGATCACAGAGTTTACCGTTTTATTATACTCTCCATTTTCTTTCAATTCACTGCGTAAATTAAAATCTTTATTGAGGCCTGTGACTCCAAAGTAATAGTCCACAGATATATCATCGTTGTTCCTCGAATTATGACTTCCATTAACTGTCATTACGCCGGAACCGTTTTGGGCTCGAAGAAGATATGTTGCATGATTCCAATTTTTTTCAACATTTCTATTTTCTTGAATAGCATTTCTGAGAATGTTTACCTTGGGTGGTGGGGTAGAAATTTCATAACCAAAATAGTGAGCTTTGTACATCATTTGTCGTACTGCCGTCAAGTGGGATTTGGCTTCTTGGTTAACTAATGAGTTGTACACTCCATCTATTTGTAAAGGCTCCACATAATCATCATAGTGTGCTCTGTTTATAGATTTCCCTTTTCGCTTCATATATTCCATATCAAAATAATCATCATAATTTAAGAATATTTCGGTTTTCTTTGGTTTCTTGAACACAATAGGCAGTGGAAGTTTTATCGTAGGTCTTTTGAGATGAATATTTTGGAAATAGGCACTGGGTCTTTCTGGATTTGGTTTATTTTTAACGGAGAATTTGAACTTTCTATAATCTTTATTATTATTGATAGAATCTTGACCTTTATCATTTTTTCCGTCAGTATATTGATTTATTGAAGGTGAAACAATAACTTCTTTATTTAAATCTTGGTCATTATACTCATTGTCATCATTATTAAGCCCCAATCGATTGTATGCGTTATAGTAAACGTTTTCAGGTGCATAATTGTAAATTGGTACATAATAAGGTTGTTCTTGATTTAGATTAAATTCTTCAACATATTTTGGACTGTTTTTCACAACGAATGGACTTTGACCTTCAGCTGAAAGTGGTAAAATATGTTTAAAGCATTTTTAATAAAAGTAAGTATACTTTATTAGAGCTGAATAAAACCAGTATTTCGCCTTGTATGCTTAAACAGCACCGAAAGGATATTTTTTTAGATAGGTGGCAAGCCGACGGGTCACCTGGTGATAAAAATTGAGTAACAAATTTGCCACCCATTTTTGTTCAGAGCACTAAACAAATGAGCTATACCGATATAATAGAAAAAAAAATTTAAAAATCGCTATCATAAAAGCGACAGACTTTCAATTAAAACAGAAAGTTTGAAAATACTACTTACGGACTTCATACACTAAATATTCTTTAACTTTTTTCTCTTCGTGCGGGTTAGAGTTTTCTTTATATCCCAAATTTTCTTCTTCCTTTATATTGACTTTATAGTTTAACGAGTGCTGTATCTTTTCTAAATTAACACTTTGACTTACAAATTCCATTTCATCTGATTTCACTCCGTCGTCGTTATCATCACTTTTATTATTTTTTGTCGTATTAATTGCATGTTGTTCTAAATGTGTAACATTAACATTTTTCAATTCTTTCAAATCATTTGCTCTTAAATCTTTAGAAATATTTCTCCAATAGAATATTTGATAAAAAGGGTGAGCAGTGGTCAGTGCGAGACTTTCAGGTTCAAGAGTATGGGACCCCGCGACAACACCACGTAGATTTCCTTTAGTTTTTCCTAATTTACTTGAACTACTGTCAAATTTGGTTTGATTTATACTTTTAAAGAGCTCATCTGTATTAAGATTCGCATCTTTTAATTCAAACGTGGTATTTACCAATTCTTCGAATATATTGACAATATTTTCAGTTTTATTATTTTCACTTGCACCATTTTGGATAAATGAACTTTGATTATTACTTCTGAGGCTTGCATCGCTGGGAACTTTAAGGTGATTTGTACTGGGGACAGTTTTATCGTCAGTGCTATTTTCATATTTGGATTTTAAATGAGTATTGGTTTCATTAACATTTAAGATATCTGGTTTCAAAACTGAACTTTCATGGTCTTTCGTACTATTCAAGTTATTATTCATCGTAGCTTCTAGTTTGGTATTGTCTGTATGGACAACAATTTTGTGAGTTATACGTTTTTCTCCATAATTTGGCTTGCTATAATTAGTGTTTTCATTATCAGTTATATTCCTTCTTGTTAAATAGTCGTAATCTTGTAAATCTTCTTTAAGATTAGATTTTTGAGTTTGGAGAAAACTTGTTTTTTGTTGTGTGACTAACTCATCACTACGCATTTTGACCCTTTCTGTATTATTTTGACTATCATTATGGTCTGTTTCAACATCAGTATTGTTTGTAACACTATCTTTCGTATAATGTAAATCATTGTAATTTTTACTATCACTCATATATTTTTCTCTAGTTACCAATTTTTCTTTCTCATTTTGAGATGTTACATAATTCGTACTGTTTTTACTATTGTCAGTTTTAACATACGTTTTACTAGTGACACTATCTGTTGTATAATATTGATTATTGTAATTTGTATAATTATTGTTACTTTTTTCTGTAATCACTAAAATTTCTTGGTTATTTTGAATTGTCATATGCTCTGTAGTGTTTTTTCCTTCTCTGAAAAATATTTTTTTGTCACTTCCCACTTGCTCGTCTTTATCAACGTCAGATGGCTTGTTACTCCGAGTTGTTGTTGTTTCAGTTTTGTTGTCATTTTCTAATGTATTGACTTTAACGTCAGTAGCATGATTACTCATAATCTCTTTATTATCGGCTGATTTAGCATCTGCTGTTTTAGAAGTATTTTTAAGCGTATCATTACTTTTATTCGAATAGCTAGGATTTAGTTTTTCACTGAAAAGATTTTCACTTCTGAAATATTGCATGGCATCAGTGTTGTCTTGTACATCATTATGTTTTCTTGATGAATTCTTTCTGTAATTTTCATCATAGTTTTCAGAATCATAGTTAGCTTTAAATTCTTCATCATTCATTTTCTCGAACGAATTATTCGGATCTATTTCATTACCTTTGAAATTAGTGGTACTATCAACGACAACGGCTGTACTCTCTGTAGTGTTTTGAGGAAATTTGGTTAAAGGTTTATCATCATCATGATCATCGTCATTAAGTACATCAGTATTATTGCTTGTAGTATTACCACCAACGGCTGTCAAATTATTATTGGTGGAAGTTTCTATTTTATTGGTAGTAGTTTTATCATCATTTTTGTTTGTAGTACTTTCACTTTCATTACCATCTGCAGCATTAGAATTGGTTGTACTTTCAATATAACTACTAATATTTGATGAATTGATCATCGTTTCTATACTATTATCATCACCAGAAGCATCATTAATATCAGTTGTGTTTCCAGTTATATTATCCGCTTCAAAATTAGTATATGTTGTAGTTTTAGTAGTATCTTTTTCGGTACTGCTTACTTTTTCATTTACTTCTTCATCTGAGCTCGTCTCTTCGTTCGTCTTTTCTTCTCCTACATAAATAGCTGCTGTAAAGCCTCTAGGAGTATTTCTATCACTTTCCTCACTCGAAAAAGAAGTTCTTCTTTTAACTTTACCATCCAAATCTTTTTTGTTACTACTAGTTACCACTTCAGTGGTAGCTTCATTAGATAGGACATTCCTTTGTACATTTAGACTATCATGTACTTTTCTTATTTTTTTAGGTCCTCTTACCTGAATATCTTCACCAGTTGTATTTTCATTGTCCTCGTTATGCGTATCTTTTTGTACCAGATCTTGTGTGCCATTTTTGAAATTACTTTCTTTTGGTTTTTCAATGTTATCGTCCCCTTCAAAAATATTCTTGACAGGAAGCACATTCAAAATATCGCTGTCAATTTTCTGCTCTTCATTTCTCTTTTTTCTATGATTACTCTCTCTTAACGTTAAATCTACGTACTTTGAATCATCAACGGCACTAGATATTGCTTTATCTTTTGCTTCCAGGTCAATAGCTGAATCAGCTGGATTCTTCTTAATGTTGCGTCTTAGGTTTTTAGATTCTTCAGCTAAAACCTGTCTTACAAATGCTTTATGCTGGTTCAATTCTTCTTCAGAGAGTTCTTCACTAGACTTGTACCTGGCGTCTCTAGTTTTCATACCACTGACAAGAAGTCTCCTCGCCACTTTTTCTAGAAACGCCCGTTTCTCTTCTTCTGGTAATAAATCGATATATCTTTCGTAATCACCATCCTGTGCGTTTACAAAATTTAAAGCTACAATTAAAAGAATAAACAAATACATTTTCGCTATTCCTAAGTCATTTTAAATGCACAGCACATTTCAGAGGCGATTCTTTCACTAAAACTTTTGTTCAGAATGGCGGAAAATTGATTGGAACGGAATGGAAAATTAACCACGAGATAAGAAAGACAGTTAATTTGTTTTGTGTATTGAAACGGAATTATGATTTATGAAAAATGTAGGTTTTAAACTGCATTTTTATTGTTGATGGAAAAGAGAATATTTCATTTTGTAACTGATAGTTTTTGCCGCTGGATTTTCAATAGGTACATCTCTCATTCTTTGATTTTGATACCCATAATAAAATAACACAGTTAAAAGACCTGGGTGAATCCAGACTCCACGTTTTCTGCTAACACAATGATTAACAGAGAAACTAGAGTGTGATGTCTGACTCCAGTCTATAAGTGAGGATAGTTTGAATGTGGGATAGCCACGCTTCGGCATGAATGGCTCGACTGTAGTGATACACCACGGCTTCACAGAAAACCGGCGTGAAGCAGCACTGGCTGTGTTTCGCTGCGTGAGTGAGGGTATCGGAGGCCCAATTCAGGGGAAGGGGGTATAAAGGTTGGCAGCGCACTTGTGACTCCACTAGTGGCACGGGTGTCCATGGGCAGCGGCAATCGTTTACCATCAGCTCGCCTGCCAACTATCATAAAAAAAGCAAAAGTCGCTTGCAGCTTGCTTAGTATTGTTTGAAATGACACCATTTTTGTGTCGTGCGAGCAAGCGATTTTCGTTTTTCCCGACCGTACGAGTACATTTTATTATACGAAACGCACCATCTCAACTTGGAATTTATTACACTCTTAAATATAAACATTTATTCAATGCTGATATTTTTATCATTTAACGGTCTAGATGGCGCATTTCTGTTATGCATTGCCTAGTACTTAAGACATTCACGGCTGGACTAGTCCACCGGTTCAAAGTCGCTCAAGGAGCTATGGAAAGGGCTATGCTCAGAGTATCTCTGAAGGACCGCATCAGAAATGATGTAATCCGACAGAGAACCAGAGTCACCGACATAGCCCACCGAATTAGCAAACTGGAGCGGCAGTGGGCTGGTCATATTAGCCGCAGAACTGACAGCCATTGGAGCCGTAAAGTCCTTGAGTGGAGACCGCGACTCGGTAAGCGTAGTGTAGGACGCCCTGCGACAAGATGGTATGATGACATTCGAAGGCTGGCTGGTGTTGGCTGGATGAGAGTGGCCGCAAATCGGGAGCAGTGGCGTGCATTAGGGGAGACCTATGTCCAGCAGTGGACGAGTGTGGGTTGCTGATGATGATGATGATGAGTACTTTAATTGTGTAATTAAGTGTATCTATCTACGTATAATATATATGTACGTATTTGACGACCTGTTTGAAACGGTGGTAGAGAACGCTGCCTTTGATCCAAGGGGTTCATGTCTATTCTGGTCTGGGTGTTTTCTATGTATTATAAGTAGTTATGTATTTACAAAAGAAAAGTATTATATGTAGGTACCTATGTAATCCCAATGTTGATTCTGATATCCGTATCACAGGTGCTTGAGCTACCTATCTCGGAGTCAGATCAATGTATGTGATGTTGTGAAATATTTATTTTATTTATTTGTGTTTCCTCGGGCGACCCGTTTGGAACAGTGGTAGTGAACGCTGCCTTTGGTCCAAGGGTTGCGGGTTCGATCCCCGCACAGTACAAACATTTGTGTGCATGAACATGTCTGTTTGTATTGGCCTGGGTGTTTCCTATGTATTATAAGTATGTATTCTTTTTTAAAAAAAGAAAAGTATTATATGGTATATATTTGTAATTCCACTGTTGATTCTGATATCCGTAACACAGGTGCTTGAGCTACCTATCTCGGAATCAGATTAATGCATGTGATGTTGTGAAATATTTATTTTATTTATTTGTGTTTCCTCTATTGTCTCATATCCATAACAAAAGTGTTTAAGCAAACGAGAGGTCGGAATCTGATTAATAAATACGATGATGTGTGAATTTATGTACCTATTTGGCCTCAACCGGGACAGAATTCCATGCTTAACCGTCGCAAATTGTGTTTGCCAACAAGCCATATAAGAAAGGTCTTAATTCACCGTAAATTAACACACTAACATACACACCAACATAATCGATATATGTGACAAATTGCAAGTTGATTGAGTTCTATGCTTTTAAGATAAAGTTGAAAATTGGTTGAAATATTTGAGGTTTGTGCAAATCCTTGTGTTGCTTATTGTATCTTGTAATAAGTATGTTATTGATAAATCAATTAAAGCGACGGTCATGGTACACACTTATTAGTTACCTAAGGAGTGAGGATATTGTACTAACATAAGAAAAGATTTGTATGTACGTATGCCGTGTGGTCCCGGCAGAGTAGAATAGGCCACCCTCACTCTTACTGAGGTGTCGTAAAAGGCGACTAAGGTAAAGCTGCTGGCATGATCATCAGCACCCAGAGAAGGAAAACTCTGCATTTATATCAAAACCCTCGCCAACCCGTCTGCCAAGCGTGGTGAGTATGGCAATTACCCCTCATGTGATTGAGGGAGGCCCGTGCCCCAGCAGCGGGGACTTAAATGGGCTGATGATGATGATGATGATGATGTACGTATGTAGCGATTAAAATGAGTAAATGGGTCAACTGATGATAAGTAATCAACGTGCCCATGAACATCCGCGAAATCAGAGAGATTGCTAATGTGTTGCCGGCGTTCAAAAAAGGAGTGCGCTCTTCTCTTGAAGGTATTTTTATGTGATAGGTGGTAGACGAGCAGACGGATCATCTGATGGTAAGCGATTGCCGCCACCCATGGACACTGCGACACCAGTGGAGTCACAAATGCACTGCCAACCTTTAAACTCCCCTTTCTCACGGATTGGTCATTCGGTACCCTCACTCATTCAGCGAAACACAGCACAGTGCTGCTTCACGCCGGTTTACTATGATCTCAGGATTCCCGGGTCGAGCAAAGGTATGTTTCGAATTTTTCGAACATTGCTCGGGTTTGTGATCACCCAAGCCTAATCCCATCATAGTGGCGATGACTTGATTTCTATGATGGAGGCCTTTGCCCTGCAGTGGGACAGTGTATAAGCTGATGCTTTTCGCTCTTCTCTTGAAGGTCCCTAAGTCGTAACGTGCTAACGTTCATAAATTCTTTCACGATTACAAATTTACATTATCCCTGATTTCATATACTTTCTAAATTGGTAATTAGAAAAAAAATACCTGGGCAAAGCAGAGGGGCAAGGCACTAGTAATCGTATCTAATTATTTTTCGTTCAAAACTATAAAATAAGTCACTCTTCTCTGCCTTCTACCATTAGCTCGGCGGTGAGGGAAAACATCGCGAGGAAACCTGCACGTTTCAGAAAATTTCCACCACCATGTCTGGTTCCCCTGTTAAAGGGTTGCGGAGGTCAGACGGCAGTCGCTTCATTGCAATCACCAGACTCGCCAAATCCTGAATCATAGTCCAAGAGTAGATACCCCGGTCTCCAAAGCGACAGCTCTGGACGCAAGCGGGAATTACACGCTATGATGCTCCGAAACTGTCGCTTCAGAACTCGCGGTAAGCTTAGGCCTTCATCCAGGATTTGGGAAGTCTTTGGGTATGCTGATGACAGCACAGTTGCGGAAAGATACCTGTCGAATGCGAAGTCCGGTGCAGATGTCGGTTCTTTGAGGGAGGGCATGGTTCAGGGGGTGAATACAGCCCTGAGTGCTGTCTCCATATGGGGAGTTGCCAATTTAGTTGGGTTCAACTCCACCAAAACATAGGCCTGTCTTTTTTCGGCGAAAAGGAGTCCATTTCATCTGACTCCTACTTTCCGAAATGTTTCCGAGCCAGTAACTGACCACCTCGAGCTATTGGGCTTGGATGTGTCGGCTAGTCTTAATTTCGGATCTTTACATTGAGTCCATAGCCAAAATTGCAGCAAAAAAGCTAGGCATCCTTTGGAAGGTCAAGCGGTACTTTAAGCCCAAGCAGCTCTTAAGTTTATATCGAGCTCAGGTTCGCTCCTGCTTGGATTACTGCTGTCACCTCTGGGATGGTTCTGCCCGGTATCAGTTAGACGCTCTGGACTCAATAGAACGACGTGCGAAGAGGCTCGTCGGTAATGATGCACGAAACTGGCGGACAGAAAATAGAGCATCGTCGACGTGTGGCATGCCTCTCGGTCTTCTACAGGATTCATTTCGGGGAGTGTGCGGAGGTTCCACATGATTTGATCCCCATCAGCCCATTCCATCACCGGACGACAAGGCGCGGCGAGGGCTTTCATCCTTATGTGGTACTACCCCTGATCCGAACAAAGCGATTCGCTTCCACGTTTATAATGCGGACGGAATGGAACCTCCCTGCCGAGGTCTTCTTTTCCTGACCACTTAATCTGGACATCTTTAAGGCAAGAGTAAAAAGGCATCTTTTAGGCAAACGCGTATCATCCTAGACCTCATCGTCGCTTTCCATCAGGTGCGATTGTGGTCAAGCGTTAGCCTATTATTATAGGCGACTAGGTAAAGCTGCTGGCATGATCATCAGCACCCAGAGAAGGAAAACTGCATTTATATCTAAACCCTCGCCAACCCGTCTGCCAAGCGTGGTGAGTATGGCAATTACCCCTCATGTGATTGAGGGAGGCCCGTGCCCCAGCAGCGGGGACTTAAATGGGCTGATGATGATGATGATGATGATGTACGTATGTAGCGATTAAAATGAGTAAATGGGTCAACTGATGATAAGTAATCAACGTGCCCATGAACATCCGCGAAATCAGAGAGATTGCTAATGTGTTGCCGGCGTTCAAAAAAGGAGTGCGCTCTTCTCTTGAAGGTATTTTTATGTGATAGGTGGTAGACGACAGACGGATCACGTGATGGTAAGCGATTGCCGCCACCCATGGACACTGCGACACCAGTGGAGTCACAAATCACTGCCAACCTTTAAACTCCCCTTTCTCACGGATTGGTCATTCGGTACCCTCACTCATTCAGCGGAACACAGCACAGTGCTGCTTCACGCCGGTTTACTATGATCTCAGGATTCCCGGGTCGAGCAAAGGTATGTTTCGAATTTTTCGAACATTGTTCGGGTTTGTGATCACCCAAGCCTAATCCCATCATAGTGGCGATGACTTGATTTCTATGATGGAGGCCTTTGCCCTGCAGTGGGACAGTGTATAAGCTGATGCTTTTCGCTCTTCTCTTGAAGGTCCCTAAGTCGTAACGTGCTAACGTTCATAAATTCTTTCACGATTACAAATTTACATTATCCCTGATTTCATATACTTTCTAAATTGGTAATTAGAAAAAAAATACCTGGGCAAAGCAGAGGGGCAAGGCACTAGTAATCGTATCTAATTATTTTTCGTTCAAAACTATAAAATAAGTCACTCTTCTCTGCCTTCTACCATTAGCTCGGCGGTGAGGGAAAACATCGCGAGGAAACCTGCACGTTTCAGAAAATTTCCACCACCATGTCTGGTTCCCCTGTTAAAGGGTTGCGGAGGTCAGACGGCAGTCGCTTCATTGCAATCACCAGACTCGCCAAATCCTGAATCATAGTCCAAGAGTAGATACCCCGGTCTCCAAAGCGACAGCTCTGGACGCAAGCGGGAATTACACGCTATGATGCTCCGAAACTGTCGCTTCAGAACTCGCGGTAAGCTTAGGCCTTCATCCAGGATTTGGGTATGCTGATGACAGCACAGTTGCGGAAAGATACCTGTCGAATGCGAAGTCCGGTGCAGATGTCGGTTCTTTGAGGGAGGGCATGGTTCAGGGGGTGAATACAGCCCTGAGTGCTGTCTCCATATGGGGAGTTGCCAATTTAGTTGGGTTCAACTCCACCAAAACATAGGCCTGTCTTTTTTCGGCGAAAAGGAGTCCATTTCATCTGACTCCTACTTTCCGAAATGTTTCCGAGCCAGTAACTGACCACCTCGAGCTATTGGGCTTGGATGTGTCGGGTAGTCTTAATTTCGGATCTTTACATTGAGTCCATAGCCAAAATTGCAGCAAAAAAGCTAGGCATCCTTTGGAAGGTCAAGCGGTACTTTAAGCCCAAGCAGCTCTTAAGTTTATATCGAGCTCAGGTTCGCTCCTGCTTGGATTACTGCTGTCACCTCTGGGATGGTTCTGCCCGGTATCAGTTAGACGCTCTGGACTCAATAGAACGACGTGCGAAGAGGCTCGCTGGTGATGATGCACTCTCCGAAACTGGCGGACAGAAAATAGAGCATCGTCGACGTGTGGCATGCCTCTCGGTCTTCTACAGGATTCATTTCGGGGAATGTGCGGAGGTTCCACATGATTTGATCCCCTACAGCCTATTCCATCACCGGACGACAAGGCGCGGCGAGGGCTTTCATCTTTATGTGGTACTACCCCTTATCTGAACAAAGCGATTCGCTTCCACATTTATAATGCGGACGGAATGGAACCTCCCTGCCGAGGTCTTCTTTTCCTGACCACTTAATCTGGACATCTTTAAGGCAAGAGTGAACAGGCATCTTTTAGGCAAACGCGTATCATCCTAGACCTCAACGTCGCTTTCCATTAGGTGCGATTGTGGTCAAGCGTTAGCTTATTGACCAAAAAAAAAAGTCTGGTAATACAATGAAACGAGTGCCAGTTACAATGAAGTGTGTGTTGCTAGTGATGACATACGGAACCGAAACGTGGCTGCTTACAATGTGCCGATTAAGGAGGCCATAGCCCTCTCCATTGCTCTATGGGTGACTTTAAGTCACCCATAGAGCAATGGAGAGGGCTATGCTCGGAGTCCCTTTGCGTGATCGTACCAGAAATGATGCGATCCGCAGTAGAACTAATGTCACAGACATAGCTCAAAGGATTGCATGTCTCAAGTGGCAATGGGCAGGGCACATAGCGAGCAAAACTGATGGCCGTTGGGGCGGAAAGGTCGAGTGGAGGCCACGTACAGGAAGTCGCAGCCGTGGCAGGCCCCCCACAAGGTGTACCGACGATCTGGTGAAGATTGCGGAAATCCATTTAATGCGGGCGGCACAGGATCTGCGTGGAGAACATTGGGGGAAGCCTATGTCCAGCAGTGGACGTCTATTGGCTGAAATGATGATGATGATGATGAAGTAAATAGTTTGTGGTAGGTTAGTAGGTAGGTATTATATTTGTGGTTAACCTATTTGTGGTCTACCAATTTTTTTTTATGAGAAAGGGAGACAAGCGAGCAAGCGAGTCATCTGATGGCAAGTGATCACCTCCGCTCATGGACATCAGCCACACCAGAGTTGTGTGTATGCGTTGTCGGTCTTCTAGGAGGGTATAGGCTCGTTTCTTGAAGATCTCAATGTCGTACCGGTTCGGACGTGTATTGACTGAAATGATGATGATGATGACTGCCGTCTGACTTTCGCAACCCTTAAACAGGGGAACCAGACCAAATGGATCACGGTTGCAGTTCAGAATCATTATCTCAAATATTGTAGGTATCCCCAATTTTGAGTAACTATCCGATTTTGCATTGATTTAACCTCACTCTTACCGAGGTGTCGTAAAAGGCGACTAAGGTAAAACTGCAGGCATGATCATCAGCACCCAGAGAAGGAAAACTCTGCATTTATATCAGAACCCTCGCCAACCCGTCTGCCAAGCGTAGTGAGTATGGCAATTACCCCTCATGTGATTGAGGGAGGCCCGTGCCCCAGCAGTGGGGACTTAAATGGGCTGACGATGATCCAATTTTGAGCTACCATCTCTGCGGCTAAAGCTAATTATAGTTATTCCAAAAAACTGAGGTGTTCTGTAAGTGGAATTAAAAGAAAACCTTATAAAGTATTAAAATTTATTGCTCCTTATTAATCATAATATTTACAAGAACTAATCTAAATAAATCTAGCTCTTTAATATCTATTTAATTACTTTAAACATCAGATTTAAACCTAAAAGCACCTCTTTTGAGTTTCCTTCCATTCCACGTCATACTTCTCTCTTCAACAAGCCTTTCATCGTCCATAGCAATTTGATCCTCAACTTCTTCTACTTTAGATTCATTATCAACTAATACTGGCACTATTTCTTCATTATCAACATCATCAAACCCCATTTCATTTAATTCTTCATCAACTATATCGTCAACTTTATTGAATTCTACAACGATATTCTCTTTCTGACTAACAGGTCTTCTGTTCTGTTTCCTCTTTTTATTGGTCTTCTTATTATTTGTGGGAGAAATATTTACTGTCTCTTTCTTCGGGTCTTTTTCGTCCTGGTCTTCCACTCGACCGAACTCCATGTTGACGTCATAGTACATGGGGGATTCTTCGCAGGGTATGGCTTCTCGAGGTCTGGTGCACACGAGGACTTCCTGAAATGAATAAAACTAAGGTGATGAAATAATAAAAACATAATATCCTCAAACCGATTTCGGCCAAGGCAGTAAATCTCAACAATTAGCCATTTACGCAGGATATGTTATAGTGCTCAAGTGTGTGCGCAAACACAAGTGCTCTCTTTCCCTTGCCCTTACACTCGGATTGGACACTCATCCCATGGGTGGGCGTCCCATCGGTGATGAAATAGTAAATAATAGTTGATATTTTATAGCAATCTTATGCGAATTAATTATTTTTAAGTGTGTTATTTACTTAAGAATAGTAAATAAGTTCAACATCATGGCGGTTCCTCAATATAATATGTTAGTGACCTAAAAATATATGGTTACAGCAAACTCGACCGAGGCTAGGTACAAGAATGATTTCAAAATCAACGCGATGAGGTGATCGATGACTCGGCGGCGGCACGTTGTGCAGCGTCAGCCGTTACCATGCAGTCACTATGCACGCGGTTGTTATGCACGGCATAACAACTCGCCGTGTGGTCGGCAGAGTAGAATAGGCCACCCTCACTCTTACCGAGGTGTCGTAAAAGGCGACTAAGGTAAAGCTGCTGGCATGATCATCAGCACCCAGTGAAGGTAAACTCTGCATTTATATCAAAACCCTCGCCAACCCGTCTGCCAAGCGTGGTGAGTATGGCAATTACCCCTCATGTGATTGAGGGAGGCCCGTGCCCCAGCAGTGGGGACTTAAATGGGCTGATGATGATGATGATTATGTTATGCACGGCAACTGGGGCAGCGCGGCATCAGCGCTTTACCTATACTAGGCTTGCGTAACAGCCTGTACTTGGTCTGGTTTCCCTTTCTAAGGCTTGCTAAGATCAAAAAACAATAGGCTATTCGACAGTGATAAAAATATACATTTCTTTTATAACATCAGTGTTAATATATTTTTGTGGAGCGATTTGTAATAACGCGAGATAAAAAATATTGCATTATTTCATCAAAGTTAGTCTTCAAAAATTATTTTTTAAAACAAGGGTCACGTGACTAAAATCGGCCCGTGACGTAGTTACGCTTAAGTCTACTACTGCCTATGGTTGATTGCATTTCCATCATAGGAAGAAATGACGTAGCACATTTCAAATAAAACAAGAGAAAATCAAAACTATTTGAAAGAAACACTAAAACACCAACAAGCTCTATGTTTATTTATGGACAATCTACGTCACTGGCCGCCATATTGCTAAAAGACGCGTTTTGGCGGTATATTTGAAAATTGCATTTTCTTTTTCGTTTTTTTATTAAATTATCTAAAATAAAGACAGAAAAGTATTTTTAGGGCTCCTTATAAACCAATGAATACCCTAAGATTTAGTAGTTTTCAGAATTTTGTCAAATAGCCTATTACCGCCGCCCATAGACACCGGTTCTCCGATTACCGGTTAGTCCGATATAATGGTTTATATCCACCAATCGCGGGGAAGTGACTACATGGCTCCGAGCGGCTCAGGACCAGGTACATTGACGTAAAGGAAAGGAGGCCTATACACAGCAGTGGGTACTACCGGGCTGATGATGATGATGATATCGACCAAAAATGACAATCGATTTAATCGATAGTATCGATTCTATCGATAGTACAATCGATTTTTGATTATTAAGGGAAAAGAATGGATTCGCTCGATTGTGGATTATTCGGCAACACTAGCAGGAGAGTGAATGAATGAATGAATGAATATACTTTTATTGCATTCAAAGTACAGTATGAAAACTTAAAACTAGTTATTTCAGGATATGTACAACGACGACGGCAGCCTTAACACTATGAGCATTATCTTCCAGGCAACCTTTGGGTAAAGAACTCTTGATGGAGGTTTAGGGTAGTGCAATCTTAATATTTATACACCGTTATTCTTTTATTGTTTACATCCCGAAAACCTCATAATAGATATCATGAATGAAGTCCATTTAGCATATTAGATCAACAAAATACGAGAAAAAAAATCAGCTGTTCCATACAAAATAGAATGTCCACCAGGTAATAATGTATTTTTATTTTTGATTTATTAAAAATCCATAGCTCTTAAAAGTAAATAACAGAATATAATTGCGTGAAACTTTCAGTAAATAACGAATTTTAAACATACATACATTTTTTAAATATAATGCGTATGGAACAGCAGGTTTTTCTTTAGCTTATCTTGTTGATCTAACTTGTTGGTTTTCTGGATGTAAACGATAAAAAATAAGGGTGTATACTTACACAGAAATTTTAAATATTAATCGGTGATGTTAGTGAAAGCCGCTACCTTTTTTTTATGGGATAGGGGGCAGACAAGCAGAAGGATCACCTGATAGTAAGCGATTACCGCCGCCCATGGACACAACACCATAGGAGTCACAAGTGCGCTGCCGACCTTTTAAAAAGGAAAACGCTCTTTCTTGAAGGTTTTGTACCTGGTTGAAGACAGTCTCTGCCGGGCAGATGAAGCTCCACCTGTAGGTGACGTTGCGGCCGCTGGGCGTCTGCGAGGGCAGACACACGTGGAACACCTGGCAGCCGTTTTCCACGTCCGCGTAGTAGCCGTAGGTTCGATTCTCGCAGCTGCGAAATTTACAGTCACTTGAAATCATCACTAGTGTCACACACGTTATCCCATCCCTAGTGTCACAGTCACTTGATCCCATCACAAGCGTCACAGTCACTTGTTCCAATCAGAAGTGTCACAGTCACTTGATTCCATCACAAGTGTCACAGTCACTTGTTCCCATTACAAGTGTCACAGTGACTTGTTCCCATTACAAGTGTCACAGTCACTTGATCCCATCACAAGTGTCAAAGTCACTTGATCCCATCACAAGTGTCACAGTCACTTGATCCCATCACAAGTGTCACAGTCACTTGATCCCATCACAAGTGTCACAGTCACTTGATCCCATCACAAGTGTCACAGTCACTTGATCCCATCACAAGTGTCACAGTCACTTGATCTCATCACAAGTGTCACAGTCACTTGTTCCCATTACAATTGTCACAGTCACTTGACGCGACGCCAATCGATTTTAATTTTTAGCTACTAAACTGAATCTATTTTAAACAATTTCGGGAATACGATCTCTCGGCAAACACCTATGCTATTTATTTAATACTTATGGTTAACTGTTTGGTCTGCTTTTGCACTCGAATTTTGGATTACCGCCAAAAGTGGCCGCTTCTAGCGAGAATCAATTTTTCGCGTTCAAAAACGGATCAACATTTGTGCAAGGTTATTTAATATATAGTATAAGTGTTTGCCGAGAGATTGTATTCACGAAATGGTTTAAAATAGATCCGGTTTAGTAGCTAAAAATCAAAATCAACCCTAACAAATAGATTTTCTTTCTGCTTTCAAATCCAACATTTGAGGTACAGACAGCCACATAATGAGGTTACTACAATCTGTCAAAATTCTTCAATTAATATTGAACGTGGATGAGAGTCGATTGAAGAAATTTGTCGCTTTTGTATACTTTGATGTGCGGCTGTACATAAGTAAATAAAATATCGTAAGTACCAAAATAACTTTTACCTAATTCCGACCTCTGGTCAACATTGATGACTAAGGGTGACTTTTTTTTCTTAGGGGAAATCATCATGGCCGTCACCTTGCTACATGTAGGGAACAAGATGGTGTGTGGGACTCTAACCCTAACTAAAACCCCTGGGGTGTCCATCTGGGGACTACACCGTATCGCTAATCGCGCTCGCCGCTTCACCCCTATCTGGCGCAATACAGCCCTTCAACGCTGTACGACCTACCAGGACACCCAGTAATGTCGTCCCCCGCGGAATCGTATGCTGAGCAAGCCACTCCCCAGCAGTGGATATGCTCACGTACTCCGAAAGCCCATTTAGGCCGCCCATTTAGGTCTCTTACGACAGGCCGGGAAAACCTTGGCAGTATTCTTTAACGCCCCTAGCCATAGGGCGTTGACTAAGGGTGACTTCGCCCAAATGTTATCCAACGATAAATCTATGGTATAGCACAGATATATGCAGTGTAAAATGAAAATCCGTTCTACCAACTACTCAACCAACAATTCCAATGGTAAATCATTAGGAAGAAAACGGCATCTCTTCTCAAAAGGGTGAGGGGTAGATACAACAGCATCCTGAAAACATTAGCGCAGAATTATAGCTCTCCGCTTATTAAGTTGACGGGTAGGGCACACAAGCGACGCCAATCGATTTTAATTTTTAGCTACTAAACCGGATCTATTTTAAACAATTTTGGGATTACAACCTGTCGGAAAACACTTAAACTATTTATTAAATAACCATACAGAAATGTTGGGTCCGTTTTTGTACCTACGCAAAAAATTCACGCCAAAAGCGGCCACTTTTGGCGTGAATCAATTTTCGAGTATGTGTCGGACTCAATATTTGTGCATGGTGCTTTAATAAATAGTGTAAGTGTATGCCGAGAGGTTGTAACCCCGAAATTGTTTAAAATAGATCCGGTTTAGCTAACAATTAAAAACGAATGGTGTCGCTAGAGCTACCCGTCGCCTTAAATGAGTATAGCTATACCGCTTTGTAAGAATACTTACGAAGACAAAGTAGCGAAATAAATTTTCCTGTGGACTGTCAAGTTGGTCGAATCCACCCTAACAGAGATATGAAATAAATATTAATTTATTCAATGCCTAAATAGATAGATAGATAAATCATTTATTTGCATCATGAAACACACATAATAACAGATTACAAAATTAAAAAATTAAAACAAGAAAATGCAAAAAATAAGAAAAAATTAAAACTACTTAATACATAAAATATTTAAAAATTACAAAACATAGATAGTTGCCATGTGCGAGTGAAAAAGTTAGCGTTTTGTGTGTCGCTGTGATGCAAAATGGCGATAGCTCAGCATCGCTGTGATGCAAAATGGCGATCAGCTCAGCAATTTGATTCACCGAATGGCAAACCGCTGATTTTCAGCTATAGCCTGACGAAGACGCAGTCTTCATTAAGTTTTGAAACAGTTCATTCCATACAACAATAAAAAGCTCAGATATTTCCAAAAAATTAATAGCATTATTATTAAAGGTAAGTAGTATGTATAATTAATATTTACATCAGAAATATTAAATTTACATTATAAATTAATTAAATAAATAATAATACTATTGTCATAATTTCACCGAATAAAATATCATAAGAAATGAATTATTAACTGACCAAAATGCCAAACAAATACTTACACCTATGCCTTACCTGAATGTGTCAGTGATGTTCTCCCTGATGGATGTGGCGTTGGCTGGGAGATTTAACGAGTCCCCTCCTTGGGTTTCATTTGTCATTGCCTAGGGACAAACACAATAATCTTCAATACTCATTTATGCAGATGATAAATCCTATCCTACAGACAGCGGCGACGCTTATAGGTAATCCGAAAACACGAAACGCTTTCGCGATGTAATCAACACCATCTTTTGGTAAAAAGTGGAACTAATGTCTCGATTTTGCTAGTTAAGATGACGGGTAGGGCACACCAGCGACGCAAATCAATTTTAATTTTTAGCTACTAAACCGGATCTATTTGAAACAATTTCGGTAACAATCTCTCGGCAAACACTTATACTATTTATTAAATAACCATGCACAAATGTATCCGGGTCAGTTTTTGTACGCGAAAAATTTATTCACGCCAAAAGTGGCCGATTTTGTCGTGAATCAATTTATCGCGTACGGACCCAACATTAATTTGTGCATGGTTAATTATTTTAAATAGATCCGGTTAAGTAGCTAAAAATTAAAATCGATTGGCGTCGCTGGTGTGCCCTACCCGGCTTCGATTAGGTACTACGGCGTCACTTCGAGCTACCCTCGTTAAATTTTGGATCACCTTATGTCTGAGACACCAGTGTTATTTTTCCAATGCGGGGGAGTTAACTCGATCTGACGCCATTTGTATATCTAGCAAGTCTCGCTTTGTAGTAACTCGACCTGTTGCTGATTGTACCATAACGTACCCTTAAAAACTTAATCACGGTGCCTTTATTCAGCTCGATGTCAATTTCGTCAGCGGTCACCAGCGCCGAACAGCAGACGACCAATAATAACCTAACGCTGGGAGCCATCTTGGATTTTGGATCTTAGAACCTGAAATAGAACATCTGTAATAACATTAACTGGTTTACAGAAGGTCATTGTAGCGATGTAGCTTAATGGAAGGTGACGGGTAGGGCACACTAGCGACGCCAATCAATTTTAATTTTTAGCTACTAAACCGGATCTATTTTAAACAATTTCGGGGTTACCATCTCTCTTACTTATATTCTTTATTAAATAACCATGCACAAATGTTGGGTCCGTTTTTGTACGCGAAAAATTTATCCACGCCAAAAGTGGACGCTTTTGACGTGAATAAGTTTTTCACGTACGCGTTGGACCCAACATTTGTGCATGGTTATTTAATAAATAGTATAAGTGTTTGCCGAGAGGTTGTAACCCCGAAATTGTTTAAAATAAATCCGGTTTAGTAGGTAAAAATTAAAATTGATTGGCTTCGCTAGTGTGCCCTACCCGTCACCTTAATATGCTTTTACCAGACAGATATGATCCATCATAGGCCACACCATCAGGTGAGATTGTGGCCAAATGTCTGGATATTCTAATTAAAAAAAAATTAGGTCTTCCCACAGACAATATAAGGTCGTCCCAAGGATACCACGAACACCCTAACAGAAAACCCGGCGTGAATCAGCACTGTGCTTTGTTTCGCTGCGTGAGTGAGGGTACCGGAGGCCCACTCCTGGGGAAAGAGGGGCTTGAAGGTTAGCGGCACACTTGTGACTATATTGGTGTAGAGAGTATCTATGGGCTATGGCAATCGCTTACCATCAGGCCATCCGTCTGCTCGTCTGTCACCTATCACATAAAAAAAGAAAAAGTAGCACCTTCTGAACGGAAAGTCGTAAGTTCGAATCCATGCATTTTTTGATTTTTCAAATCTATGTAGATCCCGCGCCAACAAAATAGTTCTGTAAAATGTCACCATCGTCATTCAAATTTGAGTTTTATCTGTGAGTGCACAACTCACAGATACAAACTTATGTGATAGGTGGCAGGCGAGAAGACGGATCACCTGATGGTAAGCGATCACCGCCGCCCATGGACACCCGCGACATTAGTGCAGTCACAAGTACTCTGCCAACCTGCCAACCTTAAAATTACTTCCCCTCGGATTGGGCCTCCGGTACCCTCACTGACGCAGCGAAACACAGCACAGTACTGCTTCACGCCGGTTTTCTGCGAGGCCGTGGTATCACTCCATTCGTGCCAGCCCATCCATGCCGAAGCATGGCTCTCCCAAGGTCAGGTTATCCACGAGTCTTCTTTCGTGACACGGTCTCTACAGTACTTCTACCAATCGCTCGGCGGTGAGGAAACCTGCATAATGCGGATAATTTCTTAATGATTCTGAATATGTTACCATGATTCAGTAAGTCTAAAACTGTAAAGTCGACCGTGGGTGAGCCATGCTTCGGCATAATCACATGCTTCGGCACTAATAAACAGACTTCAACGTCTCAATACAACGGATTGATGAAGAGGTCGGCAAGAGTTGATATTTTTTCATGTAGCAGTCACAAATTTAAGAGGACTATAATTGATTCGTTCAAGTTGTAGCTGTCTGGTGCAATGTGGCTATTTTTAAATTTTGTTGTTTTTTATTTGTCATTTAAATTTCTCTATTTAGTCTATTCACATTTGCATGTCGTGACAGCCTGTAAGAGAATCTGCACTAAGCCTTATTATAGTACTCAAGTAAGTACAATATAATTAGTATAAGATTTATTGGTTGTCCTTAATAAATAAATAAATAAATGGGCCGGCTCGACCGGAATGATACCACCGACAGTGGTATCAGCAGAATCCGTAGATCGATAAAACGTGAAACTACCGGCGTTTTATTCAGTGACTGTGACTTTGACTGACTTCGACTGTTGACTACCCTACTTATTCTCAATAAGTCACTTGACATTGGCAAGATATCTTCGGGTAGAGCCAAAGTATTAAAAAAAAAACCGGCCAAGTGCGAGTCGGGCTCGCGCACAAAGGGTTCCGTAGCAGCAAATATACATTATAAAGATTTTATATCATCGCGGATTTTTAAAGGTGTACAATACTGTAGTATATTTTTTGATCTATCTTATAAGGTTCAGCCATCGTTTTCAGTGTAACCACAATAACTTAACCAAAATTACAGTTAAATCAACCTATCTCAAAAACTATAAGAGATACTTTGATCAAACCAAAAATCGTTGAAAGAGTTAATTAGCATGCATCACCTCTATTTTTTTTAGAATTTTATACCCCGTAGTTATAAAAATAGAGGGGGGGGGACATACTTTTTACGACTTTGAGAGCTGATATCTCAAAAACCGTTCACTTTAAGAAAAATGTTTTTTAGAAAACTTTATATCATTTTAAAAGACCTTTCCATTGATACCCCACACGGGTATGTACATCGAAAAAAAAAATTTCATCCCTCAGTTACATGTATGGGGGGCCCCACCCCCAATTCTTTTTTTTACTATTTAGTGTCATATTTTTGTAGCGGTTCATACAACACATATTCCCATCAAATTTCATCACTGTAGTACTTATAGTTTCCGAGTAAATCGGCTGTGACAGACGGACAGACGGACAGACGGACAGACGGACATGACGAAACTATAAGGGTTCCGTTTTTGCCATTTTGGCTACGGAACCCTAAAAACGGCCAAGTGCGACTCCGACTCGCGCACCGAGAGTTCCGCCGTACAAACGAAGTGTCGGTATAAACCGCTGTATCTTTTGATCGCGTTAACTTCGAAGTTTGATTTTTTCACAACTTAAACGGACAGTAGATCTAGGTATTTGGTATAAATTTCAATTTGATACCTTTATTCGTTCGTGAGAAATAAGGTAGTAAGTTTCATTTTATTAAAATATTTTTATTATATTTATAACTAAAAAAATATGACTTTCGCAACTTTTCCTATATTTGCATTATATGACAATGCTTCATGCCAAATTTCAAGATTTTGAATTTACGGGAAGTATCCCGTAGGTTTTGATTCCTTTGCGAGTGTCGAAAATTTGTTGAAAATATCGACATAATCGGCTGTATCTTTTGATTGGCTTGGCTTAGAAGTTTGATATTTTCACAGCTTAAAGGGACAACAGACTTGAGTATTTCATGTGAATTTCAGCTTGATACGTCCACGCGTTCTTGAGATAAAGGGTCTTGACAGACAGACAGACGGACAACAAAGTAATCCTATAAGGGTTCCGTTTTTTCCTTTTGAGGTACGGAACCCTAAAAATCATAAATTTAGCCCGTAATACACTTAGATCACAATTCATAATTTGGGGAGTCATGTAATCACAGTGAAGCGACTGCCGTCTGACCTCCACAACCCTTTAACAGGGGAACCAGACCAATTGAATCATGGTTACACGTTTCATTTTTTTTTCTTCATCAAGCTAACAGTTTAAACACGCGCATAAGTTTGAACAATCCAGATGCTCGGATTTGAACCTACGACCTTCCGGAAGGTGCGCGTTCTTATCCACTGAGCTACCTAACTATCATCATCATCATCATCATCAGCCCATTTAAGTCCCCACTGCTGGGGCACGGGCCTCCCTCAATCACATGAGGGGTAATTAGCCATACTCACCACGCTTGGCAGACGGGTTGGCGAGGGTTTTGATATAAATGCAGAGTTTTCCTTCTCTGGGTGCTGATGATCATGCCAGCAGCTTTACCTTAGTCGCCTTTTACGACACCTCGGTAAGAGTGAGGGTGGCCTATTCTACTCTGCCGGGGACCACACGGCCAACCTAACTATACCGTTTATTATTTTTCACTTGACGACTTTCTAAAAATTGGTTCTCAAATTAAACATTCACATTTTCTTCACTTTAACAAAGTCACTTCACAGATCCTTACCTTCTAAATGCCTCCACTTGTGATCACACAAGTCCTCGACCATCGGTCACACAAAACACAGTAGCCAAACACCGGGAGTGAGGTGTGCCAAACGATACACTCTTTTATAAACACGGATAGGACAGGGAATGGCTAATAAAGGATTAGGTATGGTGCGCAAAAAAAAGCTTAAAGACTATGTTGCAGATATTTTATTGATTTTTGGCAAGATGGACAAAATTGAAAAATCACAGTCTGTTGGGTGCATGTCTTTGGCATGTCTATGCCAAAGATCCTCCGGGCATAGCAGCCATTAAATTTTTTTTATAAAAAATAAAACAAAAGACGTCAGCTTCTTGAAAAATCGAACGTGCGCTCTTGGCGCCATAAAATTTGTGCGAAGGTTTTATTGTGTGGCCTCTTCAACAACCGTATCGTGGAATAAAAAATATTTAGAGCTTTGTCTGCCAACCGTACCAACCTTTGGCGCTTTGGCTGGCCCGCGGATGTGCCTTGCATTTCAAATCCTCGCGAATTCTATCACATCTTGATAATCGGCAGTTTACAATCTATGGGATGCATCTTGAGGTGACGTGACAGGATCACGTCCAAAGGCGTCGCCAGCCATAGCATGGGAGATGGTATTAGGTAATTAAGTTTCATGCCGAAGCGTGCGATGAACATTTGTGTTTGTTCAGTGTCTGGGTGTAATATATGTATTTAAGTATATATTTGTGTTCCTCTGTTGTCTGATATCTGTAACACAAGTGCTTAAGCTACTTAGTACGGAATCAGGTCAACGTATGAGATGTTGTGAGAATTATTATTATTAAAAAAAAAATAGTCATTGCTAACTATATGCATAAATCTAACCTTGACAGTAAAATTGTCAGTGAGACTTTTTTTTCAATAGTAATAAGTTTCTCTTCATAACGATCGACATGGTTTTAGTTGAGTTAAATAGATTATCGCATTTCATGAGGTTTAACTTAGTCACTCATCATCATTAGCCCATTTAAGTCCCCACCGCTGGGGCACGGGCCTCCCTCAATCACATGAGGGGTAATTGCCATACTCACCACGCTTGGCAGACGGGTTGGCGAGGGTTTTGAAATGCAGAGTTTTCCTTCTCTGAGTGCTGATGATCATGCCAGCAGCTTTACCTTAGTCGCCTTTTACGACACCTCGGTAAGAGTGAGGGTGGCCTATTCTACTCTGCCGGGGACCACACGGCCACTTAGTCACTCAATGACGTCAAATGTCAGGCATCTCAGGATAACAAACAAGACGCCATAATAACATAATGGTGCACGAGTTAAACTCTGTTAGATAAGTCAACCTTAGCGATCCTTACATCTCGCAGAAACTTTTAACAAAAGTGGTAAACCACTTTCTTGGCTGACTGTACATTTTAGTATCAACCTATATATTATTTAACATCTAAGTTATATATATGTACTTAAATATAGTTTTAAATTATATATAGTTTTGACGACCCGTTTGGAACAGTGGTAGTGAACGCTGCCTCTGATATAAGGGTTGCGGGTTCGATCCCCGCACAGTACAAACATTTGTGTGCATGAACATGTTTGTTTGTATTGGTCTGGGTGTTTGCTATGTATTGTAAGTATGTATTAACAAAAGAAAAGTATTATATGTATATATTTGTAATCCCACTGTTGATTCTGATATCCGTAACACAGGTGCTTGAGCTACCTATCTCGGAGTCAGATCAATGTATGTGATGTTGTGAAATATTTATTATTATAAATTATTATTTAAATGTTATTGCGCATTATTTGGTTCTATAAGATTAAGTTAGTTACATAGGATATACTATACAATAAAATTTAAAAAAATAAAGTCTAATACAACTAAAATAACTTAAAATTATGTCAAATTAAACATAAAATTATATAAATAAAGAGAGAGTTTTAAATTACTTAAATATAATATGACGATTTGTAAGTGCTGTGTACAAGCCTATGCAAATAAATAATTTTCAGATTATGATTCCAATGCCCTGTTGGTCTAGTGGTTTAAGTATCAGGCCGTGATATCTGGGTTCTGGGTTCGATTCCCTGGTCGAGGGAAAGAATGTTTCGAATTTTTCAAACATAGCTCGGGTTTTTGATCACCAATCCGCATTAGGCAAGCGTGGTGATTAAGCCTAACCCCAAAGTAGCGATAACTTGATTTTTTTTTTATGAAGATTATAATACTGGTCAATTGCAGAACGTGTCAAGGAACATATCGCAGCTATTAAAAATCGACAAGCGAATAAATCGGCAGCGCACTTGTGACTCCACTGGGTCGGGGGTGTCTATGGGCGGCGACAATTGCTTACAGGCGATCCGTCAGCTCGTCTGCCACCTATCACATAAAATATTGTCATAAACGACATTCCTTGACGACCCGTTTGGATCAGTGTTGGTGAACGCTGCCTTTGGTCCAAGGGTTGCGGGTTCGATCCCCGCACAGTACAAACATTTGTGTGCATGAACATGTCTGTTTGTATTGTCCGGGGGGTTTTCTATGTATTTATAAGTATGTATTTACAAAAGAAAAGTATTATATGTATATATTTGTTGATTCTGATATCCGTAACACAGGTGCTTGAGCTACCTATCTCGGAGTCAGATCAATTATTTTTTTTAATAATAGTACATTTCGCAACAACACATACATCTGACTCCGAGATAGGTAGGCTCAAGCACCTGTGTTACGGATATCAGAATCAACAGTGGGATTACAAATATATACATATAATACTTTTCTTTTGTAATGTATAAACATACTTATAATACATAGGAAACACCCAGACCAATTGCACCAATTCCAAACGGGTCGTCAAATGTATGTGATGTTGTGAAATATTATCTATTATCTATGGCACTGCGTAGAGATTTAACCTCACTAAGTACCTATATTCTACCGCTTATACTATGGGGAATACTCTGAGGAATGGTTCGGACTGATCCCTGCCGCTTCATTCCGTCATTGTTCCACTCGTCAACAGTCAACGCCATCATTTAGATGGTTGGCAGTCTTCAACTGTGCGTTTCTCAAGAAACATTCTACCTCGTACGACAACACTGTGGAATGAACTATCGTCTGCGGTGTTTCCGGAAAGATAGGACCTGCAAACCTTCAAGAAAAGAGCGTACTACCTACCTTTTAAAAGGGCCGGCAGCGCCATCAGCCTATCGCAGTCCACTGCTGATCGTAGGCCTCTCCATTGTTCGCCACTGTGATCTATCCATGGCTTCTCGCATCCAGCTCTTGCCAGCCATCCTGCGCAGATCGTCCCCCCACCTAGCCAGAGGGCGCCCTACATTACGTTTGCTAAGACGCGGTCTCCACTCTAGAACTCGTTTACCCCATCGGTTGCCGGTTCTGCGGCTAATATGGCCAGCCCACTGCCACTTAAGCTTGCTAATCCGGTGAGCAATGTCGATGACTTTGGATCTATATCCATTGGACTGCCTTCTTTATCATAACAAAAAATTATGTATTTAATGCGAGCAATAGGCTGACGTAAAACCCATCATTGTGGACAAACCTCAGCGGTTTATACAATGCCATTAACGTGATTGTTTGGCAAAAGTCTTTGTATGTAATAATAAATAATAAAAAAAATTTAAAACAATATTTACAATATTACGCCACTAATTTAAAACTCTATACGATGAGTCACGAGTTAAAATAGATAAGAATAAATTTGTAATTTCTATGCCGAGCGTTACTCTTCTCTTTAGACAAAAAAAACACCATATAACTTAGCTATGTATGCTCAAATACCTAACTATTCATATATTCAGTGCGAGTATAGTCGTCGCTAATAATTTGAGGTCAGAATTCGGTACAGTGGACAACATTGTACAGTTAGCTTGATTTATGGTAAGGAAATGGGATTAACCGTTCTTGGCGAAAAAAATCATGTCAGTAGTCCTAATTTTAATGCAAGAGGTGGCAATCGAGCAAGAATTCATGTTTAAATATGTAGATATGAAATTTATTCGTGTAATATTTATATTATATCGTGCAAACTCTGGAATCAGCTTCCAGCCACAGTGGTTCCCTGTTCGCTACGACATGTCCTTTTTTAAACGAGGTTTGAAAAGAGTTCTTCTCTCACGGTAGGCAGCGGCATGACTGTGCTCCGGCATTGTTGATGTCTATGAGCGGCGGTTACCGTTTACCATCAGATGGGCCGCAAGCTCATCTGCCTATTATTCGCAATAAAAAAATGTATATATTTATATCAGTTCATTTGATGGTAAGTGAACCATGAACATTGCGAAATCAGAGAGATCGCTAATGTGTTGCCGGCCTTTTAGAAATGAGTACGCTCTTCTCCTTGAGCTCCCTAAGTCGTAGCCTTCGGGAAATATTTCTGAAATGGTTTTTTTTTAGCTAGAGGCAACAAACGACCACACGCAAGCGATTGTCATTCCATCCCCATCATCTCAATGGATGGCGATCTAATAATGTGCGTTTCTCGCGGATCTTTCTACCACGTACCTCAGTTCTGTGGAACGGTTTGGCTGCGGGAGTATTTCCCGACGGCTACGACTTAGGGACCTTCAAGAGAAGAGCGTACTCCTTTTTAAAAAGGCCGACAACGCAGTAGCGACTCTCTGATTTCGCGGATGTTAATGGGCGGCGATGATTGCTTTCCATCTGGTGACTAGCTTGCTCGTTTGTCGCCTCTAGCATAATAAAAAACGTGCTAGCGAGTCATCTGAACATCTGAGAATTCAGAGAGATCGCTAATGTGTTGCCGGCCTTTTTAAAAAAGAGTATGCTCTTCTCTTGTAGGTCCCTAAGTCGTAGCCGTCGGGAAATACTCCCGCATCCAAACCGTTCCACAGAACTGAGGTACGTGGTAGAAAGTTCCGCGAAAAACTCACTGTATTAGACCGCTATCCATCGAGATGATGATGGAGATGGATTAACAAATCCCAACCTCGTTAAAGATATACCTTCAACAACACTTCTGATTCTTAAATTAAAATTCTACAAAAGCATTGACTAAATAGACAAAGATATTAAGATTCACCAAACATGGGACCATTATTTGACCTTATTTAGGACAATAGAAGAGGGGGGGATGAGGGGGGGGTCTCGAAATGCGAAATATTTGATCTAATCGAATGCTTAGCACGTTTCAAAGACGAATATCGATATAAATGTTTTTTCGCACGCTATGAAATAGAATCTACACTTTTTTTTTTAAACTCGGTAGCTCAGTGGCTAGTGGGTCGCGCTTTAAAGCGATGTACAGAATTCATTCCTGGTTTGTGCCGTTTGCACGTTAGGTGTCATTTTTCGGCAAAAGATCTCTAAGCAAGTATTTACTATTTATTTAATAATTATGCACTACTTTTCGATCTGTTTTTGCACTCGAAATTTGGATTAATGCCATAAGTGGCCGTGGTCAATTTCGAGTACAAAAGCAGATCCAAAAGTTAAGTATATCTATTAAATAAATAGTATAAGAGTTTACGGAGTGGCTGCAGCTTCGAAATTGTTAAAAAGATATCCGGTTTAGTTGATAACAAATTAAATATATTGGCGTCGCCAGTGTTGACCGTGGGAGAGCCACGCTTTGGCATGAATAGGCCGGCTCAACCGGAGTGATACCACGGCTTCACAGAAATAAAAAATATTTGAAAAACTCACGCAGCAAAACACACCACTTTGCTGTGTTTTGCTGCGTGAGTGAGGGTACCGGAGGCCAATACAGGGGAAGGGGGGCTTAAAGGTTGGCAGTGCACTTGTGACTCCATTAGTGTCGCGGGTGGCGGCAATCGCTTACCATCAGGTGATCCGCCTGCTCGTCTGCCACCTATTACATAAGAAAACCCCCGTCACCGAACAAGGGTGTCATTTGTCTTTTTAGGGACCCGTACGCTCCTCTCTTGAGTAGTTTGTAATAGTTATTTGTAACAGTTTCAATAAAATTTGAAAAACCTTCACAAAGCAACAAAAACAGACAGACACACCTTGAGGGAGCCAAACTTCGGCATGAATAGGCCGGCTCGACCAGAGTGAGACCTCTGAAAACCGCCGTGAATCAGCATCTGTGCTGTGTTTCGCTGCGTGAGTGAGAGTACCGAAGGCCCAATCCGAGGGAAAGGAAGGACGACCTTCACCAGATCATAATGATCATAATAATCATAATCATCATTTATTTGTTAAGACACGTGTACATTAAAACAGATGTTGAGTTAAATTACACAGAAGTTCAAACATGTCGTACCAATTTTGGTGTACAAATATACAACAATCAAAAAGCAATTCAACTTCAATACAATAATAAAATTCATAGCAATTTACCTGGTATAAATATAATTCGATTTTAAGATAATAATAATAAACATGTCAATTTCTCATAAATAATATAAATTTGATTACACTTGATTATAAAAGTTCACTGTCATTTAAATAATCTGAAATTGAATAATAACATTTGTGGGTCAATAATAATTTTAATTCTTTCCTGAAAACATGCAATGTCAACTCTTTAATCCTATTGGGAATTTTGTTGTAAATAACTGGACCCATGCCCAAAATTCCTTTTCTCAATAGTGCTGTGTTAAAGCCCCCCGTTTTTAATAAGTTTTGGTATTGTGGTCTTATTGGTCTTGTTCTACAATCTTTCAATTTTACAAATAAATGTGTATTAGCTTTCACAAAGGTACTTATTTCTAAAATGTACAATGATGGCACTGTTAGCAATTTTAGTGATTTAAACAAAGGTACACAGCTATCCGTCGAGTCCATGTTACACATAGCTCTCAGACATTTCTTTTGAGACCTAAATATATCTTCTCTCTCGCCACAATTCCCCCAAAAGATAATTCCATATCTTAAGGTAGATGCTACCAAACCGTGATATGCCATTAACAGAGACTCTAGTTTCAGCTTCTTAGACAGTTGAAAAAGAGCGTATGCTGATTTATTTAGCTTTTTTTGGATTTCTTCCGCATGTGGTTTCCATGTTAATTGGCTATCTATGGTAACACCTAAGAATTTAGCTACGGTTACGTCTTGTATTTGCTGTCCTAAATAATTAATATTGCGTTTTTTTGGTTGTATTTTTTGGTGAAAATGCATAATTTTAGTTTTGGTTAAGTTAATTTTTCAAATTGTTAATGTCAAGCCAGTTTATAATTGAATTCAATGTCACTTTAATTTTTTCCTCATAATTATTATTGTCGTCATTTTTTATCAAAGCAGTGCTATCATCAGCAAATAAGATCATTGTTTGGTCTTTGACTGATTGAGGCAGATCGTTAATATATATAAGAAATAGCAGGGGACCTAGTACACTGCCTTGTGGCACTCCATATTTAACATATTTTGGTGTAGATAAATAACTTTGTTCAAATTTAGTATGAATATTGATTCTGGATATCTCAATGTATTGAACTCTGTTATTCAGATACGAACCTAGAAGACTTAGCACATTCCCTCTTACGCCGTAAGCTTCGAGTTTGTTTAATAAAATACTATGAGCTACATAATCAAATGCTTTAGTCATATCTGTATATATTGCGCATATTGGATTTTTATTATCTACGTTTGTCAGTATTACATTAATAAGTTTAAAGATGGCCATGTCAACATTTCTATTTTTTCTGAATCCCATTTGTTCGTCACATAATATGTCACATTTTGTAAGATAAGAGTATAACGCATCATAAATTATCTTTTCAAATACTTTGGAGAATATTGGAATTAGTGCCACTGGTCTATAGTTATGCACTTTCTCTTTATCTTCTTTTTTATGCAATGGTTTGACTATGACTGTCTTGAGACCGTTTGGGTACTGACCTTTACTTATACATAAGTTAATTATATGACATAAATGAGTACATACGATACCTGCTGTCGCTTTTATCACTATCGATCGTCGGCCCACCGTGTGGGGGGCGCCACGAATGCGACTTCCTGTACGTGGCCTCCACTCGAGGACCTTTCCGCCCCAACTCGCTATGCGTCCTGCCCATTGCCACTTGAGGCATGCAATCCTTTGGGCTATGTCTGTGTTTGTTTGTATAATTGAGTTTATATTATATACAAAAAAAACAAAATATACTGGACATGGACACCATAACAAACAAAACGTACACGTCACATAGACAATAATGTTTTCTTTTGTGTTGATTCAACTTTCTAAGAGTATAGATGTTGTGTGTCGTGTGCTAAACAAATGTTTTTATCTTATCTTGATAATTAATTTTTCAATAAATTTAAAGCTATTTAACTTTACAGCAACACAATCAGATAATATTTCAACTTAGTATCAAATTTTCTATTTAAATTCCACGTTAAGACCCAGGAATCACAAAGTCAGATGCGGCTAGAATACAACCAAGTCCATCGCGATGGCAATGACCTAAGCGAAATGAGATTTTACATAAACTTGTGGTTTTGAATGCTGGTATCCATTATCTAAAGAAACTAGATTTTCGCACTTTACGTTTTATAGGGGATATGCTCGCTCATGACTTCAGTATTGACTTATTCGCCGACCATCTTAATACTTTACTAATCAAAGCAATTAGCTATGCTTCCAGTAAATATAATTAAATTGTTTATGTACCAATTCTGACATCTTATATGGAAATATTATTAATCATGTAATTGTTTTCTGTATTTTCTATGTATTATTCTTATATGTAATTTATTCGGTTTTGACATTTGTATACATTTTAATTTCACATGACATTTAATTTTTAAATTGATTATCTTGTAATAGCATTTTTATTGACATCAAAATTGGGACTGACTATTCTTATAAGCGTTTTGGATGTTGACATCTGTTAGTTTGTAAGAAACAATTGTATTTAATAAATAAATAATAATTTTATTAGAATAGTTATTTACAGGGTCGTTCTTCTTTTTTATCGACAATGAGCCCGTCCTCTGTAACTTATGAAAGTAATTAAATATAAAAAAATATACGTTACACCAAATTCCTTACCATGAAATAATGACATTCACCTTGTAGGTACTTTAACATGATTGAACTATGTAAAAAAATTAATAAAGCGTGACAGAGGTGTAAATAGCACTAATATCGGGGGACGTGACGGAGGTGTTCATTTCAATCAAAAAGTATTCTTTATCAATTTAATTTTACATCATGTAATTGTCCATCTGTAAAATAGTACCTACATTGACGAATATTTAGGACATACAATTTATCATTTGTAGTCTGTTACCTATATAAAGGTTAAATGTTTATTTGTAAGTTTGGCTCATTGTCGATAAAAAAGAAAAACAACCCTACTAGATTGTACCATGTACCTTATTTTTGAAGTAAATGGGTGAGGATGGGAAAATTGTCATGTCATGAGCCCAATTCTCAGGCTCGTGACATTTATTATCATACGACATATATCACTAAAACATAAGTTTTTTTGTATGGTTTTCAGGTGATATCCGCCATGTTTTCAAAATATCAGAAGCACGAGAATTTGGCTCCTGGATTGGCCCTAGATTCGAAAATGTACAAACCGTAAAAAAACCTAACTGTCATTTCGCGGCCAGATACTGTGAGTGTTGTGTAAGCACAGTGCTGCTTCACGCCGGTTTAACTCCAGGAGCCCAATTCTCGTGCTTGTGACATTTATTTTCATACGACATATATCACTAAAACATAGTTTATTTGTATGGTTTTTAGGTGATACACGCCAGGAGCCCAATTCTCGGGTTCGTAATATTTTGAAAACATGGCGGATATCACCCGAAAACCATACAAAAAAACTATGTTTTAGTTATATATGTCGTATAAAAATAAATGTCACGAGCACGAGAATTGGGCTCCTGGTGATATCCGCCATATTTTCAAAATATCACGAGCACGAGAATTGGGGTCCTGTTCATTCATGATTCTTTGGTGGCGCGGAGTCTAGTTAGATTAGTAAGGTAAGTCTAGGAAACTCGTATAATCACAAGCAATGGAAACGAATCTATTAAGATCCTGGTCACGAAGCAGGCCTTCAGAAAAACAGCTGGGCTGGACGCCATTTCAAAAAAACAGGTAGGTATATGTCTACTGGGAAACTTATAGACCACGTCCGAGAAATAATGTGGGAACCAAGGTGTTTAGAAATGGCCGACAGGTGGTTAGCATGGAACTAGAGGTCAGCGGAATGTGTTATTTTCAGAAAAAACGTCACAGAGTTTGAAAGAGATCCAACCGGCCCGGTGTGTGGGACTCCCAGAGGTTTACCCACTAAAAACCCTCCGACGCTCGCTGTTGATTTATAGGCGAGGCCTACGGTGACTCAACAGTCCGTTTGACCTCGCCAACGGCCAACGTCTGCCAGACCAAATAGGCAGGTCGCCTCAGGGGGGTGCTATAATAGGACCCACTCCTTAACTTTAAAAATTCGCGCCCGCGTGCAGCGCGTCATTCTCCCCATGTGGTGTCTCATTATGGGACAGCCGGTGCCCCCGCACCTACCACCCGAGACCCTCAATCCAACCGGCCCTGACGCAGATTCTATACGGGTTCGGTAGAGAAAGAACGTCGTCCAGCACGTCACCCCAGTACTAACTTCGCGCATTTTTTCAAGTATGGCTTTCTATGAAAAGGCACAGGCTGTTTAGGTGCATGTCTATGGTGATAAGTCTGACGGAAATGACCAGATTAGCCTTTTCATATTAAGTAGACCTGGAGCCCAATTCTCGTGCTCGTGACCTTTATTTTCATACGACATGCACCCTTAGTAAAATACCGACCTAACTCAAAATTGTTGATATTTTTATAGCAATTCTTTGCAATTTATTCTTGAGTAGTCTTGAGTAAGTAACGCACTTCTAATTTCATCTCGTGTTCGTGAGTGTACCTATTTACTTAACTCAAAATTGTTGTTAGATGACCTTTATCCCTGGATTTTAGCCGATACTATTTTCACTTAGCATCTATATTAAAATTTTGAGTTAGGTCGGTATTTTACTAAGGGTGTATATCACTAAAATACAGTTTTTTGTATGGTTTTTAGGTGATATCCGCCATGCTTTTAAAATATCACGAGCACGAGAATTGGGCTCGTGGCAAAAACGTATTTTCAAAAGATTGGGACATTTGGAATCACTTGAAATTTTTACTGTTTTAATGATGTAATAGTTGCTTGCTTGTTTTTGTGATTGGCATGTTGTTCACACAAACTTTTGGAATTACAGTCTACCATGGCTGCACATTAACTTTGTATAATTTTCATCATTTCATCGGATGTAACTCTGTTGTGTCATCGTCAGCACATTTAAGTCCCCACTGCTGGGGCACGGGCCTCCCTCAATCACATGAGGGGTAATTGCCATACTCACCACGCTTGGCAGACGGGTTGGCGAGGGTTTTGATATAAATGCAGAGTTTTCCTTCTCTGGGTGCTGATGATCATGCCAGCAGCTTTACCTTAGTCGCCTTTTACGACACCTCGGTAAGAGTGAGGGTGGCCTATTCTACTCTGCCGGGACCACACGGCTCGGCGGCTGAGTATGGCAATTACCCCAACTCTGTTGTGTGTGACTAATAAAATAAATAAATTTGCATCTCGATCAGTGCAGAGATGCGGAACAGTGAAACGCTTCATTTGGAACTAGTGTTGTCGAACTATCGATATTTTTACTATAGATAGTTTTCATCTGAATAAGACGGCACTATCGATAAGACTATCGATAGTCTCAAAACTATCGATAGCTCAAAACCAAGCAATTCTACCGCGTGTAAAAATACTCTCGATACTATCGATACTATTGTTGGTCATGAAGAGTAAACTATCGATAGTATTGTTACTCGTAAATAAATAAATCATGGATACATCGATTTTTTAAGACTATCAATAGTCCGCCTACCTCCCATAGTACTGGGTATGTTTTGTTAATACACTATTTGGAACATCGACTCTCAGACAGATCCGTGATTCATTCCGCTCATCGGACCATTCCGCTCATTCGGATCATTCGGCTCTTCGGATCATTCAGCTCATTTGGCTCGCTCGGATCATTCAGTTATCTCGGACTCGAGATCCATTTGAATCGAATGATACATTCGGAGCGAACATTAGAGATTTGGAACAATGTATCATTTGGCTGAGTCGGATCACTAATAGACAACCATGCTTGAAAAACCGAAGCCGTTAGTACTGCGGTAACGTGTTGGGCGACGTTCTTTCTCTACCGCACCCGTATAGAAGCTGCGTCAGTGCCGCGATGCCGGTTGGATCTCTTTCACACACTGTGACGTTTTTTCCGAAAATGGCACATTCCGTTTAAAGCGCGCATTTATAGTTCCATGATCCTAACAGCTTACAGGAGATTTTTTTTGCCTACACTTTCATTTTTGGACCAAATATGTATGAAAGGAGATGGCCGTGTGGTCCCCGGCAGAGTAGAATAGGCCACCCTCACTCTTACCGAGGTGTCGTAAAAGGCGACTAAGGTAAAGCTGCTGGCATGATCATCAGCACCCAGAGAAGGAAAACTCTGCATTTATACCAAAACCCTCGCCAACCCGTCTGCCAAGCGTGGTGAGTATGGCAATTACCCCTCATGTGATTGAAGGAGGCCCGTGCCCCAGCAGTGGGGACTTAAATGGGTTGATGATGAATGATGAATGTATGAAAGTCTTAGAATAAATCAATAGATTTAATCTAAGATGAAAATCCGAGGATGTATGAAAATCTCCTTTGTGTACCTAACATAGACATTATGAATAAAAAAGTATTTGCGATTTTTTAACCTTTTGAGCGGGGAAGAGCCACACTTCCCCATGAATGGGCGGGCTCGACCGGAGGCATAGGTACCACGGCCTCCTTCGACTGCGTCGGTTGCGCAGTGGTTAGTAGTTTGCACTTTAAAGCGACGGCTGCACAAGAGGTCTCGTGTTCGATCCCCAGGTCGGGCCAAAAATTTGTAGGTACCTAAATTTTCGGTAAGAAATTCTTAGTGGTAGCCCGGAGTCTGGCCGGAGCCAATCCGGGGAAAAGGGGGATTAAAGGTTACCATCAGGTGATCCGTCTGCTCGTCTACCACCTATCAGATAAAAAAAAAACTTAATCACGTCCACACAATCATCTATTGGATGATTTTCTAGTGGCCACTTTATTAAAATATTTTGCTAGAGATGATTGTGACATGAAACGGCGTGTCCAATAAAGCATGACAAATCGCAAATCCTTATTTATTTAAAATGTCTTCATTAATTACTTTTCATTTATTGTAGGTATTCATTTTTGTTTTTTTTTATATATAAAAAAAAATATTTTGATCTTTTTGTAAGGGGCTGGCTGTATACTTAGAAAAAATACAATAGCTATAAAATTAGAGAAAAATTTTGAATGTCACAGTTTATTTTTTACTGAGAAAATGGCGTCTTCCTGTTTTTTTTTTTCAGGTAAAACTGCCAGAAATGCTGGATTTTATGTTTGGACCATATTTTATTCTTTATAAAAGCTATTTTTGTTTAAAGCGCTGTCTATACAATTTTAGTAAAACAGTTCACACAGTTAAAATAGTAGCTTATCAGTTAGTATCATGTATGATCAACAGATGGCGCTACTTATAGATGATACTATACTAATTTTAGTTAAATTTTTACGTCAATTTAAGAATATTTTTATCTATGTATGTAAGTATTTTAATTTTAATAAATTCTTATATTTTTCAAAAATCCAAAAATTGTTTATTTGTTTGCAATACTTTTCTATTAAAAAGTACTCTGTGCTGTCAACTATTTATCAACTAGCAACACTAATGCGTCCAACCAAATGTCAAAATTTGTTTATCAGTCACTGCATTTTCCAATATCATTTTTTTGCCAAAATATCCCAGAATTGCTTACAAAAACCGATATAACTGTGTTTTGAACCATTATGTCTGATACCGAGGAAACTTACTGCCGACTATGTGCCGAACCAACGCCGATAGCTCAACTAATATCAGCCGATGAAGATGTCGGTATGAACTCTAAAATCACGACAAAAATGCAATGGATCAACGTCGATACCAACTCAAATATCCTTCCCACAACAATCTGCTTCTCCTGCTTCGACTTACTAGAACGTACCTGGTCGTTTTTGCACAACGTCCGAACAGCGCAAGAAAAATTAAACTCAATTTTCTGCAAGAAGATTGATACTCCTTCAATTGGTGATGTAAAGCCCGAAAGTCCTGGAAAACCCGTGAATTCCTCATGGGACGACTTCCAGGACACCAAAGAAAACGTCAAAGATGAAATTCCTATGGAAAACTTGCAAATTATTACCGTAGATCCGAATACAATCATAGATGTTGATATAACATTGGTGAAAGCTGAAGTTGCGAGTGATAATGATATACATGAAGATATTTTTGACTCCACTGATAGTGATTTACCTTTAGGCTTAACAGTTAAGAAGAAGAAGAAAAAGAAAAAGCACCTCGCCACAGAAATAACGGATACAAACAGCTCCAATGTGTTACCCTTAACATGGGACGATTACATGTGTCTTTGTGCCAGCTGCGATGCCCAGTGCAAGAATATAGCCTCATTAAGACTCCACTCTTTACAAATACATTCCTGTTGTTGTACATTTAAGTGTTCAGATTGCAGTAAAGTGATGGCTAGTTACAGTAGATTCGTGAATCATGTCCGAATCCACAATAAGTTGTTAAGGTACTGCTGTGAGTTTTGTAATAAACGTTTCACAAGATCAGCATATATGAAGAAGCATCGTACCCTTGTTCACCAAGATGTGTTCTTAACT
Organism: Marasmia exigua; assembly: GCA_019059595.1. Lineage (NCBI taxonomy): Eukaryota > Metazoa > Arthropoda > Insecta > Lepidoptera > Crambidae > Marasmia > Marasmia exigua. The sequence goes on from CM032489.1 coordinate 1,700,525, forward strand.
ATGTGCGGAAACTGTGGAGCCTCCTTTGATAGTCTCGAACAATTAAAAGAACATATTATGTGCTTCTCGAAGGGTATTAAAAAGCGAGTTGTGAAAAGAGAAAATATAGAATCTGATTTGAAATGTCAGCATTGCAATAAGGAGTTTAAATCTCGGAGTAACTTACAGCAACATAAGTTAGTCCATACGAATCGTAGCAGAGACTTTTCTTGTCACATTTGCGGTAAAATGTTCTTCACAAAAGGTACGTTAAGCACACACATGACTACTCACGAGGATACAAAGCCATATAAATGTGATTACTGCGGGATGGCATTCCGGGCTCGTGGGAACCTCCAATCTCATATAAGTCTGCATTCTGAAGCAAAGCCGTTCGTATGTGAGCAGTGCGGTAAGAGTTTTCGAGTGAAACGACATTTGAAATCTCATTCTATCGTGCATACTGATCTAATGCCTTACGTTTGTGAGTATTGTAACAAAGCTTTTAGATTTAAAACTCGACTTAACTTACATTTAAGACAGCATACTGGCGCAAAGCCATATAACTGTATTTATTGTCAAAGAGAGTTTACGAATGGATCTAATTTTAAGAAACATATGAAGCGTAGACACAATATTGATACATCTAAAAAAAAATATAATAATATTGTTAATCAAGATCACTTAAAAAATGATTTATCTACTCAACCTTAAAAATTCATTTTTGTTTTAAAGAAAAAAATATTTTTAGTTTGCAAAACTTGTATACATGTTTAAATCTGTATTATAACATTTAAAGAATGTAAGTTTTACTTGAAATGGGATAGTTGACTTAGTGATGATTTTTTTAATGCCTGGTTCGGTAAAAATGTGTATTGCTAATAAAACCAAACTCAGATTGTTCTACCGCATAAAATTGTGAATATTGTTTGATTTATAGGTACAGACAGCCACATGTCAATAAAAATAAATTGTCAAAGAATAATGGCGAAATATTGGTTGATTTATTTATTTATCGTCTTAAAATATCGTTATTACGAAATGATAACATGTGATTTAATAAGATTTTTCAGACTCTAATCTAGTCCTGACGAAGTTCGGGGTAAATATTGTTATTTAAAAAGAATCTTATGTCTTTTATAAAATGTACTTTAAATACATATAATACATACATATAACTGTAACTGACATAAAGTTATGTTTAAATATTTGATGTGTGGCTAGTATTTAAGCAATCTAGCAGTATTTGCAATTATACAATGACATCTATAAAATAAACACAATAAAATTATTTATGCGAATTATAAGTAATTTTGCTTTGTATGAGTTGTCAATAAGGACATATAAAGCTAAATTTTAGTATAAGAATCAATTATTGATATTATATAAAAATGTAGACAAAAAAAGGCTGAAATATCATTCATAAAATATAATCATGGCCACATTATTGTTTTAATATTTTACATAAATCAGTTAATGTAATTATTTTCTTTGTGTTGATTGGTAACAGACGTGTATACGGATCACCTGATGGTAAGCGATTGCCGCAGCCCATGGACACCAGCAACATCAGTGGAGTCACAATGCCTGCCACCACCATTTAATCTCTCCGCCGGATTGGACTTCTGGTACCCTCACTCACTCGGCGAATAAGTGCAGGCACAGCTTCCCGTCACGTGTGAGTGTGGGGCCGTGGTACATTGCTTATACTATAGGTCTACTTGCATCGGTGCTGCAGTGGTTAGTGGGTCGCGCTTTAACACATCGGCTACGCAAGTGGTCCCAGGTTCGATCCTGGGGTCGGGCCAAAAATGAGTAAAAGAGTCTATTCACTTCTCGCTCGCACACTATTTGCGTCTATACTCGCACCCCACGAGTGTTCTTCAGAAAAGGACAAAGGACACCCCACGAGTGCGAGTATAGACGCAAATAGTGTGCGAGCGAGAAGTGAATAGATGCGCCGCCATTTCTGATCCCATTCTTTATCCACACAGGTTGTAAGAACCTATGTTTTCGATATGAAATTCTTAGTCTCGGCCCGGAGTCTGAAAAATTACGGTCTAGTACCTTGGAAAACACGTTAAGTCGTTGGTCCTGCGCCCAATCCCTCTCCGGTCGTGTCACATCGGAATATGAGGGTAAGGGAATAGAGAGTGCACTTGTGGTCGCGCACACACTTGAGCACTATAAATATCCTGCGTACGTGGCTGATCATTGAGATTGGTCGTCGTAGCCGTAATCGGTCGGAGGATATTATTATACCTTAGGTATAAAAAGAGATGTTATTTTTTTGTTGTGGCCATACCATAGTTTTCACTGATAGAATAAGATAATTGCAATGTGTATAATATTCATTATTTGATACTTCATTCGAACTAGAGTACTTTGTAGCTTAGTGCCTAAGTAATATTTAGTTATGTATTAGATATAGAACATATATAGAAATAAAACAACCTATATTTTTAATGAATCATGTCTTGTTTTTATATTTGAGTGGGTGCGCGTGGCCGTGTGGTCCCCAGCAGAGTAGAATAGGCTACCCTCACTCTTACCGAGGTGTCGTAAAAGGCGACTTAGGTAAAGCTGCTGGCATGATCATCAGCACCCAGAGAAGGAAAACTGCATTTATATCAAAACCCTCGCCAACCCGTCTGCCAAGCGTGGTGAGTATGGCAATTACTCCTCATGTGATTGAGGGAGGCCCGTGCCCCAGCAGTGGGGACTTAAATGGGCTGATGATGATGATGATGATGATTTGAGTGGGGTGCCTCCTATCAAATTACAGTGGGGGAGGGAGCCACGCTTTGGCATATATGGGCTAGCCGGAGTGAAACCACGGCCTCACAGAAAACCAGCGTGAAGCAGCACTGTGCTGCTGCTACCCCTTAGGGGATGAAAGTTTCAAACTTCAAACCCGCGCAACTACTCCTTGAAAGTTCAAAAGTCACTTTATAGGGTTCCGTAACCAAATGGCAAAAAACGGAACCCTTATAGATTCGTCATGTCTGTCCGTCCGACCGTATGTCACAGCCACTTTTTTCCGAAACTAAGAACTATACTATTGAAACTTAGTAAATAGATGTATTTTGTTAACCGCATTACGATTTTTACACAAAAATACGAAAAAAACAATTTTTGGGGGATTCCTATACTTAAAAGTACTAAAACTCTATTTTTTTTCATCAAACCCATACGTGTGTGGTATGTATGGATAGGTCTTAAAAAATGATCTTTCTTATATATTTTTTTTATAAACTTGATACTTTGCGCAAGAGCCGCTCCCAAAGTAGTAAATTGTGTGTCCCCCCCTCCCCCTCTAACTTCTATAATAAAATAAGTATAAAACTAAAAAAAACATTACCATCAAAAGTAACAATGAAAATTGGTTTGAACTAAATTTAGTAAGTAGTTTTTTTTTAAGTTATTAGGTAAACCGTAAACCGCAATTTACCTTCCATCTCATCTTACTTGCTGCTACGGAACCCTTCGTGGGCGAGTCCGACTCGCACTTGGCCGGTTTTTTATCCAACACCCGTGCCCAAACATCAACTTTAATTTTCTTACCTTATTAATTAGCAAACCCCAATACTGGCATTTCATCCCCCAATTTACCCCCTCTAATGTTGATTTTCCAAAAACGTTGGTTCGGTTACTTTTCATTTCCAATTATTAGTCTCAATACCAAATTTCACGAATTCCATACAAACTTTTTACCCCATACCATAAGGGTTGAATTTCCAAAAATGTATGTTAGCTATGTAGGAGCAGCTGGCCTTTTGTGTATACATATAATACCCTCCAATAAAAGACAATCTGCTGAATGGGTTTCCATTCGGGGAGTTGCCAACTAAAGTGAAGAGAGGTTGCAGCGTGGGAAAGAAGATGGTCGCCTCGTTCTTCGGAAGGACAGGTCATATCACAACAGTTTGTTTAGGGGATCGAAAAACAGTTACCGTAGAGTGGTACACTACCACTATAACTGTTTGCCACTTGTCTTGGAAAAAAGTTCGGGAAAAACGCCTCGCCGCACACCGCCAAGCAAACACTCGAGTATCTATTTGGCGACATCAGACGTAGAATAACTGGGTAACCCGCCATATAGCCCAGACCTCGCACCCTGCGATTTTTATTTATTTCCAAAAATAAAAGAAAAACGTTTCACGGACGCCGAAGAAGCAGTGACTGCGTATCAAAAGGCCGTCGAAGAGAACTATAAAGAAGAGTGGGCCAAGTGCTTTTCTCAGTGGTTTTATCGAATGCAGCTATGTATTGATGTGAAGGGACACTATTTTGAAAAGATAATTGTGAAAACAACTAAGTAGGTATTATTTCTAGGGTTTTTGGGATTTGTAAATTTTAACTGTAACTGTAGTAAATTTAGAGGCGAATTTGGACTACACCCAGTCTTGGAGTTACGTTATTTTGGTCCTTAAATGTCATTATGATACACCGCATTCTACTATGAAGAGTGCTGTCCCTTTCTTGCGTATACACCAGGCCTTCAGACCGTAAACGTTAACAATGGAAAGTATTTGGAGCGTAACTCGTCTTATGTTACTATTGTCCTTTTGCGCGCCCTAAAAAGAAAATGGCGGTATGTACACACGGCGTCACGTCGAGTTACCCAAGAGGACTTTTGACCGTCTTTATTTCTGAGGCATAAGTGTTATTTTTGCACTGCGGGGGGTAACTTGATCTGACGCCGTATGTACTTTGGCTAGAGAAGGGATACTGAAAGTTTAGGACTTATGTTACCTTTTGTTTTAGGTCTTACTAGGTATTAATTTAATTAAATTATCCTTACAACAAAAGGTGGACGAAACTAGCTCCGCCGCAGTATTTGACATTTTTTTTTAACTATTAGGTATGTATCAATACGGGGATTAACACGATATTTATTATGTGAAACAACATTATGTACTCACATATGTGTACTGTATGTTGACTCCGCTCGTGAACACGTCTGCTGTACCGTAGCCGAAACGTCGAGCCAAATATGTGAGTACACAATGTTGTTTCACATAATAAATATAGTGTTAATCCCCGTATTGATACATTATAGTTATAATGCAACGCGAAAATCTAAATTTTTTTTTTTTTTGTAATTCAAAAACCTCACAATGATAGAAACATCGTTGACAGAATTACTTGATTCTCATTTAAACTACCTGAGATATCACAACTTTAAAATCACAATATTTTGGGCAAACCCAAAACGAGACTAAATTGTATCATAATGTCTTACTACAAGTAACCAAATTATTTTTGTAATTGCTAAATGTGGCCACTTCAGGTTTTTACCGTGGGAGAGCCACGCTTCGGCATGAATGGGCCAGCTCGACCGGAGTGATACCACGGCCTCACAGAAAACCGGCGTGAAGCAGCATTGTGCACTTGTAACTCCACTGGTGTCGCGGGTGTGTCCATGGGCGGCGGCAATCGCTTACCATTAGGTGATCCGTCTGCTCGTCTGCCACCTATCACATAAAAAAAACTTTAGGTGATAATAATAAGAATTTTAGTAACTTTTTAAAAAACAATGTATCAAATTCGCTACAATTACAATCAGGCGATCCGTCTGCTCGACTGCCATCTAACACATAAAAAAATACAAATCTACTGGCGGCGCTAGTTACTTACTACTACTGAGTATGCGTCACTTTTTAAGGCGACGGGTAGGGCACACTAGCGACGCCAATTGATTTTAATTGTTTAGCTACCGAAACAAATGTATTTTAAATAATTTCTGGGCTTCAGTCTCTCGGCAAACATTTATACCTATTTATATAATAACCATGCCCAAATGTTGGGTCTGTTTTGTGCATGGTTATTTAATAAATAGCATAAGTGTTTGCCGAGAGGTTGCAACCACGAAATTGTTTAAAATAGATCCGGTTTAGTAGCTAAATATTAAAATCTATTGGCGTCGCTAGTGTGCCTTACCCGTGACCTTAAAGGCTGGCAGCGCACTGACTCCACTGGGGTCGCGAGTGTCTATGGGCGATCCGTCTGCTCGTCTGCCACCTATCACATAAAAAAACCTCACGGTCACCGCTACACTTAGGGGACGATGGGGGAAATACGGACGCGGGGTAAATCCGGACTAACCAATATCTACTTACTCCTTCCCTCCCGCGCCCGGCTGATGCAATCACGGGATACATTTCGCCATCTTTAGTGCCGTGCAAACATCCACGACGGCCGGCAAGGCACGCTTTTCAAAGTAAATAAAATTTAATGTTTTGGTGAATTTTGTTCTAATTTTGGGTGACCATTAATTTCGGTGACAAATCTATGTAGTAAGTGATGTAACTAAGGGATTTTTACTAAGGTTGTTTATGCTAATGGAGTATGAATTGCAAATAATTGTTTTGATGAAGCGTTTGAATAATCTAAAAAAATACCTCGTTGAAATTTTAAATTCCATTTGGGGTTATTACGGACATTTCACTGGGGTATTTACGGACGTCCGTAATTGCCCCTGGATTGCTTACTATATCTACTGTTTACTCTAAATAACACTAACCAATCACTGTTTATTTTTAAATGCCTCGAAAATATATTAGAAAAAAGGAACACCATAGAAGTTTTACAACTAGCCTACTCTTAGTCTTTACTATTTATATTTATTTTTTCTTTAGTACTCTTACTAAAGTAAAAAATAATATAAATGATAAGCCAAAGAAACCATTTTTCTGTGATAAGCCAAAGAAACCATATCACAGAAAAATGCTCAAAACCCATAGCTTTTGAGCTTTTTTGAGTTCTCATAAGAACTCTAAAGAATTTTGAAAATGAACAAGAACATAATGGTTATTTATGCATTTATTGCCAAGAAAAGTACTGTGATCCACCCATCAAAGACTGCATTATCTGTTTAAAGTGCAAGAAGGGGGCTCATGAGAACTGCACTGCTGGAAGTCCTTCCAGAGGTTTTTTTTGTGTCTATTGTGCATAAAGTGAGACCTAGTCCGTAAATACCCCGTGATGTCCGCAATTAACCCAGCATCCGTCCGGTTTCACCCCAAGAGCTACGGGTAATTACGGACACAAAGGGTTTTGTTTTTGTTTAAAAATATATGGTTGTTGATTGATCTCGTAAAATAATTAATGTTGAATTTGTAGATGGATAACTAGAGTTTCATTATTAATAAAGAAAGACTGATTAATTCTTATAGTATAGATTTTGTTTATCATTTCCCTTAAGCGTCCGCAATTCCCCCACTCTCCCCTACATGCAGCGGCTTGTACCTTACTAGATTTCAGTCTGTCATATGTCATATGTATTATATGTATATTTTTGTAATCCGACTGTTGGTTCTGATATCCGTAACACAGGTGCTTGAGCTACCTATCTCTGAGTCAAATCAGTGTATGTGATGTTGTGAAATATTTATTATATAAATTTTCTTTCTGGGAAAAAATATCGTGTGCTTTCAGCACGATAACCTTTCCCAGAAAACTTGTTACATCTGATAGATATATTATATGTTTTGCTATAATATTATAATAAAGACAAGATGATTGTACATATAGCACTGAAATATAGCAAATAGAAATTGTGATCATTATAACGACTATCCGATGCCCAATCAATGTTGAATACAGAATAAAATTAAGTCCAGAGAGGACACTTTACTGATATAAGTCATCATCATCATTTCAGCCAATTGATGTCCTGCTGGACATAGGCATCACCCAATGTTCTCCACACAGATCGGTCCTGTGCCGCCCGCATCCAATGAATAAATAAATAAATATTTGACAACATCACATACATTGATCTGACTCCGAGATAGCTAGCTCAAGCACCTGTGTTACGGATATCAGAATTAACAGTGGGATTACAAATATATACATATAATACTTTGTAAATATATACTTATAATACATAGCAAACACCCAGACCAATACAAACAAACATGTTCATGCACACAAATGTTTGTACTGTGCGGGGATCGAACCCGCAACCCTTTTATCAGAGGCAGCGTTCACTAGGTACCACTGTTCCAATCGGGTCGTCGCCCGATGAATTCCCGCGACCTTCACCAGATCGTCACTTGAGACATGCAATCCTTTGGGCTATGTCTGTGACCTTAGTTCTCCTGCAGATCTGATACAAGATTTTTTGATGACCCAGTGAAAAGGCCCCTTATGCACGCTGAGAGGGGCTCTCCTCCGGGTTCATCATCATCATCATTTCAGCCAATAGACGTCCACTGCTGGACATAGGCCTCCCCCAATGTTCTCCACACAGATCGGTCCTGTGCCTCCCGCATCCAATGGATTCCCGCGATCTTCACCAGATCGTCGGTCCACCTTGTAGGAGGCCTGCCACGGCTGCGACTTCCTGTACGTGGCCCCCACTCGAGGACCTTTCCGCCCCTACGGCCGTCTGTTCTCCTCGCTATGTGCCCTGCCCATTGCCATTGAGGCATGCAATCCTTTGGGCTACGTGCGTGACCTTAGTTCTCCTGCGGATCTCATCATTTCTGATACGATCACGCAGGGAGACTCCGAGCATAGCCCTCTCCATTCCTCTCTGGTTGACTTTGAGCCTCCTTAATCGGCACATTGTAAGCGGCCACGTTTCGGTTCCGTATGTCATCACACACACGCATTAAAGACTTTCGTCTTGAGACACTGCGGTAGATCTGCCGAAAATATGCTGCGTAGCTTCCCGAACGCTACCCAGCCGAGTTAGGTCTCTGCTAATCAGATTCCATCCCTCGCACAGGAAACACTGAGATCGGGGTGAGGACTGCCACCCGGAGGCTTTATCCGTCGCCTGGTCAGGGCCAAGAGGCTCGCCAGCTCGGCCTCTCTCTCGCTCAACTGCAGTGCAAACACCACCGAGAGGAGGACTGCGGGCACCCCTCCCCGCACATACACTGCTGGTTGCAGTGCAGTGCGAGTAAGGGATGAACCCGCAGGCTTTCAACACAATAACGTGTCGCAGAAACTGACTCCGCTGGCTGCGGAGCCGGGAAAATCCGCGACGCAGAAAAACTTTTCGCTTGCTGCGACCTTGCAGCGCAGGTCCTAAAACGTGGGCCTTGCGGCCACTACGCCCGAAGGTGCTCCAATCTGACACAGCATCCCCAGGTCCGAAGATAAAAATAGTGCCTGCAACCCCGCTGTGCGATGGTTTAACCCGCTTTCACGGGCCCTAGTGCACGGTTAGGGAACGGCGCGAAGACGCCGGTCCTCAGACCCTCGGTGCGACAATGTAGCCCTGTAGCGAAGTACACTTCGGCGCGGTCACACGCCAGGGCTGGTCCGTCGTGTGCATCCTTCGGCTAACAGGTCCACGAATGAAAAACTACCCGCCATTGCCCAGGAAAAACCATGCCCCGCGGTAACCGTTTCTGCCTAATACTAACCGAAGTTGGGATCAGGACAGAACTGATTACCAGCAGGGCCACTCGAGGAGGTAGATGCACCTGAGTCCCCTGTACTTAAACATCGTGAGGAAACCTTTTTTCAAATTTACATTGGGCCTCTGATATCTACTATCGCCTGCGGCATTTCCGGACCGATACGACCTGCAAACATTCAAGAAAAGAGCGTATTCCTTTTTAAAAGGTCGGCAGCGCACTTGTGACTCCTCTGGTGTTGCAGGTGTCCATGGGCGGCGGCAATCGCTTACCATCAGGTGATCCGTCCGCTCGTCTGCTCCAATCACATAAAAAAAACCCAGGGCTGCTTCACGCCGGCTCATGCCTAAACGTAGCTGTCCCACGGTAGGCCCTCTTTATGTTCTACAACTTACTTACTCTATGGAAGTAATGTCGCCGAGACGCGCACGCGACTCAAAAACCCACCGCACATGAGATGAAAACATTCGATCCAAGTTTCTTATGATAAGATTGGTACGATTGTACGCACATGGTGAGTGCTTAATCCTTGAGTGATTCTTCGAGATGTGACTTTCTTGGTTCGTCAAATCTAATTTAACCCTGGACTGTACTTAGAGAGTGCATTTGTGTTTGCGCACACATTTGTGCAGTCATTGTAGTTACGTAGCTGGTCGATAAAATATAACAGAAGCGGTCGAAACATATAACTAGTAGAATGAGGTATAGTAAGCCTAGGTGGCGCAGTGGTTTTTGGGTCGCACTCTGCGCAAGAGGTCCCGGGCTCGATCCTTGGGTTGGGCCAAAAATGTGTACCTAAGTTTTCGGTAAGAAATTCTTTGTGTCAGCCCGGAATCTGGAAGGCAGCGGTCGTGTATCCCCGTGCCTTGGAAAACACTTAAAGGTGACGGGTAGGGCACTAGCGACGCCAATCGATTTTAATTTTTAGCTTTTAGCGTGAATCAATTTTTCGCGTCCAAAATGGACCCAACATTTGTGTATGGTTATTTAATCAATAGTACAAGTGATGGCCGAGAGGTTGTAACCCAGATTTTGTTTAAAATAGATCCGGTTTAGTAGCATAAAATTAAAATCGATTGGCATCGCTAATGTGCCCTACTCGTCACTTTAAGCCGTTGATCCCTCGCCACTGGTATACCATCGAAATAGAGAGTACACTTGTGTTTGCGCACACACTTGTGTACTATAATTTATATCCTACGTACGAGGCTGATCGTTTAGTTTGGAGGAGGATTAATATAGTAATTAGTAGGTAATGGAATTCTTAAACTCATTCAATCTCTTATCCCGAACTGCAATAGAATTGGTTTTTATTACTTAATTGCTGATTTAATCTTTCACAACCCCCAACCCCTTATTATTGATGGTATCAAAGTTTAGTTAATCCCTGTAGGCCCCCAAACTATTACGTCAAGAATTTGTTACCCCAGTCCCCTTTCCCAATTAATTTTATTATACAACTCCAAGATATCTTAAGACCGATCTTGTCGCGGCCCGTGCCCCTACTGTACTCACCCATGCTTATCAAAGCATGCAATAAACAAAGCAGACGAAACCGCTCAGTCCATTACAAGAAATCATAGGGGCTAGACCCATTTCTCATTTTATTTCTACCAAAAACCTTTGACCTCCTTGGAGTTTCAGTAGAAAATATTTAAAAAGTTAATTTACTTTTTTGATTAAAAACTTGGCCTGTCAAATTTACCGCCAAAATTGTGCAGTCAATGACGCAACTTTTAAGTTACAAAATTAAAATGCAAATGAATAAATTATGAAATGATTATGCTAATTAAATGTGTAAATAAAATAATGAGTTTAAGAGCAACAGTGAGTGGAAAGTCTGTTTGAATCTAATTTGAATGTTTAAGTGTCGTGTTTGATGTATTGACAGTTGTTTTTTTTAAAATGGACGCCAGATTGCCGAAGACATGGCGATGGTGCGTTCTGGTTTTCTTCACATGGTATGCGGGTGTGAGCGCGGAAGATTATTTCAGAATGGTAAGTCAATTATTGTAATTTAGATTTTATCTAAGCCAATTATTGCAGAACTAGGTCCTGCAATCATTTAAATTAGTGCATGTAAGTGGACCCGGAAAAAGTGGGTAGCATAACAGCCTCTATATAGGAACCTATGGACCTCGGCCTTGGACACCCATAAAAGTCGGCAGCGCAGGTCAATTCACTGCTGTGAATTGACCTGCGCTGCCGACTTTTAAGGTCCCCCCACGGTTGAGCCTGTATTCGCAGGCGATAAGTACCTACTTCAGTTTTTTGTGAGGTTCTGGTATAAGTCCGGTTGAACCAACCGATTCATGCTAAAGCGTGGCTCTCTCACGGTGACTCTACGTGTAGTCGTGTGTATCAAGCCATCTTTCCTTCCATCCCTCGCCGAGATATACTTTTTCTCTACCCCGAGGTTGTAAGAGATCGCTATTAGCGATAAGACCGCCTACATTGCCAAATTTGTGCAATAAAGTGTACCTATCTATCTCATGGTAGAAATACGTGATCTCGCGGAACTTTCTACCACGTACCTCAGTTCTGTGGAACGGTTTGGCTGCGAGAGTATTTCCCGACGGCTACGACTTAGGGACCTTCAAGAGAAGAGCGTACTCTTTTTTAAAAAGGCCGGCAACATATAGCGGATGTTCATGGGCGGCGTCGATGACTTTTCATCAGGTGACTCGCTTGCTCGTTTGTCCGCCTCTAGCATAAAAAAGCCATTGAGCTACTATCGCTGTCTTAATATTTTAAGGTGACGCATCGAAGAAACTAGCCACCAGTAGATATATATTACTTGTGGCCATTATGGTCTCATAATGGCCACAATGGACAACATTTCAAAATAGCTAAGCTCTGAAACAAAAAATACCATTTCTTTATTTACTTTTCCGCTGCGCGAATATATATTTATTAATTTTTTATATTGCTTATTTACTGAGAAAAAAATTAAAAACTAAAAAACTTAAGATCATCGTCATCGGACGGCAGAATGTAAAATATTTCTTTGCTTAGCACATTATAGTTTTAAATTTACGAAATGCCAAACCCATGACATGCAACTGTCAAAAAAAAGACAACTTGTCAACGTTGAATGAATGAATAACGTTGACAATGTTGACACTAGTATTATTTACCTTTGACAGTAGTACCTTTTTTTTTATTAAAACAATGATAAGCAAAGGAATATCGCTGTATTCAGCCGTCCGATGACGTCATTTGGCGCTTACGTCTATTTAGAATATAAAGAATTTTAATAATTATTTTATGCATTTAAATGGACAAATTTTGAAAAAAGAAAAAATATGGGTCCGTTCATTTTATGTCTATTTTCATATAAAAAAACAATATGGACATGTTAAAAATATGAAATGTTGGCCATTAAAACATTTTTTTATTTAAAAGGTCTATTTAAAAAAAATCCATAAAGGAAAGTATTAAGAATTTCTTGAGATCAAATTATATCATAATTTGTATCTTACAAGTGACTAGTTGCCACTTTAGACAATAATAGGGGTAATCATCATCATCATCATCAGCCCATTTAAGTCTCCACTGCTGGGGCACGGGCCTCCCTCAATCACATGAGGGGTAATTGCCATACTCACCACGCTTGGCAGACGGGTTGACGAGGGTTTTGATATAAATGCAGAGTTTTCCTTCTCTGGGTGCAGATGATCATGCCAGCAGCTTTACCTTAGCCGCCTTTTACGACACCTCGGTAAGAGTGAGGGTGGCCTATTCTACTCTGCCGAGACCACACGGCGTGGAGTCCCGGCGGAGTAGGGGTAATAGATTTTAGTTTATTTATTTTTATTTTTCATATATTTAAAACCACAGCTCTGTATTTTACAGTTTCTGTATTTTAGTATTTGCCTACAAAATGTCCCACTGCAGGGCAAAGGCCTTCATCATAGAAATCAAGTCATCGCTACTATGATGGGATTAGGCTTTATCACCACGATTGCCTAATGTGGATTGGTGATCACAAACCCGAGCAATGTTCGTAAAATTCGGTACATACTTTTTGATCGACCTGGGAATCGAACCCAGGACCCCGAGATCACGAGCCGGTACTTAAACCACTAGACCACCAGGTTACTTACTCAAACCTATTGGCGGCGCTAGTTTCAGACCACACCAGCGACGCCGATTGATTTAAATTGTTAGCAACTAAACCGGATATCTTTTTAACAATTTCGAAGATGCAGCCTCTCGTAAAACACTTATACTATTTATTAAATACTTATACTTAACTTTTGGGTCTGCTTCTGTACTCGAAATTTGAATTACCGCCAAAAACGGCCACTCATGGCGTTTATCCAAATTTCGAGTGCAAAAACAGATCAAAAAGCAGTGCACAGTTATTAAATAAGTAGTATAAAGGTTTGCTTAGAGATTCCCTTTCCGAAATTGTTTAAAATAGATCCGGTTTAGTAGCTAACAATTTAAATCGATTGGTTTCTAAATTGCTACTTAGGCTACCCGTCGCCTCAAGGTGACGGGTAGGGCACACTAGCGACGATAACGATTTTGATTTTTAGCTACTAAACCGGATCTATTTTAAACAATTTCGGAGTTACAACCTCTCGGCAAACACTTATACCTACTATTTATTAAATAACCATGCACAAATGTTGGGTGCGTTTTTGTACGCGAAAAATTGATTCACGCCTAAAGCGGCCACTTTTGGCGGTAACCCAAAATTCGAGTGTAAAAGCAGACCAAACAGTTAACTATAAGTTACAAATAAATAGTATAGGTGTTTGCCGAGAGATTGTAACCCCGAAATTGTTTAAAATAGATCCAGTTTAGTAGCTAAAAATTAAAACCGATTGGCGTCACTAGTGTGCCCTACCCGTCACCTTAAACATAATTATAAGACACTAACTAAAATGAGTAACAGAGATCATAGTTGGCTACCGATATAAAACACAAATATTTTGCAAAATAAAATCTTGGACACATTTTCTCAAAATTGCCTTACCTGGCCTTCAAACCCACGGCTCATAGCCATCGTTCCGGAGCCTAACTACTAAAGACACACGACATTTAGTTTAACCTTCGCGACGCAAGATGGCGTGACCGACGTATGAGTGATGACAGAATTAGTTTTTAAGGTGACGGGTAGCCCTAACTAGCGACACCATTCGTTTTCAATTGTTAGCTACTAAACCAGATCTATTTTAAACAATTTCGGGGTTGCAACCTCTCGGCAAACACTTATACTATTTATGAAATAACCATGCACAAATGTTAGGTCCAACGTGTACGCGAAAAATTGATTCACGCCAAAACCGGCCACTTTTAGCGTGAATCAATTTCGCGTACAAAAACGGACCCAAAATTTTTGCATGGTTATTTAATAAATAGTATAAGTGTTTGCCGAGAGGCTGTAACCCCGAAATTGTTGAAAAATATCCAGTTTAGTTGCTAACAATTTAAATCAATTGGCGTCGCTAGTGTGCCCTACCCGTCACCTTAAGGTGACTTAACTGACTTTTAAAAAAACTTCTTATTCGTCACAATCAATATAAAATAACTTGGCGGCGCTAGTGTCGTCGCGGTGTCCCCTTAACTGGAACAAGCAAAAAAATGTATGTAACTTCGATTTGGTTTGGTCGACCTCAACGATCATCCACGTGTGAAGGATATACATATTGCACAAGTGTGTGCGCAAACACAAGTGCACTCTATATTCCCTTTTTTATGGGATAAGTGGCAAACGAGCTGACTGATCACCTAATGGTAAGCGATTGCTACTGCCCACGGACACCCAATACCAGTGCCTAGTCACAAGTGCGCTGCAAATCTTTAAACTCTCAGACTGATGGGCTCCCGGTACCCCTTACTCACAAAACACAGCGTAGGCGATAATGGACAACATTTCAAATTTTTAACATGTCCATATTGTTTTTTTATATGAAAGTAGACATAAAATGAACAGACCCATATTTTTTCTTTTTTCAAAATTTGTCCATTTTCATGCATAAAATAATTATTGAAATTCTTTTTATTCTAAATAGACGTAAGCGCCAAATGACGTCATCGGACGGCTGAATACAGCGATATTCCTTTGCTTATCATTGTTTTAATAAAAAAAAGGTACTTCTGTCAAAGGTAAATAATACTAGTGTCAACATTGTCAACGTCATTCATACATTCAACGTTGACAAGTTGTCTTTTTTTTTACAGTTACATGTCATGAGTTTGGCATTACGTAAATTTAAAACTATAATGTGCTAAGCAAAGAAATATTTTACATTCTGCCGTCCGATGACGTCATCTTACGTTTTTTAGTTTTTAAATTTTTTCTCAGTAAATAAGCAAAATAAAAAATGAATAAATATATATTCGAGCAGCGGAAAAGTAAATAAAGAATTGGTATTTTTTGTTTCAGAGCTTAGCAATTTTGAAATGTTGTCCATTCACGCCGGTTTTCTGTGAGGCCAAGTGTGTACGCAAACACAAGTGCACTCTCTATTCCCCTGCCCAAATATTCCAATGAAACACGAGTGAACGTCTGCGGCTAGAAGAACCCACCCTTTCCTCGAAGAAATTCAGGCTATTTTCGACCCCCCTATAATTTCGTTGTGGATAAAACAAGAAGCCTGAATTTTCAGTAACTAGTCAGGCATTGAGGCCGTGTGGTCCTCGGCAGAGTAGAATAGGCCACCCTCACTCTTAACGAGGTGTCGTAAAAGGCGACTAAGGTAAAGCTGCTGGCATGACCATCAGCACCCAGAGAAGGAAAACTCTGCATTTATATCAAAACCCTCGCCAACCCGTCTGCC
This sequence comes from Marasmia exigua, assembly GCA_019059595.1. Classification (NCBI taxonomy): domain Eukaryota; kingdom Metazoa; phylum Arthropoda; class Insecta; order Lepidoptera; family Crambidae; genus Marasmia; species Marasmia exigua. The sequence continues at coordinate 1,716,675 of CM032489.1, forward strand.
AAGCGTGGTGAGTATGGCAATTACCTCTCATGTGATTGAGGGAGGCCCGTGCCCCAGCAGTGGGGACTTAAATGGGCTGATGATGATGTGATGATGATGTTAAAGTTTCTGAATTTTGTCACTGACCGACTGATCGACAAGTCTAAGGCACTTCTAGCAGACAGAAGCTTCTCTAGAATGCAAATAGAATTTAGTGTCTTAAGATGATGGGTAGGGCACACTAGCGACGCCAATCGATTTTATTTTTTAGCTACTAAACCGGATCTATTTTAAACAATTTCGGGGTTACAACCTCTCGTCAAACACATATACTATACCTATATTAAATATGTTGGGTCCGTTTTTGTACGCAAAAAAAATATTCACGCCAAAAGGCTTGAAAAAAAATTTTCTGCGAAAAAAACCGCCTTTCACCACGAACTAAAAAGTGTAAAATAATATTTTTAACACTTTATACACCTGTACTGTTATAAAATGTTATTTGAGGTGTATAAAGTGTTAAAAATATTATTTTACACTTTTTAGTTCGTGGTTATAGAAGGCGGTTTTTTTTCGCAGATTTTTTTTTAATTGATTTTTTCACCAATCACCATCAAAAACCAAGACAGAACAAAACATACACAAAGACGACAATATTAAAGGGAGATTCTCGTTACTATATTATTAAGATCCGCTGACTTCTTGAAGGTCATGTCACGTTCTGTCACGAATTGTAACGGTCGTGATTCGACTAAACGCAAGAGGACGTCCTGCCATTATTTTTTTGTTAAAATAATTCATAATTGGTGCTTTGTAATTGTACATCGTCACGATATTAGCTAGATGAATCTGCAAAAATAATGAACAAATAAATATTTCACAACATCACATACATTCATGACGTCATCTTGCGTTTTTTAGTTTTTAATTTTTTTCTCAGAAAATAAGCAATACAAAAAATAAATAAATATATATTCGAGCAGCGGAAAAGTAAATAGAGAATTGGTATTTTTTGTTTTATAGCTTAGCAATTTTGAAATGTTTTCTGGTGTTTCAATAAGCCTAACATAAGTAGCTATTTAAAAGAGAAAATAACGACCATTGTCCATCGAAGTCACCTCATTACGTTACATCACTATAAATAGAACAATGGGTGACAAAATATCTCTAGGGGAAGGTGGGCATGAAGGAGCCATGTTTTGAAAGAGCCACTTCGCTTTTTACCAGAGTAGAATAGGCCACCCTCACTCTTACCGAGGTGTCGTAAAAGGCGACTAAGGTAAAGCTGCTGGCATGATCATCAGCACCCAGAGAAGGAAAACTCTGCATTTATATCCAAACCCTCGCCAACCCGTCTGCCAAGCGTGGTCAGTATGGCAATTACCCCTCATGTGATTGAGGGAGGCCCGTGCCCCAGCAGTGGGGACTTAAATGGGCTGACGATGAATTTTAATTTTATTTTCGTGTGGCAACAATGGAAATTCTTCACCCACAATGATTTAACAGTTCAGTAAAGTGTAATTCAGCACCCAGAGAAGGAAAACCCTGCATTTTCATCCAAACCCTCGCCAACCCGTCTGCCTAGCGTGGTGAGTATGGCAATTACCCCTCATGTGATTGAGGGAGGCCCGTGCCCCAGCAGTAGGGACTTAAATGGGCTGATGATGATGATGATGATGAAAGTGCAATGGAATGGTGGAGCAAAAATTATTTGAAAATTCTCGCAATAAAAAATAAGTTTTCTAGCTGTTATTCTGAACTTTTTTATAGTAATAATGTTTTGATTTAACTCCTTAAAATTATGTTACAACAAGCGTGTGCATTTAGATAAGCTTCTAATTGTGGTGTTTAAGGTAACGGGTAGGGCACACTAGCGACGCCAATCGATTTTCATCATCATCATCATCATCATCATCAGCCTATCGCAGTCCACTGCTGGACGTAGGCCTCTCCAATTGTTCGCCACTGTGATCTATCCATGGCTTCTCGCATCCAGCTCTTGCCAGCCATCCTGCGCAGATCGTCCCCCACCTAGCCAGAGGGCGCCCTACATTACGTTTGCCAAGACGCGGTCTCCACTCCAGAACTCGTTTACCCCATCGGTTGTCGGTTCTGCGATCAATCGATTTTAATTAATCGGATCTATATTAAACATTTTCGGTTATAATATACAGATCCGGTTAAATAGCTAAAAATTAAAATCAATTGGCGTCGCTAGTACCCGTCACCTTAAGAAAAGGTAAAGTTTTATATCAAAACATAATTTTAAGGGATAGTTTATGATTGTAAGTTAAAGACGAATTAACAAATTCCTAATTTAAATACAGGGTGTATCTGTGAACATTCACATCCCTTTAACCACGTGTTCTACCAACCATTCTGAACAACAACTGCTCAACAACTTTTCGAAATTCACCGAAAGTTTTTTCAACTCTCCATACAAAATGACCAAATAGTTTTTTAGATTTTCGCGTTTCATTATAACTATAATGTATCAATACGGGGTTTAACACGATATTTATTATGTGAAACAACATTGTGTACTCACATATTTGGCTCGACGTTTCGGCTACGTTACAGCAGCCGTGGTCACGAGCGGACTGGCGGAGCACGGCGTCGTCTGCTCGGGCCGGGTTGCGAATCACATAATAAATATCGTGTAAATCCCCGTATTGATACATTATAGTCAAAATTACCAAGTCAAGTGACCGACTTTGTATGAAAAGTTGTAAATTTTTCATGCGAATTTCCAAAAGCGATAGAACAAATGTTGCTCATAATGGTTAGTAATAATCCTCCAACCGATTACGGCTACGGCGGCCAATCTCAACGATCAGCCACGTACTCAGGATATATTATAGTGCTCAAGTGTGTGCGCAAACACAAGTGCACTCTCTATTCCCTTACCCTCATATTCCGATGGGACACTACTGTGACACGACCAGAGAGGGATTGGGCGCAGGACCAACGGCTTAACGTGCTTTCCGAGGCACGGGGGTACAAGACCGCCAATTTCCAGACTCCGGGCTGCCACTAAGAATTTCTTACTGAAAACTTAGGTACAAATTTTTGGCCCGACCCGGGGATCGAACGCGGGACCTCTTGCGCAGCCGTCGCTTCAAAGTGCGACCCACTAACCACTGCGCCACCGAGGCAGTCAATGGTTAGTAGAACACGTGGTTAAAGGGATGTAAATTTCGTTTTATTGGGTTTAAACGAGTTGGTTTCTAAAACTGGCTCTTTCATGCCCGCCTTCCCCTACCTAGTTGTTTGATGCTATTTTACTTACTTTCCGTTCCGTAAAGGACAATGGGAACTTTTTTGGTATGTTTTTAATATTTCGGTGTCACCCTGCAAACATATGCCCCTGAAATGTGATACCAGGCCTCACAGAAAACCGGCGTGACGCATTACTGTGCTGTGTTTCGCTTCGTGAGTGAGGGTACGGGAGGCCATAGGTTGGCAGCTCAATTGTGACTCCATTGGTGTTGCGGGTGTCCATGGGTGGCGGCAATCGCTTACCATCAGGTGATCCGTCTGCTCGTCTGCCATCACATAAAAAAAACGATGATAACGACTAATTTTAAACCTTTGAATTGCATTCTCCGATAAGTTACGTATGAGTTCTATCGACATTACGGTATATGACTATTTTTTTTTATTTTTGCAATCAAAAGACCTCTCAATGATAGAAACATCGTTGAAAGAATCACTTGATTCTCACTTAAACTACCTGAGATATCACAACTTTAAAATCACATTATTTTGGGCAAACCCAAAACGCTCCATACAAATGGCTACTAAGATGTGACGTCACACGACAGTATTTTGTATGCATTTCATTTGAATTTTGTATGGTAGCTATATCAAATGTTTCGTTTATGTCAATGGTTCTATTATAATAGTTGGTGCAAATTGTATGGATTATTCAATGGTATAATTATTTTTTAATAATTTCATACTTTTAAAATGGACTTGCCCATGAATCTTTGAATGACCATAAAACCGGCTAGACGTTATATTTTTAATTGAGAATTTTTGCCATTGGCACATATTGACCTATATTTTGATAAAATATTTATATTTTGTAAAATCTTGAGCGTAGTCATATACCCTCCAAGGCAAGTCAAAGGCCTCCATCATAGAAATCAAGTCATCACTACTACGATGGGATTAGGCTTAATACCACGCTTGCCTTATGCGGATTGGTGGTCACAAACCCGAGGTATGTTCGAAAAATTCGAAACATACTTTTTGCTCGACCCGGGAATCGAACCCAGGATCCCGAGATCACGGCCCGGTACTTAAACCACTAGACCAACAGGGCGTCCCCCCTTCCCAGAAAAGAGCGTACTCCGTTTTAAATGGGCCGGCAGCGCACCTGTGACTCCTTTGACGTGGCAGGTGTCCATGGGCGGCGGTAATCGCTTACCATCAGGTGATACGTTTGCTCGTCTGCCCCTTATATAAAAAAAAAACTATAATTAATTAAGGTGACGGGTAGGGCACACTAGCGACGCCAATCGATTTTAATTTTTAGCTACTAAACCGGATCTATTTTAAACCATTTCGGGGTTACAACCTCTCGACAAAGACTTATACTATTTATTAAATAATCATGCACAAATGTTGGGCCCGTTTTTGTATCGAACCCAGGACCCCGAGATTACGGCCCGGTACTTAAACCACTAGACCAACAGGGCGGAAATTAGAATCCCATGTCCTAATTATTTAACACCGAAACAATATCACGACTTTAACAGTTACTTGGCTTCACATAACGGTGACAGGCAGCCCTTTCGATGGTTACTTGATGTAATTACCATAACGGACTATTTTCAAAAACAAACGAAACATGACCCAGTAAACTGTACTGGATATTATAAAATAATTTGATGGTGTAGGAAAGAACTTTGAGCAAATAAAATAATGAACTTTGTGTGAGATAGTGTTATTTGCTAACCTCAAAAATCAAGGATGATACATCCTTGATTTTTGACAAAAGACAAAAAAAAAATGTTGACGAAGTAAATACCTAACACACTCTCTCAAGTACTACAGTGGTTCACTTATAATAACTTGGTACTTAATTCAAAGAAAACTAAATGTGTTAAGTTCACAATGGACAACATTTCATTTCATATTTTAACATGTCCATATTGTTTTTTATATGAAAATAGACATAAAATGAACAGACCCATATTTTTTCTTTTTTCAAAATTTGTCCATTTTCATGCATAAAATAATTATTGAAATTCTTTATATTCTAAATAGACGTAAGCGCCAAATGACGTCATCAGACGGCTGAATACAGCGATATTCCTTTGCTTATCATTGTTTTAATAAAAAAAAGGTACTACTGTCAAAGGTAAATAGCACTAGTGTCAACATTGTCAACGTCATTCATTCATTCAACGTTGACAAGTTGTCTTTTTTTGACAGTTGCATGTCATGGGTTTGGCATTTCGTAAATTTAAAACTATAATGTGCTAAGCAAAGAAATATTTTACATTCTGCCGTCCGATGACGTCATCTTACGTTTTTAGTTTTTAATTTTTTTCTCAGTAAATAAGCAATATAAAAAATTAATAAATATATATTCGAGCAGCGGAAAAGTAAATAAAGAATTGGTATTTTTTGTTTCAGAGCTTAGCAATTTTGAAATGTTGTCCATTCCTAATGTAAGGCAGGTCAAAATGAATATTGTCATGAATAATGAACCTATCGAAATCATAAACCCCACAGTTTTCTAGGTATCACTCTGGATACAAAATTGCAATGGAGCCCTCATATTGCTGTCTTGGCAGGAAGACTTAGTTCAGCTGCATATGCAGTTAGAAACATAAGGAATCTGACTGATATCGAGACAGCGGGACTGGTTTATTTAGCTATTTCATAGTCTGATGTCATATGGTCTACTACCATTTTGCAGAAGAGGGCCATCCGTGCCATCTACAGTCTTAGATCACGTGACTCACTCAGAGAAGTATTCAAGGAAATCAATATTTTAACCGGTATCATCTCAATACATTTTTGATTGTATTATGTTTGTACCCAAGAACTTGCACCTTTACTCGCAAAAATCGGATTTTCATAGCTTTAACACGCGAAATAAACATGGGCTTGCTGTACAAATCTAAGACTTCATAAAATTGGAAATTCATTTGTAGGTATGAGCATTAGAATGTTTAATAAGTTACCTCAAAATATTATTGAGTTACCGGTACATAAGTTTAAGTTGCATGTAAAAAACTGCCTAATGCTGAAAGGATAGCCTTTCTGCATTAGGCAGTCTTTTACATTATAAAGTAGATGATTATTTGAATGATAAGGATTCCTGGACATGTTGATCTCTTTGCCTGTCCTATAATGTATATTCACTTCATCATTTTTCTTTGACGATTTATCTAAACGATATTGATTATAAGCATTGTATATCATACTGTCACTGTAATCATAATTTGTATAAGAATGAAAATTGTAATTACCATATTATTCGAAAAGAGTAGATAGATAGATAATACGTTTATTCTGCTGCACATAATTATACAGTTACATAATGAAGTTGTAAACACTAGTAATAGTCAAAGAGTCTGATAGGTAGAAGCCATTAATGAAATACAAAATATAAGAATAATAAATAGTGAACAATGTTGCAGCAAGAATGGTCCCCGTCTCAGCCTATGCCACAGCAAAGCCATGACGCTGATTTTCAGACGGCGGCCTCAGAGTTTGTCCGCGCCAGGCGAGGTGCTACAAATTTCGATAAAAAATAATTGTTGAGGTTTAAGATCTTTATTTCTCAAAAGAATTTACATTCACTTACATGAGAAAAATTTTACAAACTAAGTATAAAAATAGTGTTTTGGACATTCGTAAGTTACAAACAAACATACTTATATTGTTAATTTTTGTATTGTAATGGTGTGAAAAAAGGTGTAAAAAAGAAAACCGCAGTGTGTACAAACAATTTAAAAATTTGTAAAGTAATTGGAAATGTCGTTAATAGGTTGAATGTATTATTAATAATTAATTAGAAAAAAATATAATTAATATGTAAGTGATTGTAAATGTAAATTAATGTTAAAAATTAATCTCCAATAGTATAAAAAAATGAGAAATAACATGTGGATGATATATATTCATCATAATTGTTGCAAAATCTGCATCTTGAGTAAATGCTCTTTTAGTTTCTGTTTGAAAGCTAGTTTCGATTTTCATTATCTAATTGGTGGTGGAAGATTATTCCAACACTTGGTTGCTGAATATCTAAAACTTCCGAGTGATGAGCCTCCAAGATCTTCCTCTTGTGTTGTAAATTGAGTTAGATGAGGCCCAATTCAGCTTATTGTGAAGATATTTTGGTGCCTTATAATTTACCACATCAAACAGTAAGCTGGCAAGAAGCAGGTTCCGACGAGCTTTCATATTCAACATTTTGCAGCTGTTAATTATAGGAGATATATGCGACCTGGGTGGTGCACCCTTTGAAAACCTTATGCAGGCATTTTGAATGCGTTGCAAAACGCGAATGGAACGCGCCAACAAACAAGGACCGAATACAGGGTAGCAATAATTCAACTTGGAGAGAATGAGTGCCTCACAAAGTCTAACTCTAAGTTGCTCACAAAGGTGACTGCGGATTGTATATAAAAGCTTGAGCCTGAATAAACAGTTTCTAGCCAGCTCATTAACGTGAGCTTCAAAACGCAGTCCGACATCAAAAATGACACCTAAGTAGTAGCTACTAAGTTTCGTGCTGATTCTTCTCGATAGAAATTGACATTCTGAATCAGCGCATTACATAATATTTGACATTCGTAAATGTTTTGTATGGACTTAAATTGAATAAAGACATGTTTGATTTTTGACTTTGATTTTGCCGTGATATCACCCCGGTCGAGCCGGCCTATTCACGTCAAATCGTGGCTCTCCCACAGTCACATCATTTCGGCGTGTCACAAAGCCGCTGCTTCGAAACCCGGGGTACACTTGGACCATGATCCAGGATTCAGGAAGTCTGGTAAGTACAATGAAGCGACTGCCATACCACGGCATCACAGAAAACCAGCGTGAAGCAGCACTGTGCTGTGTTTCGCTGCGTGAGTGAGGGTACCGGAAGGCCAATCTGGGGGAAAGGGGGGTTTAAAGTTTGGCAGCGCATTTGTGCACACTTATCACATTAATTCTGGTTACACCTTTCAGAAACTTTTCGAAACCTGCAGGTTTTCTCGCGATGTTTTCCGTCACAGCCGAGCTAATGGGAGATTAAGTTCAATATTACCTCATCATCATCATCAGCCCATTGAAGTCCCCACTGCTGGGGCACGGGCCTCCCTCAATCACATGAGGGGTAATTGCCATACTCACCACGTTTGGCAGACGGGTTGGCGAAGGTTTAGATATAAATGCAGAGTTTTCCTTCTCTGGGTGCTGATGATCATGCCAGCAGCTTTACCTTAGTCGCCTTTTACGACACCTCGGTAATAGTGAGGGTGGCCTATTCTAGTCTGCCGGGACCACACGGCCTTATTACCTACTAGAGTTCAATTTGCTCCTTGTTTCAGGGTGTGAACACCAATGCGGCAGAAGCAATGCAGTTCCTAAGGGAATATGACAGAGAGGCGTCTGGAATGTGTTACAGGTTACAAACATGTTTATTGTACCTTTGTAAAATACGGTTACCGTCTGCCGTCATATAGACAATTAAGTTTTTCAAAATGGTCAGTGCAGTGTTTGAAAGGAAGAAACTGCAATACACTCGACCCAATTACTCGTGGCAGTCGGTGTCACATTTCATTCATAATTAATGAATGAAACACCTACTGTAGTCTTTGAAAGAAAGAAAGAAAGAAAGAAAAATTTATTATTTTGGACATCACAACACTACATACGAGGACAACATTAGTTACAAAAGACCAAACAAACAAAAAGAAAAACAAAATAGATACAGAAAATAAAAACAAATCAAAACAAAGGAAAAACAAAATAATGAGTACTAATAACCAGGCAGTGCAAATAATATATTGTGTGTTGTGACCTCCAACATAAATGGCCCCCACTCAGCCTATGTCATGACCCTGAAAAAGGTCATGACGCTGATTTTGAGTAGGGCCAGCTGAGTGAGTGCCACGGACGTCAGCCTTGTTGTCTTTGCGCTTAGTATAATAAAGTACATTACATTCCAGGGTCACAATATCCCAATGGCGCTTCGTCACTAACATAACGGAGTACAACCGACGGCGCATGCTCGAAGAACTCACCCTCAGCTCGAAGTTCGAGAGGCTTTCGTGGAGGAAAGCAGCTGCTTTCGACTCTTCGCGGCTCCCCGACGCGCAGGGGAGACGGCAGCTGGTTAAAATCGTGCAGGCGAGCCGGGCAGCGTTGCCTGATGAGAAGTTTGCTGAGGTATTTTTCCCATTTGACCCACTAGTGGAGACAGTAGGAATATGATTCCTGTCTGACCCACCAGTTGAGCAAATAGGAATGTATGCCTCCCATTTAAGTCATTAAACCCACCAGATAAGCGAGCAGAAATGATGAATTCCCATTCGACCCACCATTTTATTAGAAGCATTTTCATAAATTATGTATGTATATTGTATGCATTAACAGGTTATTGTGCAAATTATGCTATTTTTTTTATACCGCCACAATTTTACAATGCGTTTTTACTTACTTACAGATGAATTAGTAGGAATTTATGGTTTCTATTTTACCGACTAGTCCACCGAGTAGCAATTTACTATTTACCCTCAGTAGAGCAAGTTTGAGAGACTCTCGTAGAGGAAGTGAGCTACTTTCAAATCCTCTCGGCCAGCGGCTAAGTTAGTGTAGATCGTAAATGCGAGCCGAAGTTTGCTGAGGTTCTTAATCAATTAAGAAAAGAGTGAATAGGCTGTTACTAGACAGACATGGTCCATCCTCGATCACATCATTACTTACCATCTGGTCTGGCTATCCTAATAAAAAAATATTCCTGTTAGATCCCCAGTTGAGCCGATAGGAATGTATTTCCCATTTGGCCAACTGGTGGCAAGCTGTAAGAACATTATTCTGATTTGACCCTCTAATTGAGCGAGTAGAAACTCTTTTCCATTTTCATTTGAGCATTAAATTCGAGAAGTGGTCGTGAAGGAAGGCAGCAGCTTTCGACTCCTCGCAGCTCTCCGACACGCAGGGAAGAAGGCAATTGGTGAATATCCAATACATAAATCCTGTTTATTCCAGTAGGAATTCATTAATATTCCCATTTGACCCACCAGTTGAGCAATTAGGAATTCATTATTCCTGTATGACCCACTAGTTGAGCCATAAGGATTTTTTGATTCCCGTTACTAAAATGTATTGCTAATTATTTTTCAGATCCAACAATTAATCACCGAAATGAAAGAGGTATACAACTCAGCTAAGATCTGCCCCTATGGCCAGAAGCCGTACGACCCCCACATCCCCAGAATGGCAGGGTATAGCCAAGAGTACCAGCCCAGCCAGTACCAGCTAGCCAACCAGCCGTACCAGCATTACCAACCGTATCAAGAGAACCAGGAAAATTCCAACTATTGTGATATGCAGCTGGATCCGGAGATATCGAGGATTTTAGGTTGGTATTCCACATCCCATCTAAGCATTCAATTCCTAGTTACGACGGACTCACTCCGCTCAGTAGTCCGCTCGTGACCACTGCTGCTGTAACGTAGCCGAAACGTCTAGCCAAATATGTGAGTACACAATGTTGTTTCACATAATAAATATCGTGTTAATCCCCGTATTGATACATTATAGAGTGGCCGAAAATCGGGAGCAGTGGAGTGCATTAGGGGAGACCTATGTCCAGCAGTGAACGAGTTTGGGTTGCTGATGATGAGAGTTCCACTAGTGGCTTGCTCAGCATACGACTCCGCGGAGGACGACTTTACCCGGTGTCCTGGTAGGTCGTACAGCGTTGAAGGGATGTATTGCGTCAGATAGGGGTGAAGCGGCGAGCGCGATTAGCGGTACGATCTAGTCCCGGCTGTGGGGTTTCTGACCGCGATTGCGCGGAGATGGACACCCCAGGGGTTTTAGTTAGGGTTAGAGTCCCACACACCACCTTGTTCCCTACGCAAGGTAAAGGCCATCATGGCTTCCCCTGGGAAAAATAAGTTATGAAATTCTGTTTTTTTTATTTCAACTTCAGCACACTCCAGGATTGAAAGCGAACTCCTCTACGTGTGGAAGAGTTTCCGAGACCAGACCGGACCAAAATTGAAGAATCGTTTCATGAGATACGTGCAGCTCGCGAACCAAGCTGCAGTCGAGACTGGTGAGTCCATCATGATTTCAGCTTGTTATTCCCGATTGCGTCCAAAGCCGTCGCTTGGACCTTGATTCAGGAGCAATTTTTGTATGTCATAGGTGGCAGACGAGAGCAGACGGATCACCTGATGGCAAGCGATTGCCGCCGCCCATGGACACTCGCGACACCAAAGGAGTCACAAGGGCGCTGCTAACCAATAAGACCTCCCTTTCCCCTGGATTAGGCTTCCAGTAGCCTCACTCACGCAGCGAAACACAGCACAATGCTGCCTCGCGACGGTTTTCTGTGAGGCCGTGATTCACACCGGGCGAGCCGGCCCATTAATGCCGAAGCGTGGCTCTCCTACGGTCTTGGACCATGATTCAGGTTTTGGTGAGTCTGGTAATTATTGACGCGACTGCCGTCTGACCTTCGCAATCCTTTGATATGGGAACCAGACCAAATGGATCCTGGATACACCTTCGCTGTGTGCTAGCCAAGTTTGTGATTGTACCAGAGGCCTAGAGTTAAGGGGAGATACAAGGCAGAGAGCACACTTGTGACTCCACTGGTATCGCGGGTGTCTATGAGTTGTGGCAGTGGTCTACCACCAGATCTGCTAATTATCACGTAAGAAAACAGAATTTGAAAATGCATGACTCAAACTCCCTGTTGGTCTAGTGGTTTAAGTACCGGGCTGTGAGCTCGGGGTGTTGGGCTCGATTCCCGGTCGAGCACAGGTATATTTCGAATTTTTTGAAGCTCGGGTTTATGATCACCAATCCGCATTTGGCAATCGTGGTGATTAAGCCTAATCCCATCATAGTAACGATGACTTGATTTCTATGATGGAGGCCTTTGCCCTGCAGTGGGACAGTATATAGGCCGATACTTTTACTTAAAATGCTGACTGATCCACTGAAAACACTCATGTTTTTAGGTTACAGAGACGCCGGGGATCAGATGAGAGCAGCGTACGAGGATCCATCCTTTCGAGCGAGTGTCGAAGAGATGTACAACCAGGTATATGTCGGATCATGTCATACTTTGTATCGTTCCGTAAAAATGTATTACCGCTAAAAGCCGCCACTTTTGTCGTGAATCAATTTTCCGCGTACAAAAACGGACCCAACATTTGTGCTTGATTACTCAAATAGTATAAGTGTTTGCCGAGAGAGTATACCTAGGTATGTTAATTATTACAATGAAGTGACCTTCGCTACCCTAATAAGGTGACAGGTAGGGCACACTAGCGATGCTACTCGATTTTAATTTTTAGCTACTAAACCGGATCTATTTTAAACAATTTCGGGGCTACAACCTCTCGGAAAACACTTGTATTATTAGCGAGGAGAACAGACTATTTACTTACTAATAATTAATTAATTAATATCCTCCAAACCGATGTTTCGGTCACGACGGCCAATCTCAGCGATCAGCCATCGACGCAGGACACATTATAGTGAACAAGTATTTGCGCAGACACAAGTGCACTCTCTATTCCCGTACCCTCTTAGTTCGATGGGACACTTGTGTGACACGACCGAAGAGGGATTAGGCGCAGGACCAACGGCTTAACGTGCTTTCCGAGGCACGGGGTTACAAGACCGCCAACTCAGGACTAACACTGAGAATGTCTTAACAGAAAACTCAGGTACAAATTTTGGCCCGACCCGGGGATCGAACCCGGGACCCCAAGCGCAACCATCGCTTTAAAGTGCGACCCACTAACCATTGCGCCACCGAGGCAGTCAAAACTCGGTACTTCCTTACACTGCCTTTGATTTCACCAGGTGGCGCCTCTATACAAGCAGCTGTTTACGTACGTGCGCAGGCGCCTCGTGCAGCGCTACGGGGAGACCACAGTCAGGACGGATGGGCCCATTCCGGCTCATTTGTTGGGTGAGATCACAGTCTGAACTCACAATCTCTTACACAAGGTCATAATAAGTACAAAAAATCATAAGTCAGAGTGCGCTTGGACGATGATCATGATTTCGAGAGTATACCTAGGTATGGTACGAGTAATTATTACAATGAAGCGACTGCCGTCTGACAAAAACGGACCTCTCGACAAACACTTATACTGATAAGTGTTTGTCGAGAGGTTGTAACCCCGAAATTGTTTAAAATAGATCTAAAAATTAAAATCTATTGGTCGCATCATTGGTCATCATCGATGCCTCGTCCGGCAGCCATGGGTTGATATAGGTACTTAATTATAGGTGCATAATAACTGTATGCGCGCGCTAGAAGTTGTTTTGATTTGTTAGCCGCAATAATTTTATATTTAAACTACCCACACTCCTATTTATTCATTATAATAATTTAATAGTATGTATCTCATTATTATTTGATATTTTCTTCTTAGTAGATATATATACCCACATTACACATACACGTTAGGTACACAAAATACACTAGACAAGCGTCCGTGGCACTCATTCAACTGGTCTCACTGAAAAGCAGCGTCATGGCCTTTGTCTGGGCTGTGACATAAGCTGAGTGAGGGCCATTTATACTAGACGTCATAACACATCATAATATTCATTTGGCACTGTCTGGACATGATTGAATATAGTTTTGTTTTTTTTTTCCTTTTGTTTTATTTTTATGTATTTTTAATTGTTTTATGTTTTGTTTTCTGTTTGTGCCAAATTGTTTCTGTTTATAATTGCTCTATGTTCTGTGTTGTGATGTCTATAATAATAAATATTTTCTTTCTTTCTTTCTTATCGTCGCTAGTGTGCCCTACCCGTCACCTTAAGCAGGGGAACCAAGGCTGTGGGAGAGCCGGCTTGAGAGTGATACCACGGCCTCACAGAAAATCGGCGTACAGCTATTTATTCTGTGGTGAAGCATGACTTTACTGTTTCCCAAAATAAAAAATATAAAAAATCGAGCGGGCCAATTTATATCGAAGCGTGGCTCTCCGACGGTCGCCTTTTTATCTGGTGGATAAAATGGACTTAACTTTTACTTGTTCAACTGGTAGGTCGAACGGGAAATAAATGATTCCTAATAGTGCACCTACATAATTGGTTTAATGGGTATAATGGACAATACGACAAAAAATCATTTTCCTAATGTGAAAATTTCTATTTCTAGATTAGATTCATAGAAATTTAAGAAAAATAATTCCAGATTTTGTAAAGAGATATTTATGGAGAAAAGAAATAAAATGTAATAATCCTCCTGTGACGTCATCACTCGGCATTACAAACGAATAATGCTTTTGCTCTCGTTATTTAAAAAAAGTAAATTCTCTTATTATAAGTAAAATGACAAGACAAAGTCATAACAGTAAGTTACTTAAAGTCGCCCAAAATTTTTTTTATTGGGCATATATCACCGACATCACAGTACGTTGAGCCTCAGGACTACGTCACTTCCAGCATATTAATTAATAATTTAAAAAATAAATATTTCAATAAAAAGACACATTTAATAAAAACTAAAATATATGGGTCATCTTTTTTCTCTTTCTTTTTTCGGAAAGCGAATTTTTTTTTTGTCGTATTGTCCATTTAATACATTGATTCTGTGTCGAAAAATATAACGCAATATTTATTTTGCAGGTAACATGTGGGCTCAAAACTGGAAATCAATCATGGATCTAGTAATGCCGTTCCCGCAGTCTCCCAATGTGGATGTCACTTCTGAAATGTTGCGCCAGGGTTTCACCCCTCTAAGGTATTTTGCCCTCCTGCTCAGATAGCAGACTGTATGACTTCAATAACCACTATTTATATTTTTTGATAGAACGGTTCATTACGATTATATTACGCCATAAAAAAAATAGATTTTTTTGAAGCAACTCTCCCAATATATTTTTAATTTTAAATTGCGGCTCCACTGGTGTTGCAGGTGTCCATGGGCGGCGGAATGGACAACATTTCATATTTTTAACATGTCCATATTGTTTTTTTATATGAAAATAGACATAAAATTAACAGACCCATATTTTTTCTTTTTTCAAAATTTTTCCATTTTCATGCATAAAATAATTATTGAAATTCTTTATATTCTAAATAGACGTAAGCGCCAAATGACGTCATCGGACGGCTGAATACAGCGATATTCCTTTGCTTATCATTGTTTTAATAAAAAAAAGGTACTGCTGTCAAAGGTAAATAATACTAGTGTCAACATTGTCAACGTCATTCATTCATTCAACGTTGACAAGTTGTCTTTTTTTTTGACAGTTGCATGTCATGGGTTTGGCATTTCGTAAATTTAAAACTATAATGTGCTAAGCAAAGAAATATTTTACATTCTGCCGTCCGATGACGTCATCTTACGTTTTTTAGTTTTTAATTTTTTACTCAGTAAATAAGCAATATAAAAAATGAATAAATATATATTCGAGCAGCGGAAAAGTAAATAAAGAATTGGTATTTTTTGTTTCAGAGCTTAGCAATTTTGAAATGTTGTCCATTGCTTGCCATCAGGTGAACCGTCTGCTCGTCTGCCACCTTTCATACAAAAAAAAATAATAAAAAAAATATATTTTGCTATAGCCATAAAACCCATCCGCCATGATGGTCTATTAATTATCTGTGCCGTGACGTCACTGTTATTGTAAGCAATACGCGTGACTGTCATGACTGTCAAAACCTCTTTATCGAATAACCTGAAACTGGCGTTTGACGTTTTGTTGTTTACAATAATGGTGACGTAGAACCATGGCGGACGTTGTTTTCAATCAAGAGAAAAAAAAGTAAAAATATAACGGGTTTAAGTTGAATTTTTACAGCAATCCCTTATTTATATTGATTAAAGTTTATATATTTCGGACCCTTGTACGGAATAATATTTGAATTAAAAGTTATTTTAATGAATGGTGACATGAGATGTTTTAAATGTGGGAGAGCCACGCTTAGGCATGAATGGGCCGGCTCGACCGGACGGATACCACTGCCTCACAGAAGACAGACGTGAAGCAGCGCCTGCGCTGTGTTTCGCCGTGTGAGTGAGGTTACCGGAGGACCAATGGGGGGGAAGGGGAAAAGGTTGGCAGCGCACTTGTGACTCCCATGGTGTTGCGGGTGTCCATGGGCGGCGGAATTTACCATCAGGTGATCCGTCTGCTCGTATGCCACCTCTTTTATATATATAGATAAAAATGAGGCAATTTGCCTATTCCACTGCTGCTGAATCGTGATAAACTTTACACACACATCTTATCCATTTACTTTAAAAACAGCTATAACCCATGTTTTTTTATGTATATTTCTATTCATCATCATCATCATCATCATTTCAGCCAATAGACGTCCACTGCTGGACATAGGCCTCCCCCAATGTTCTCCACACAGATCGGTCCTGTGCCTCCCGCATCCAATGGATTCCCGCGATCTTCACCAGATCGTCGGTCCACCTTGTAGGAGACCTGCCACGGCTGCGACTTCCTGTACGTGGCCTCCACTCGAGGACCTTTCCGCCCCAACGGCCGTCTGTTCTCCTCGCTATGTGCCCTGCCCATTGCCACTTGAGGCATGCAATCCTTTGGGCTACGTCTGTGACCTTAGTTCTCCTGCTATATTTCTATTATTTAAGTAATATTTGTCTACTTTTATTTAGTTAGTTTGAGACTTTGAGTTGTTACTGCGGTGCCGTCACACGCATCCGTCAGTATTGGCAATGGCTGAAAATCAGTGGTTTGCTCGTCGAGTAAACAAATTCACTGGGCCATTGCCATCTGGCTCCACTACTGAACACATGCTTCATTATAAGTCCTTTTGGGTTTTTTGTACTTACGTTTATATTACTATAATGTATCAATACGGGGATTAACACGATAGGGGATTAACAGCCGTGGTCACGAGCGGACTGAGTCGTGTCAGTCACTCAGTCCGCTCGTGTCCACGGCTGCTGTAACGTAGCCGAAACGTCGAGCCAAATATGTGAGTACACAATGTTGTTTCACATAATAAATATCGTGTTAATCCCCGTATTGATACATTATAGTTATAATGCAACGCGAAAATCTAAAATACTACGTTTATATTGCTCTGAATGAGTGCTTTTTGATGCGGATAAACGATTTGATTTGAATCGATCCGTCTGCTCGTCTGCCACCTATCACATAAATAATGATAATACATATAGCCTATTTAAGATCTTGGATGTTACCTATAACTAAAGCAATAAATAAATAAATAATAATATCCTCCAACCGATTACGGCTAAGGCGGCCAATCTCAACGATCAGCCACGCACGCAGGATATATTATAGTGCTCAAGTGTGTGCGCAAACACAAGTGCACTCTCTACTCCCTTACCCTCACATTCCGATGGGACACTACTGTGACAGGACCAGAGAGGGATTGGGCGCAGGACCAACGGCTGTACGTGCTTTCCGAGGCACGGGGGTACAAGACCGCCTACTTCATGACTCCGGGCTGCCACTAAGAATTTCCGAAAACTTTTTTTTTATGCTAGAGGCGGACAAACGAGCAAGCGAGTCACCTAATGGAAAGTTATCATCGCCGCCCATGAACATCCGCGAAATCAGAGAGATCGCTAATGTGTTGCCGGCCTTTTTGAAAAAGAGTACGCTCTTCTCTTGAAGGTCCCTAAGTCGTAGCCGTCCGGAAATACTCCTACAAACAAATACAAATATTCGGGCCAAAATATTTTTTTTTTATTGAAAAATCGTTAGAAGTTAAAATACTTATAATATACTTAAACTAAGGGAACAAATTTAAGTTTACTGCCTAAATGACATTTGATTGATTGATTGATATAAATGAAATTTATTTATCAAAAAAAAGTTTCTTCCTTCCAGGATGTTCCAGATGGCGGAAGAATTCTACACGTCCCTGGGTCTGAAGCCAGCTCCTCCGGAATTCTGGCGCGGTTCCATGCTGGTACGTCCTCCGCAGCGCAGCGTGCAGTGTACTGCTAGCGCATGGGACTTCTGCAATAGGATAGACTACAGGTAACGGAAAGCGGAACTTCGGCATCAATACAATCGATAGACAATAAACCATAAACAATAAGTTTGACGTGTCTGTGTGTGTGTGTGGCATCAAAAAAAAAACAAAATCCGAATCAGTTAATTTGTTCGGGAGCTATCCGAACAAATGAACTGATTTTGATTTTGTTTGAAAGATGAATAAGGGGGGAGTGTTCTTAGCTTTGTTGAATAAAATCGATCCAAGATGGCCGCCGTCACAAAGAAATGGATTGTATGTTATAACAAAACTCCCACAATTTGGGTATCATAGAAAAGGGCTTGAGTAGCAGAATGTATTTATTGTTACAAATTTCAAATCTAAGATGGCCGCCGTCGGGTTTTTTTAAATTTTAATGTTTATTATGTTTATCACCGACATCACAATATGCTGAGCCTCGGGACACGTCACTTCCGGCATATGTATTAATATTTTAATAAAAACACACATTTATTAATGAAAGTTAAAAAATATGGGTCATCTTTTTTTTCTTTCTTTATTTGAAAAGCGTTATAAAATGGTAATATATTTTCTGTCGTATTGTCCAGTCTTGTATTTCCGGCAGCTGCAGTAATTTACTATATTTTGATTGCAGAATAAAGCAATGCACAGAGGTGACCATGCAAGACTTGATATCCACCCACCACGAGATGGCACATATACAGTACTACCTCCAATACGCCGACCAGCCGCAGATGTTCAGGGACGGAGCTAACCCTGGTGAGTTCGATTCGATCATCTGGTGGGTCTAATGATTCCGTTAGACCAATAGAATAGAATGGAAAAGAATAGAATATTTTTTATTTCCTGTTAGAGCAACTGGTGGGTCAAACGGGAATCATACATTCCCAATAGATCACCCGGTTTGTCGAATGTGAATTTAATTCCTTTTTTTATGATATAGGTAGCAGAAGAGCCGACGGATCACCTATTGGGTCAAATGGGAATTATTATTCTTACTATCTAGTAATCTTACCCGGTGGGTCAGAAGAGATAAATACATTCCTACTAGAATTTTACTAGTGGTAAACAGTTCGGCGGTAAGAGAAAACATCGTGAAGAAACCCTGCACGTTTCGGATAGTTTCTGAAACTGTGTAACCATGATTCAGTTTGTCTGGTCCCCTGTTAAAGGGTTGCAAAGGTCAGAAGGCAGTTGCTTTTTTGTAATTACTTACCAGACTCCTCAAATTCTGAGTAATGGTCAAGCGTATCCAGGGCTCCAGAGCGACAGCTTTGGACGCAACTGGGAGTCACACGCTAAGATGAGAAGGGTGAGGAGGACTTTCCTACTAGGTCACCTGGTGAGTCAGACTGGTATAATATTTTCTTACTAGATCATCTGTTGGGTCTAATGAGAATAATTTATGCCTGGTGGATCTACTAGGAATTATAAATTCCTTCTAAATCCCCTAGTGGGTAAATGGGAATAATAATTATACTTGAAAGAAAAGAAAGAAAATCGTTTAATTTTGCACATTTACAGAGTTCCCACTACATGCATGGTTCAAAAGAATGTACAAAAAAAATAGGTCCCCGCTCAGCATGTGCTGTGGCCGACAACCTCAGCGCTGATCTTCCGCGGGTGCCTTTTTTGAATGTAAAATATAAAATAAAAAAAAAAACACACCAACACAACAACAATACATACTAAAAGAACAAGAAAAAACATTGATTAAAACACATTATCTGCACATAACCGAAATAAGCAAATAAATAAATATATACACTCATATAAAAAAACAGAAATAATTCACCCATTAAATATGGATATGAACAATAATTAGATACTATAATAAAATATATAAAAACAACCATAATATATATCTATATTATATGTTTAACTTAAGTATAAACTTCATCATTTATTCCTAATTGCTTTTCATTTTAGCATTCCACGAGGCGGTCGCCAATGCGGCATCTCTATCGGTTTACAACCTACCACATCTCCAAAGAGTTGGTCTCTATCAGAACAAGTTAGTATCTATCGGGATGATAATTAATTCTCAATAAAACACACTCGGCTTACAGCGAAGCAAACACTTATAAAAAATTAACATCATCATCATCAGCCCATTTAAGTCCCCACTACTGGGGCACGGGCCTCCCCACATGAGGGGTAATTGCCATACTCACCACGCTTGGCAGACGGGTTGGCGAGGGTTTTGATATAAATGCAGAGTTTTCCTTCTCTGGGTGCTGATGATCATGCCAGCAGCTTTACCTTAGTCGCCTTTTACGACACCTCGGTAAGAGTGAGGGTGGCCTATTCTACTCTGCCGGGGACCACACGGCCCAAACACACGAAAATTAACATATTTGTATGTAAATTGACAAATTTTGGTAACTTTTGACAAATTCTGTGCTCAGTTAGTTCAGAGCATTGAGTATCATGATGATGCCTTTCCAGCCGATTTTGGCTACAGTGACCACTTAAGGTGGTGAGGCGGCGGGTAGGGCACACTAGCGACGCCAATCGATTTTAATTTTAGCTACTAAACCGGATCTATTTTAAACGATTTCGGGGTAACAACCTCTTGGCAAATACTTATACTATTTATTAAATAACCATGCACAAATGTTGTATCTGTTTTTGTACGCGAAAAATTGATTCACACCAAGAGTGGCCGTTTAGTAGTATAAGCGTTTGCCGAGGGATTGTAGTCCTGAAATTCTTCAAAATAGATCCAGTTTAGTAGCTAAAAATTAAAGTCGAGTGGTGTCGCTAGTGTGCCCTACCCGTCGCCTTAATTAATTATAGTTTTTTTTTATATAAGAGGTAGACGAGCAGACGTACCTATCACCTGATGGTAAGCGATTACCGCCGCCCATGGACACCTGCCACGTCAAAGGAGTCACAGGTGCGCTGCCGGCCCATTTAAAAGGGAGTACGCTCTTTTCTGGGAAGAGGGGACGCCCTGTTGGTCTAGTGGTTTTTTGGCGTTGCTAGTGTCCCCTACCCGTCACCTTAATGCAAGCAAAGACGGTATGCTAAGTTTGGGGACTGTGGTAATCCTGCTCTCTGGTGTGTCTTCCAGTGACTAACGTAGCCAATCTTAGCATTATACGTTTTATAAACTTTAGCAGAGTATTCGCCCTATTAGTAAATGGTCGCCAGGTTATATCCCACCACAAGACGTATGGAAGAAAAGTGAAATGCATACCTAATTTATATTTTATGATTGTAGGACCCACGACCCATACGAAGTGAGCATGAACTTCCTCATGACGATGGCTTTGGAGAAAGTGGCGTACCTTCCTTTCGCATTCATGGTGGACCAGTGGCGCTGGTCGATCTTCGAGGACGGGGTACAGAACATGAACAATCGGTGGTGGCAGATGAAATTGCGGTATCAGGTAAAAAATAGCACAGCATTACCATAAAAAAAACTGTTCATCCACCCTAAAACAACTACCCTATAGTGGATATACGGAAACGGTTGTCCATCTATCCACCCTGGACGGGGTAGACAACCGGAATTGACATCTGGTTGTTCTTCCGTCTTTTTACTTAAAGTATGTACAGTTTGCGGGGCAGAAGCCCGAGAAATAGCTACTTCAAATTAACTAAATAAATGTGAACCTATTACAAATTATACCTACATGTATTTTTGTGACTCTAAGTATTAACATTCATCATAATTCAATCGTTATCGTTCGTTCGATTTAATTATGATGAATGGTAATACTTAGAGTATCGTTATTAGGCTCATTTCTTCAATTTTCCCTCAATGTCAATTTTATTTGCTCGCGTTGGGGGTAAGTGGAATAAAAGTAAGGCGTTGTCGGTGGCCACTTCCAGAAAGAGGTCGATCGACGAATCCAACTCGGCTGGGCAGCGTTCGGGAAGCTACGCAGCATATTTTCGGCCCATCTACCGCAGTGTCTCAAGACGAAAGTCTTCGATGCGTGTGTGTTGCCAGTGATGACATACGGAACCGATACGTGGCCGCTTACAATGTGCCGATTAAGGAGGCTCAAAGTCACCCAGAGA
This sequence comes from Marasmia exigua, assembly GCA_019059595.1. Taxonomy (NCBI): domain Eukaryota; kingdom Metazoa; phylum Arthropoda; class Insecta; order Lepidoptera; family Crambidae; genus Marasmia; species Marasmia exigua. The sequence goes on from CM032489.1 coordinate 1,738,884, forward strand.
GCAATGGAGAGAGCTATGCTCGAAGTCTCCCTGCGTGATCGTATCAGAAATGATGAGATCCGCAGGAGGAAAGGATTGCATGCCTCAAGTGGCAATGGGCAGGGCACATAGCGAGGAGAACAGACGGCCGTTGGGGCAGAAAGGTCCTGGAGTGGAGGCCACGCACAGGAAGTCGCAGCCGTGGCAGACCCCCCACAAGGTGGACCGACGATCTGGTGAAGATCGCGGGAATCCATTGGATGCGGGCGGCACAGGACCGATCTGTGTGGAGAACATTGGGGGAGGCCTATGTCCAGCAGTGGACGTCTATTGGCTGAAATGATGATGATGTTGTCGGTGGGATAAAGTGGAACTCTCAGGTATTCTTACTTAAAGGAGGTTTTTTTTCATTATTTTCAGGGAGTGATACCACCAATGCCGAGAACAGAAAATGACTTCGACCCTGGATCAAAGTACCACATTGTTTCGGACCAGGTAACGTTTTTTTCTTTTTTCTCTGAAAAGCCTACAGTAAATGAGAAAATCACGTATTTATAATTACTTATGAATCATTCAATAACGATTTGAACAAAAACACAAGAAAATTAAGACAATAACTAAGATATAAAATTACCTAAAAGTAAATAAAAAGAAAGGTTAAAACAAAGTAGGTCCCCGTGGCAATGTCCCCAAAATGCTGGCAGCATTACCCCGCTGGATCGCGATGGAAATTCGCTGGACGAGGTAGCTGCCAGCTTTTGGCTCTCCCGTGACTTCGACAAGACGCTTAGCTAAGTCACGGAAGAAAGAGAGAGCGTCGGAACCCCACGGGCCCAGTGTAGGAGAAGAAGAAGAAAATAAAAACCCTTAGAACCATAACGATTTACGTCATATTAATTTTAAGCATGGTTTCTTATCACCTCGCTCGCACACTTCACACACAGCAAACATATTATATTACAATATAAAATATTTTTAAACCTTTTTAACTAAATTACTTTTAGTGTAAGCACAGTTTCAAATAGTTGATAATGTTATTTTTGTTTCAAATGTAATCTGTCGCTCTCCTGGTTTTGCTATTTATACCGGGTGCCCACGATACAGGACTTATCCTAGTGTGGAACCTACTGTAATGCTCAATAATCCACATGTTTTCTGGAAATAAAAACTATTTGTATTATTTGTATTCGAATCATTCCTTGGTCTTCTCATCTACAATTGACTAACACCAGCTTTTAAGAGTGGATTAACCATGCTGGTATTTTTATAATTAACTTACTCTTTTCAGGAGTACATCAAATACTTCCTAGCGACGATCCTGGAGTTCCAGATCTTTGAGCAGCTATGCGCGGTGTCAGGACACGCCGGGCATCTGCACGAGTGTGATATTTACCGGAGTAGGGATGCTGGGAGGGTATTAAGGTTTGTCACACTCATTTTACAGCCAATCATTTTACAGCCAATCATTTTACAGCCAATCATTTTACAGCCAATCATTTTACAGCCAATCATTTTACAGCCACTCATTTTACACCAACTCCTTTTACTTCAACTCATTTAACACCAACTCATTTTACCTAAACTGATTATTATTTATTATTTGATAGAAATGAGGTGAGCCCTGCGTCTCATAGCCACTGCGACCAGTAGATGATCTATTGTGACAGCCCCGTAACCTATTACAGCACCTCATTTAGCTCCAGTTCCAGGATAAACCCGAGAATGGAGCTGATGGGGAAGCTCTTGATCTCGTCAGTCGTCCTAACCTAACCTTACCTAAACTGATTTTATACAAACTAATTTAACACAAACTCCTTTGACCCCAACTACTTTTACTCCAACTCATTTAACACCAAAACATTTTTCACTTACTCATTTTGCACTCTACTCATTTTATACCCACTCGTTTTACACCCACTCAGTTTATACCCACAAATTTACACTTACTCGTTCTACATATTACAACCACCACAAATTGTTCACCCATTCATTTTACAAACACGCAAGTTACACTCACTCATTTTTCACACACGCAAGTTACACCCACTCATTTTTCACCCATTCATTTTACACACACACACATCTTACGCTCGCTAATTTTTAACCCATTCATTTTACACTTTCTCATTATTCCTTCATTAATTTTACACACACGCATCTTACGCTAACTCATTTTTCACCCATTCATTTTAGACACACTTACTCATGTTTCTCTCATTCATTTTACACACACGCATCTTACGCTCGCTCTTTTTTAATCGATTCATTTTTCACACACGCATTTTACACCCACTCATTGATTACCGATTCATTTTACCCACATGCATCTTACGCCACTCATTTTTCTCTCATTCATTTTATGCGCACACACGCAACACCCACCCATTTTCACCCATTCATTTTACACCCACTGATATTACACTCAAACATACTACCGTAAGAGTCTAGATCGGAGTGATACCAAGGCCTCACATAAAACCGTTGTGAAGCAGCGCCTACACTGTGTTTCGCTGAGTGAGTGAGGGTGGCGGAGGTCCTATTTGGGGGAATAGGAATGGCCACCACCTTAGAGTTCCAGATCTGCCAAACCAAAGATATGCTAAACTAAACGACCCGATTGGAAAAGTGGTAGTGAACGCTGCCTCTGGTGCAAGGGTTGCGGATTCGATCCCCGCACAATACACGCATTTGTGTGCATGAACATATCTGTTTGTATTGGCCTCGGTGATTTTTATGTATTAGATATAAGTAAGTATGTATTTACAAAAAAAATGTGTAAAATATATATTATTTGTATTGATTCTGATATCCGTAACACAGGTGCTAGGGCTACCTATCTCGGAGTCCGATCAATGTATGTCATATTGTGAAATATTTATTTGAACCTACCATGAATTTATTTCATTTATTACAGTGAAATCATGCAGCCAGGATCATCAAAAACAGCATCAGATATCATAAGAACCATGACCAAAGGCAAAACCAACAGGATATCCCCAGAATCGCTTGTCAAGTAAGTAAAAGCTGTGATAAAGCTTGGGTAAGCTTCCCCGCTCGGAGCAGGGCTGTGCTTATCGGGAGCTGGTTCGCTATCTGGTCTGACCATCGCTGGGGACTACGGCCTCACGGTCTTCTCCCTTCCACTTTTCCCGTCACAATCAAGCGCTCTAAATTGTCCCCACTCATTCGTACAATGTATCCAAAATATTTCACGATACGTCGCAAACGCGGACAAACGCTGAGTTTCCACTATTTTTACCCAACTACGGCGAAGCAAAAAAGAGGGTTATGATTTTGACCTGTATCTGCATGTATGTAATTCAAATTCAAATTCAAATAATTCTTTATTTGCGTAGGCTTGTACACAGCACTTACAAATCGTCATACATTTGAATGACTTAAAACTATTTATAAGTACTTATGTGTAATTTACATGTTAATACATATATATGTTGATACATAAAATATACTAAAGAAATAAATAAACATAATGCGATTCTACCACCGGCTCGGAAAGTTGTTTCTGGTCGAGAGGATCCGGCAAGAGACTCGCCAGTTACTCTTTTTATACAATGGTTTATTATCCTCATACCAAGTCATACAGTCTAATGCAACACAAAATAGAATGAAGCAAATTAAAAGCTAAATATGAGGTATTTATGGTTGTTCATCTGTTCCCTCATAACTTCTATATTAGTTATCATATTTGAACAAATGAGGTATCGTTAGAAGCTTCTTGATTTTTTTCTGGCTATAGGTGACATGACGTCAAGTTAGATTGACTACAGCGCCCTCTAGGGGACTTAGAGTAAGGAACTAAAAAAATCTTAACGGTACCGTGTGGGGTATCAATTGAAAGAGCTTTTTTAGTACACTTCAAATATGTAATTTTATTTACTTAACTAAAAATATGTTCAATAAAAATACAGTTTAAAAACTAAAACCTGACTAGGTACCTACCAAAAACACACGCGATAAAAAGTGCGAAACAAGAAAATTGTCTCTGCTGAAATTATTATGCCGTATCCCCGTGGTCGTACCTATGCCACCTACTTAAGCAAAAATTGAAAATTTAAAAAACCCCCAACATAACTAAAGCTCTTTCATTTGATTCCTATACATATTGAGGCAGTTGGAACAACAAATAGGTTATTCGTCATTTTCTGACGGCGGCCATCTTGGATTTGAAATTTTTCACAATTAATATATTCTGCTACACAAGCCCCTTTATATGATACCCATATTGTGGGAGTTGTGTTAAAACATAAAATCCAAATCTTTGTGACGGCGGCCATCTTGGATCGATTTTTATCCAACATAGCTAAGAACACTACCTCCTTATTCATCTTTCAAACAAAAACAACAAAATCAAAATCGGTTCATCATTTTATTTTATAATGAATCTTTTTTAACCCCCGTCGTTTTTGCGTCGGGGGTTAAAAAAGATTCATTATAAAATAAAATCAATGTGGCATACGACCACGGCGATATGGCATAGATAATAATTTCAGCAGCGTGTTTTTTGGTAGTCGGGTTTTAGTTTTTAAACTTTTTAGAGCGTATTTTTTCCTTTAGTCCGGTTTAATTTTTTAAAATTTATTAGTTCTTCGGACGTCGGACATCGGTCGCGTGTGCACCCTTAGAGAATCCAGTTTCTCTACTTACGTTCTGACCGTGGGATAGCTTACACTTTGGCATGAATGGGCCGGCTCGACCGGAGTGATACCACGGCTTCACAGAAGACCTTCATGAAGCAGCACTGTGCTGTGTTTCGCTGCGTGAGTGAGGGTACCGGAGGCCAAATCCGAGGTAAGCGATTGCCGCCGCCCATGGACACCCGCGACGGTAGTGGAGTCACAAGTGCGCTGTCAACCTTTAAACCCCCCTTTCCCCCGGATTGGGTCTCCGGTACCCTATCGTAGCGAAACACAGCACAGTGCTGCTTCACGCTGATTTTCTGTGAGTTCGTGGTATCACTCCGGTCGAGCCGACCCATTCATGCCGTAGCGTGGCCCTCCATCCGTCAGACATTTTGACAATATTTGTGTTCTTATAGGTCCCCAATAGACAAGTGCTACCGTACGTAAAATGTTTGTATGTCAAGCTGTAAGCATTCCTAATATGACTGACCGGATGGCGAAATTGGTAGTGACCCTGCCTCTTACGCCAAAGGTCGTGGGTTCGATCCCCACCCTGGACAAACATTCGTGCGATGAACACTTGTATTTGTTCAGTGTCTGGGTGTAATATATGTATTTAAGTATATATTTGTGTTCCTCTGTTGTCTGATATCTGTAACACAAGTGCTTAAGCTACTTAGTACGGAATCAGGTCAACGTATGAGATGTGAAAATTATTATTATTATAAAAAAATAATTAAATAAAATAAAATTTGTGATGAGATCAAACAAATGTCTGGCCATGCTACCACCGCCGGGTCCTGGCAGAAGGGGTAGACCTCACATCGTAAAGGATAACATGTGTAATATTCTTTTTTTTCCCCACAGATATTTCAGACCCTTAGAGCTCTGGCTCCGCGTCCAGAACAGAGATGAGCAGATCATCGGCTGGAGCTCCAACTACCACGACGCAGCGCTGTTCGCTGTCCAAAGAGGCTTCACCCCCCGACTTACCCCCACAGCCCTGACTGTAGTCCTGGCCTGTTTCCTATTGTAGATTTAAGAAATAAATCCTTGGTTTTTTTAAGCTGTTATTATTTTTACTAACCGAATTTTTTCTAATTCCCCTCGCCGTGTACCTAATTCCCGGATGCGTCTAAAGCTGTCGCTTTAAGGTGACGGGTAGGGCACACTAGCGACGCCAATTGATTTTAATTTTTAGCTACTAAATCGGATATATTTTAAACAATTTCGGGGTTACAACCTCTAGGCAAGCACTTATACTATTTATTAGATAACTATGCAAAAATGTTGCGTCCAACGCGTACGCGAAAAATTGATTTCACGCCAAAAGCGGCCACTTTTGACGTGAATCAATTTTTCACGTACAAAAACGGACCTATCATTTGTGCATGGTTATTTAATGAATAGTTTATGTGTTTGCCGAGGGATTGTAACCCTGAAATTGTTCAAAATAAATCCGGTTTAGTAGCTAAAAATTAAAATCGATTGGCGTCTCTAGTGTGATAATTAAAATCGGTTGGCGTCGCTAGTGTGCCCTACCCGTCACCTTAAAGGAAATATTTTAAAAATTTAAACATTCTTTGTAGGTACTAAAAAATAATTATATGTGATGTTGGGAGCGGGGTAGTCTTAAACCTCACTACGTATCACCAGGGGGGGGGCTTAAAAATGCTAAAAAAAGATCACGTGATTAATGGAGGCCCCCTTAGGTAAATATTTTTCATGAGAATATGAAATTACCTATTATTATTAAGGGGCAGTCAAAATGACATTCGTGTCGAGTCCATGGACTAAATTAGTATACTAACTTAGTACCCGGTCTACTAGTTTTTTTATGCATTTAGGTACTATTAAATATCACATGAATATGGGTAGGTAATTCTTTTAATACTATAGTAACGCAAGGACTCGCGGCAGTCGGTATAGTAAATCATTCATCATCATCAACCCATTTAAGTCCCCACTGCTGGGGCACGGGCCTCCCTCAATCACATGAGGGGTAATTGCCATACTCACCACGCTTGGCAGACGGGTTGGCGAGGGTTTTGATGTAAATGCAGAGTTTTCCTTCTCTGGGTTCTGATGATCATGCCAGCAGCTTTACCTTAGTCGCCTTTTACGACACCTCGGTAAGATTGAGGGTGGCCTATTCTACTCTGCCGGGGACCACACGGCTTAGTAAATAAATCATTAATAGTAATGAATGATATATTATGATGACAAATTGTTCAAAATGCTCAGGTGTATAGAAGTACCGACCGACCTCAATCAGAAGGCACCTCAGTGACATTGACAAGAGGGCGTTGCACAACATTTTTCTATACAAAAATGTCAAAACAGCATTAGGTCCGACTTTTTCCACGTGCCAAATAGCCGTGATAGTACCTGTAACTATTTTTTTATTATCAACATCATCAGCAACCCACACTCGTCCACATACATACATCGCTGGACATAGGTCTCCCCTAATGCACGCCACTGCTCCCGATTTTCGGCCACTCTCATCCAGCCCACACCAGCCAGCCTCAGCCTTCGAATGTCATCATCCCATCAAAAGTAGCTTAACACTTTAGTACCATGTTAAAGTAACTGTTCTGCCTATTATAGGCAGTTTCCAAGGGGCTCGTAAAATTGTTAGTTCGACATAGTACTAAAGTGTTAAGCTGCTTTTGATGCTGACTGTACCTCATTGGATAAGAATCTGTGACTACCCAATTTTTTTTATGATATAGATGGCAGACATTCCGACGGATCACCTCATGGTAAGCGATTACCGCCGCCCATTCATTCATCAGCAACCCACACTCGTCCACTGCTGGACATAGGTCTCCCCTAATGCACGCCACTGCTCCCGATTTTCGGCCACTCTCATCCAGCCCACACCAGCCAGCCTTCGAATGTCATCATCCCATCTTGTCGCAGGGCGTCCTACACTACACTTACCGAGTCGCGGTCTCCACTCAAGGACTTTACGGCTCCAACGGCTGTCAGTTCTGCGGCTAATATGACCAGCCCACTGCCACTTCAGTTTGCTTATTCGGTGGGCTATGTCTCTAGCTCTACCCATAGACTTAGGATTCCGTAGATTCTAATTATATGGCTCTACCCGAAGATATTTTGCCAATGTCAAGTAAATTTACTGAAATAAATGCGTATTCAACAGTCGAAGTCAGTGAAAGTCACAGTCACTCAATAAATCACCGGTGTTTTGCGTTTTATAGAGCTATGGATTCTGCAGATACCAATTGTAAGGCGACGGGTAGCCTTTAGCTACGAAACCGGATCTATTTTAAACAATTTCGGGGTTACAACCTCTCGGCAAACACTTATACTATTTATTAAATAACCATGCACAAATGTTGGGTCCATTTTTGTACGCGAAAAATTGATTACCGCCAAAAGCGGCCACTTTTAGCGTGAATCAATTTTTAGGCATCTATTTAGTGTAGTAGTAGTCTATTTAGCAAAGTATAGGCATCTATCTAGTGCCTACCACTTTGTAGCTTTCGGTGTTGAAACACTGGGCCCGACGCTCTCTCTTTCTTCCGTGACTTAGCTAAGCGTCTAGTCGAAGTCACGGGAGAGCCAAAAGCTGGCAGCTACCTCGCCCAGCGAATTTCCATCGCGATCCAGCGGGGTAATGCTGCCAGCATTTTGGGGACACTGCCACGGGGACCTTCTTTGTTTTAACTTTCCTTTTTATTTACTTTTAGTTTAATTTTATTTCTTAGTTATTGTCTTAATTTTCTTGTGTTTTTGTTCTTTTAGAAAGAAAGAAAGAAAGAAAAATTAATTTATTATTTTGGACATCACAACACTACATACGATTACAACATTAGTTACAAAAGAACAAACAAACAAAAAAATAGATACAGAAAAAAAACAAAACAAAACAAAGGAAAAACAAAATAATGAGTACAAATAACCAGGCAGTGCAAATAATATATTGTGTGTTGTGACCTCCAACCTCCCCACTCAGCCTATGTCATGACTTTGAAAAAGGTCATGACGCTGATTTTCAGTAGGGCCAGCTGAGTGAGTGACGTCCACGGACGTCAGCCTTGAGTACCAAGTGTATATATATGTACTTACTATACTTTTGTTCAATAAATATGTAACCTGTTTTAAAAAAAGTAGAAGATACTAGGTTCATAATTAATGAATACAGTCAGCCGCGAATCTTTGCAAGTAAATACTGTAATAAAGTAACCGAATCAACCAGAAGTCTTTTTTTCAAAATTACCAAATTAGATTTCCGAAGCCTAAGCGTCAAAGTACTAAAACTTTCAAAAACTGAAGGTGCATTCACAAAAAAAAAGAAAATTCCACCACATTTTGAGAACGGTGAAAGTGGTCGTGAGGCCGCCACACTTGGAGGCTCGAGTGGCCACTTTCGTCTGTGGTCGCTATTTCAAGATCGATAGAGATTTGTTATTGTATGCTTAAGTGCCGGAATGGTTTCTCTATCTCGACGTTCGAATATAAAATTGGTGGGACAAATTATGATATGCCCAATAGGATGTAAGTTCTGGTACAGAGGAAGGACGCCGTGGAATAACCCGGAATAATAGCCGCTAGAGTATCCGAATAGTTAGTTGTATTTTAATATCAGACGCATAGAATTGTAACGAATTCAATAATCAGAAGTTATTTTTTTCGTCATCGTCAGCCCATTTAAGTCCCCACTGCTGGGGCACGGGCCTCCCTCAATCACATGAGGGTAATTGCCATACTCACCACGCTTGGCAGACGGGTTGGCGAGGATTTAGATATAAATGCAGAGTTTTCCTTCTCTGGGTGCTGATGATCATGCCAGCAGCTTTACCTTAGTCGCCTTTTACGACTCCTCGGTGAGAGTGAGGGTGGCCTATTCCACTCTGCCGGGGACCACACGGCGATAAGAACAAATACTAGGTACTTACTTTGTTTTGGTCAATAGGCTAATGCTTCACCACAATCGCACCTGATGGAAAACGACGATGAGGTCTAGGATGATACGCGTTTGCCTAGAAGATGCCTGTTCACTCTTGCCTTAAAGATGCCCAGATTATAGTGGTCAGGGAAAACAGACCTCGGCAGGGAGTTCCATTCCAACAACAAAACAAAATAAAATTAACATTTTAAGGGGACTCTCAAAAAATAAACGCGATTTTTTTACAGTTTGTTGCAAATCCAGGATCATTGTCCAAGCGCAGAGGTACCGTGAGTTTGGACTGCTTTGGACACAACAGGGAATGAGGCCACATCCACCTACTGCTGAGTATAGGCCTCTTATTTATCACGCCACACCCTTCGGTCCCCTGCCAGCCTTATCCATTGTTTTCCCACTGCCGTTACAATATCGTCGAGCATCGAGCAGGTGGTCTACCCACAAGACGTCGCCCCATTCTTAGCTGCCATTCGGTAAGTTTTAATAGTCCACATATCATCTTTACGCCTTGCCTCATCATCACCATGTTCATAAGTATTTTCTATGAGTTCCAGAATAGCTCTCTCGACTCATCTAATTATTATCTAACTAGAAACTGGATCATTTAGACTCAGCTTCGGATGCGGTTTGTTTCCTAATAATTGTAACTCCTCAGACGGCAATTTGGCGACCATGAGACGAACGCACACCTCACTGGGACGCCGGCGCACTCTCCAAATCTAAATAAAAGATTGAAATTTATATGCGATAATGGACAACATTTCAAAATTGCTAAGCTCTATAACAAAAAATACCAATTCTTTAATTACTTTTCCGCTGCGCGAAAATATATTTATTCATTTTTTATATTGCCTATTTACTGAGAAAAAAATTAAAAACTAAAAAACGTGAGATGACGTCATCGGACGGCAGAATGTAAAATATTTCTTTGCTTAGCACATTATAGTATTAAATTTACGAAATGCCAAACCCATGACATGCAACTGTCAAAAAAAAGGCAACTTGTCAACGTTGAATGAATGAATGACGTTGACAATGTTGACTCTAGTATTATTTACCTAAGACAGTAGTGCCTTTTTTTTATTAAAACAATGATAAGCAAAGAAATATCGCTGTATTCAGCCGTCCGATGACGTCATTTGGCGCTAACGTCTATTTAGAATATAATGAATTTTAATAATTATTTTATGCATGAAAATGGACAAATTTTGAAAAAAGAAAAAATATGGGTCTGTTCATTTTATGTCTATTTTCATATAAAAAACAATATGGACATGTTAAAAATATGAAATGTTGTCCATTTGAACGCTCTGTTGGTCTAGTGGTTTAAGTACCGGGCCGTGATCTCAGAGTCCTGGATTCGAGCGAAAAATAATTTGTCTAGTGTTTTAAGTTTGGAATTTTTCGAACATAGCTCAGGTTTGTGATCACCAATCCGCATTAGACAAGCGTGGTGATTAAGCGTAATCCCATCATAGTAGCGATGACTTGGTTTCTAAGATGGAGGCCTTTGCCCTGCAGTGGGAGAGTATATAGGCTGATACTAAGTTGAAATAAGCTAAATAATAATAAATTAATTAATAATACATTTATCACAACATCATACCTACATACCTACATTGACCTGACTCCGAGATAGATAGCTCAAGCACCTGTGTTACGGATATCAGAACCAACAGTGGGATTACAAATATATACATATACCTTCTACTTTTCTTTTGTGAATACATACTCACAATACATAGAAAACGTCCAGACCTATACAAACGGACATGTTCATGCACACAAATGTTTGTACTGTACGGGGATCGAACCCCAAAATACTTGCACCAAAGGCAGCGTTCACTACCACTGTTCCAAATGGGTCGTCAGAAGAAAAGCTGCTATGCTTATATAGGTAACATGGTGTACCTTCCATCACATATAAAATAAATATAAACATTCCATCACGGACTAAAAAATTTGGCAGTTTCTATTTCTGCCGCACCATCAAGAAATGGAGCTCGTTGCCGGCGCATGTATTTCCTCCTTCCTACAATATGGATTCCTTCAAACGAAGCGTGAAGAAGCATCTCGCCAGCCAGTATGGCGGTGCCAACGGAGGTGATGCCTGACATCGCTACCGTTGTAATTACAACTTTGGCTCTTCTCTTGCTTACCATCAGGCTGAGGAGAGCCAAACTGAGCCTCTATAAAAAAAACCTACCTGATTTTACTTAATTTTGTATCATTCATGAAACGCAATAAACACTTTAATGAGTATAGTTGAATTGTTTTTTTAGGGTTCCGTAGCCAAATGGCAAAAACGGAACCCTTATAGATTCGTCATTTCTGTCCGTCTGTGTGTCCGTCCGTATGTCACAGCCACTTTTCTCCGAAACTATAAGAATTATACTATTGAAACTTGGTAAACAGATGTATTTTGTTTACCGCATTAGGATTTTTACATAAAAATTGGGGGGGTCTCTATACTTGAAACTGAATCTCAATTTTTTTTTATTAAACTATACGTGTGGGATATCTATGGATAGGTCTTTAAAAATGATGTTGCGGTTTTTAACATTTTTCTAAACACAATACTTTGCGCAAGAGACGCTCCCAAAGTGTTAACCCCCCCAAACTTCTGTAATAAATGAATTATAAAACTAAAAAAAATATATGATGTACATAATCATGAAAACTAACAACGAAAATTGGTTTGAACTAGATATAGTGAGTAGTTTTTTTTTAATACGTAATAAACCGCAGTTTACCTTCCATATATCTTACTTGCTGCTACGGAACCCTTCATGGGCGAGTCCGACTAGCACTTGGCCGGTTTTTAATGATAGGTGGCAGACGAGCAGACGGGTCACCTGATGGTAAGCGATTTCAAGGAGCTGCAAAAATTTACAAAGAGTTTCCCCTGGATTGGGCTTCCGTTATCACTTAACAGCGAAACACAGAACAGTGCTGCTTCACGCCGGTTTCTATGAGGCCGTGGTATCATGTGGGCCATTCGTGCCGAAGTGTGGCTCCCTCACGTAGTACCCAACAAACATCAGTATGTTGTAGGTATCTCAGTATGGGAGTGCTTCAATTTCCGCCTGGTTATTATAACAAGAAATGTTACATTTAGAATTTAATTCAAAAACGCATTCTGAGCTGAAAGCGAGCTCGACCAAATCAAGTTTAATATGCGTGAAATCCTACGTTTACTTTTAACCGAGAGCAGTACATTTACTTTGACATTTTTGATTAATTTTGTTAACGCACATTAATTTTACTAATAGCTTGGCACGAGACTGACAAAGGCTTATTAGAGTTATGAGAATATTTCAATATACAACCTGTGCGGATAAAGAATGGGATCAGAAATGGCGGCGCATCTATTCACTTCTCGCTCGCACACTATTTGCGTCTATACTCGCACCCCACAGGTTGTACACGAATGCCACATGAATGAACAGTGGTAAAGCACGCTTCAGCATGAATGGGCCGACCGGAATAGATCGATAGATAGATATACTTTATTGCACAAAAAAAATAACGCAACTTAAAAAAAAAACTAGGCATTACATACAGAAACTTAATTGTACAATTTCGGCGGTCTTATCGCTGGAAGCGATTTCTACCAGACAACTTCAGGCAAAGGACATTTGATAGTAGAGGAGGGGTAGGTGGTGCAATATTGAAAAAAGGGAAATAAAAGTGAATATGCAGTTCACTTTTATTTCCCTATATATATATATATGTGGAATTGGTGATCGGTAGATGCATGTCAAGGAACGTGTATGAGTTCGATGTTTGAATTAGAATGACGTGCGAGAGTGAGAGAGACGACGAATGGCGGACGACGTGTAAAGACGGTGTACAGACGACGCTAAGACAATTATATAAGAATACTTATTCAGAAAATCCCTGGCTTTATTCCAGACCCCATCTCACAACTGTATATATAAATAAATACATAAATAAACACAATATTATATACTAATAAATAAGTAATATGTAGCAGTGCAGCCGAAGCAGTGCATGCGCGTTTCGCTGAGTTAGTGAGGGTACCGGAGGCCCAATCCAGAGGATAGGAGGGTTTAAAGGAAATGGAAAGGAGGAATGCTCGATTCGTTTTCGTCATGTTTGTTTCTATCCTAGTACTAATACTAGTATGGGTAACGGAAAGCGCGCGGGTCCTGTTACCAGCGCCGCGATGGCAGGTTCGCCATATGGAGGTTGGAGGTTGGAGAGAAATGAGAAGGCCGAATTCTAGATACAGACTGAACTTTATTGATGATAATCAGTACGTTATATATCAGGGTTACATACATGCTACAGTTGGCAGCGCACTTGTGACACAACTGGTGTTGCAGGTGTCTATGGGCGGCGGTAATCGCTTACCATGAGGTGATCCGTCGGCTCGTCTGCCACCTATAATATAAAAAAACCATCTGTTAGAAATTCATATCACTGTCACACTTCAACCTAAAACAGCTGGGGAGCAGAGCAGGGATTCAGCGGGTAGGGCTAAAACAAGCCGCGTAGCCTAACATGCAAGCTGATGCAATTCAAAGGTTTTAAATTAGTGTCTACTGGTTTTGAGTGTACAAATTTGGTGTTTATTTGTGCAGTGAAGTGCCGCAAAGTGATCTTATATAAGAATCGTTGGATTGTATCGTTTTTAACACTGCTATTGTGTGTCGAGTGCGTTGTCTCGTGACAACTTGCTTGGACCTAATAGAGACTTAAAACCCGCGATTGCTTTTAGAGTGATATCCGCTGAATCCGTATGTTGATAAAACTTAAAACACCGGCGTTTTATTGAGTGACTGTGACTTTGACTGACTTCGACTGTTGACTACGCACCTACTTATTCTTAATAAGTTACTTGACATTGGCGAATTATCTTCGGGTAGAGCCATATTAAAAATGTATTTAATTTAGGTCCATACAGAACACTTATGAATGTCAAAATAGGTACACATATTATCATCTACCGCTGGTTCGGAATGGCGATTTCTACTGAGAAGACACCAGCAAGAAACTCAGTAGTTACTCTTTTCAAATATTGATGATGTTACAGAGTTTCATTAGCTCAAGAGAAAAAATTACAAACATCAAAGTTAAAAGACTACTACGAACAACAACTCAACGGAGAGCCACGCTTCGGCATGAATAGGCTTGGTCGACTGAAGTGATACCACGGCCTGACAGAAAATCGGCGTTACGCAGCTATCTTTCCTGTGTTGCGCTGCGTCAATGAGGATAACGGAGGCCCAATCTGGGGAAAGGGGGTTTAAAGGTTGGCAGCGCACTTGTGACTCCACTGGCGTCGCGGGTGTCCATGGGTGGCGGCAATCGCTTACAATAAAGTGATCCATATGCTCGTCTGCATATCACATTAAAAAAAAAGTGAAAACTATGCATTCTAAAAAAAAGTCAACATTTCACCTCAAATCAAATTACTTCGGAACTTGAATATAAAATTTGAATTAATCTGAATTCTTACCGATGGTTTTTAGATAACGATAATAGTTTTTTGGTAATAGGTCCGCCATTAAAGGTGGTAACATTGCTCTAAATTTTTTATCACTTCTAGTTAGGAACTGGTTCAATTTAGGGTTCCGTCGTAGAATTTTTAATGGGCCACATAATCTGCCGCACCCATAAAACTCAAAATTAACTTTAATTGTCAGCGCCTTGGGGCACCATGGGCTCTCCTGTGTAAAAAGTGCCGGCCGTCTCTCCAGGCATTCCTCATTAAACGACATTATCCGTCGGTCGCTTGCCACCATCAATGTGCCGGCAAACTTAGAGCCGAACGGCATTTTATGTGATGATGGCAAGAGACCAGACGGAATGTCTCTCATCCCTTGGAAGATGGGACGTGCTCTAGTGTGGGATGCTACCTGCGTCGACACTATGGCACCGTCTCATCTTCCCGGGACTACGAGGAGTGCCAGAGCTGCGGCTGACGCTGCAGAGAGACTGAAAGCTACAAAGTATAGGCATCAATCTGGTGCCTACCACTTTGTAGCTTTCGGTGTTGAAACACTGGGCCCGTGGGGTTCCGACGCTCTCTCTTTCTTCCGTGACTTAGCTAAGCGTCTAGTCGAAGTCACGGGAGGGCCAAAAGCTGGCAGCTACCTCGCCCAGCGAATTTCCATCGCGATCCAGCGGGGTAATGCTGCCAGCATTTTGGGGACACTGCCACGGGGACCTACTTTGTTTTAACTTACCTTTTTATTTACTTTTAGTTTAATTTTATTTCTTAGTTATTGTCTTAATTTTCTTGTGTTTTTGTTCAATAAAAATTCTCCTTAAGATAAATTACTATAACACTTTAATTGTTCATCATCATCATCATCATCAGCCCGGTAGTACCCACTGCTGAGTATAGGTCTCCTTTCCTTTACGCCAATGTAATCGGTCTTGAGCCGCTCGGATCCATGCAGTTCCCACGATTATAGTGATGTCATCGACCCATCGCGACACTGGACGACGCGGATAATGTGGGAATCAGAATAATTGAATCGTGGTTACACTTTTCAGAACAAAAACGTGCAGGTTTCCGCACCACCGAGCTAGTTGTGAAAAATGCGCACAAAGATTTTAAAACATCCAGAGGTACATGCTTGGGTTCGAACCCGGACCCCCCGTATAAAAGGCGTTCTTAACCACTGAGCTACCATCGCTCTTACGTCATGCTCTTTCACCCAACCTTAACTCAGCTCTACATTTGTAGAAATAATCTCGTGTAACATAATATCCCTCACTCTTACCGAAGGTGTCGTAAAAGGCGACTAAGGTAAAGCTGCTGGCATGATCATCAGCACCCAGAGAAGGAAAACTCTGCATTTATATCAAAACCCTCGCCAACCCGTCTGCCAAGCGTGGTGAGTATGGTAATTACCCCTCATATGATTGAGGGAGGCCCGTGCCCCAGCAGTGGGGACTTAAATGGGCTGACGATGATGATGATGATGAACATAATATCCTCCAACCGATAACGGCTACGTGCGCAAGATATATTATAGTGCTCAAGTGTGTGCGCAAACACAAGTGCACTCTATATTCCCTTACCCTCATATTCCGATGGGACACTATACTGTGACACGACCGGAGAGGGATCGGGCGCAGAACCAACAGCTTACGTTCTTTCCGAGGCACGGGGGTACAAGACCGCCAACTTCCAGAATCCGGGCTGACACTAATTTCTTACCGAAAACTTAGGTACAAGTTTTTGGCCCGACCCGGGTTCGAACCCGGGACCTCTTGCGCAGCCGTCGCTTTAAAGTGCGACCCACTAACCACTGCGCCACCGAGGTAGTCAACGAGACGTGTAATATACGGACCCCACCAAAAACTAGAAGCTCGCTCTCACCACATTTTTTTCAGAAACCACTCTCGACATGTTTTAAAAAATGAAAGTTATCTACTGCCTAATAGATGCAAAAGAAAACATTATATCGTGCCTACTGTTTCCTTTTTTTTATCAATTACATACGTCAATAAAAACTGGATTTTATTCCCACGATTTTGCTATTAGATTCAATTGATTGATAAAAACTAAAACCCGACTACCAAAAAAACACGCTCTAAAAAGTACGAAACAAGGAAATTGTCTCTGCTGAAATGATTATGCCGTATCGCCGTGGTCGTATGCCACATTGATTTTATTTTATTTTTATAATGAATCTGTTTTGCTACAGTAGGTGGCATACGACCACGGCAATACGGCATAATAAAATTAAAAAAAAATCTTTATTGAAACATAACAATTTTACAATAATACCAACCTAATTTCACCAGAGATAATTTTCTTCTGTCGTATGTGTCGACCTCCGGCAAGCTATTTAGATGATATAAAAGTCTTTTTTTCAACGTTCTATCTCCAAAGTAGTTATGTACTTTAGGTACATGAAAGTTGCCAGCGGACATCGAGCGAGTACCTATGCTATGCTTAACCAACGTTAGATTACGCTCCCGAGTGTTAAAATTGTTTATAGCTAATTAAATTCATATTTTACATTAAAAAATTTAAATCAAATTAATTAACTAAATTACAATTAGGATTATTATTATTACATGTCAACTTATGTTATATATGTAAAATATGGTCTCAGTGACCTCTCGGCTACGAACGCTAGCCAGAACTTCGAATTCAAAATTCAAAAGTACTTTACTTGCATAGGCTTGTATACAGCTCTTACAAATCGTCATACATAAAAAAAAATTATAACTATGTATATTATACATATAATTGAACATATATGTCGATAAAAAATACTAAGAAATGAATAAATATAATGTGATTCTACCACCGGAATCAGAAAGTTGATTCTGACGAGAAGATCCGGCAAGAAACTCGCCAGTTACTCTTTTTAATCGCCAATTTTTTTATAAGTAGGTGTTATCATGGGTGTAAGGGAACAGTTTATAATTTTCACAAATTCTTGTCATTTAAGTAATAATCAACTGTATAATAAGGCTTTTGCCATTAAATAATTTTCAACATGTGTTTCTTTTTTTTTTTTATATGAGAAGTGGCAGACGAGCAGACGGATCACCTGATGGTAAGCAATTCGGCCGCCCATAGACACCCGCAACACCAGTGGAGTCACACGTGTGCTGCCAACCTTTTCCCCTTCCCCCCATTGGGCTTTCGGTAACCTCACTCACACGGCGAAACACAGCGCAGGCGCTGCTTCACGCCGGTCTTCTGTGAGGCAGTGGTATCACTCCGGTCGAACCGGTCCATTCATGCCTAAGCGTGGCTCCCCCACATTTAGGGATATTTAGGCATTGGTAAATCAACAAGCTTTTGTGGTAACTTATTAAATACTAGCTGTTTCACGCGGTTTCACCCGCGTCCCGAGGGAACTACTTCCCGTACCGAGATAAAATATAGCCTATGTTACTTCTGAATAATGCAGCTTTCTAATGGTGTAAAATTATTGCAATCGGTCCAGTGGTTTTTGAGTTTATTCATTTTACAAACATATAAAAATCCAAAAAAAAATATTTCCTCTTTATAATATTAGTGTAGATTTTAATACTCATTCCTACAAATGAATTACCAATCTTATGAAGTCTGAATAATAATTATACTCTATGCTGAACCGACTACGATCTCCCTTTCACGAGGCATACATTCTAATCCACTGAGCTACTTATGCCATATTTGTGTCTAAAAAGTATCTTCATATAAGGAGTGAGAAATAAATTCCTCAAAATGAACATTACATTTTATACAACACTTCTTAAAGCACTAACACCTTATAAAAACGCCGTTTACATTAATTTATTAAGCCGCTTTAGGTAGAGAGGCACACTTTTTTTGCACGCCATCATTCTTATTACACTTGCGTGTAAAAAAATAACGACCCGCCGCGTAATTTTCATACAAAGCACCAGCTTTGAACCGTCAAATGCAGGGCTATTCTAAAAAAAATGCAAATTTTGGAAGCTTAAAACAACACAATGGGAGAGCCACGCTTCGGCATGAATGGGCCGGCTCGACTATACCACGGCCTCACAGAAAACCGGCGTGAAGCAGCACTGTGGTGTGTGTCGCTGCGTGAGTGAGGGTACTGAGGCCTAATCAGGGGGAAAGGGGGGTTCAAAGGTTGGAAGGAGTTACAGGTGCGCAACTCCACTGGTGTCGCTCGTGTCCATGAGTGGCGGAAATCGCTTACCACCAATCAGGTGATCCTTCTGCTCGTCTGCCACCTATCACATAAAAAAAAATTTTTAGCCAGGTTTCAGAATTACCCTGTATACTAATGTATGTTAGTGTGTGTTGATTAGTGATTTGTAGAGATGGGCCGACTAATCGGGAAAGCCGACTAATCGGCATCTTCAGTAGTCGGTGACTATTCGGCAGAATGTGCCGATTATAATCGGCACTAAAATTGAATTAAAAGAACAATTTTATTAACCGCATATATTATAATCATCAAAAAAAACTAAAACCCAACTACGACAAAAAACGTCGCTGAAAAAGTATAAAACAAGCCTTCGTTGTCAATTTATGACGTTTTTTGTCGTAGTTGGGTTTTAGTTTTTTTACTTTTATTTTATTTGTACTATTTTGGTGTCCAAGTGCTAGTAATATATATATATATTCAAAATGTACAAGTCAAGCGCTTTCAAATGATACCAAACACGGCATATTTATCATAACTTTATTTTTTTACTCTGTATGTTTTGTCCGCTAGAGGGCGCCACATTAGATTTTGTGAAACTTCATATAGCCTATAACCAGCGGACGATCAAGACGCTTATAATGATATGTCATTTGTCGAATTCTGATAAGAAGTTAAGAAGTTACGTGGAAACAGATGAACATACATACATACATACATACATACATACATACATACATACATACATAGCCTGTCAAAATCATAACCCTCCTTTTGCTTTGCCGTAGTCGGGTAAAAAACAGTTACGTAACTTAATAAGAACTTAGTAACCAGTCTGTGATTACTGAATCACAGACTGGTTACTAAGTTCCTGATACGTATAATGTACTGACATCATCATCATCATCATCATCATCATCATGGGGTAATTGCCATACTCACCACGCTTGGCAGACGGGTTGGCGAGGGTTTTGATATAAATGCAGAGTTTTCCTTCTCTGGGTGCTGATGATCATGCCAGCAGCTTTACCTTAGTCGCCTTTTACGACACCTCGGTAAGAGTGAGGGTGGCCTATTCTACTCTGCCGGCGACACCATTCGTTTTTAATTGTTAGCTACTAAACGGGATCTATTTTAAACTATTTCGGGGTCACAACCTCTCGGCAAACACTTATACTATTTATTAAATAACCATGCACAAATTTCGAGTGCAAAAACAAATCAAAAAGTACCTAGTGCACGATTATTTTATTTTATTTTATTTTTTAAAGGTTAAAGTTGTTGGCGTATTTTGTATTTATAATTCCCTCTTTCTTTTGTGTGTTTAAAAAAGCGAATCCGTGACGTATTTTCCAATGCTAATATATTGTAAATATGCCACATAGTCCACACATCTTTAAATATGTATAATACACTATAATACGCGCCGTATGGTCCCCGGCAGAGTAGAATAGGCCACCCTCACTCTTACCGAGGTGTCATAAAAGGCGACTAAGGTAAAACTGCTGGCATGATCATCAGCACCCAGAGAAGGAAAACTCTGCATTTATATCAAAACCCTCGCCAACGTCTGCCAAGCGTGGTGAGTATGGCAATTACCCCTCATGTGATTGAGGGAGGCCCGTGCTCCAACAGTATTACTCCAATACTTATGGCTATTTATTTACCTATACACTCACTCGCAACCAGGTCCCACCAGAATACCAGCGCTGCTGCGGCACCGCGGACAGTGCCGTAGCAGCAAATGCTGAGGGCAGGACCTGATTGACCACACACAACCACACCATCTCTTCTCGTATGGCCTCTCCTCTTTGTATCTATATCGTGTCGTGTTATGCCTCATCAGCAACCCACACTCGTCCACTGCTGGACATAGGTCTCCCCTATTGCACGCCACTGCTCCCGATGTTCGGCCACTCTCATCCAGCCCACACCAGCCAGCCTTCGAATGTCATCATCCCATCTTGTCGCAGGGCGTCCAACACTACGCTTGCCGAGTCGCCGTCTCCACTCAAGGCTGTCAGTTCTGTGGCTAATATGACCAGCCCACTGCCACTTCAGTTTGCTAATTCGGTGGGCTATGTCGGTGACTCTGATTCTCTGTCGGACTACATTATTTCTGATGCGGTCCTTCAGAGATACTCCGAGCATAGCCCTTTCCATAGCTCTTTGAGCGACTTTGAATCGGTGGACTAGTCCAGCCGTGAGTGTCCACGTCTCGGCACCGTAAGTCATGACCGGAAAGACGCACTGGTCGAAGACTTTCGACTTAAGACTTTGAGGGATGGGTGACGAGAAGACTCGAAGTTTACCAAATGCTGCCCAGCCTAGCTGAATTCTTCCATTGGCTTCTCTCTCGAAGTTGTTTCTGCCTAATTGGAGCGTTTGTCCTAGATAGACATATTCCTGAACAACTTCGTGTTATGCCTACTGTATTTATTTTTTCTGTGTTGTGATGGTCAAGAAATGTATTTTCTTTCTTTTTTTCTATTAGCTAACAATTTAATCTACCCGTCGCTTTAATAGTAAAAGATGTAGTTAATTCATACAACCCGTTTGGCCACATAATGCCTAATTCGCAAAATGGCCACGGGCTCTCGAAAGTACGACTTCGGATTATTTTTTATAGAGGCACAGTATATTGGCTCTCCTCAGCCTGATGGTAAGCAAGAGAAGAGCCCGCGTTGCAATCGCAATGGACGCGATGGCATCACCTCCGTTGGCACTACCATACTGGCCCGCGAGATGCTTCTTCACGCTTCGTTTGAAGGAATCCATATTGTAGGAAGGAGGAAATACATGCGCCGGCAACGAGTTCCATTTCTTGATGGTGCGGCAGAAATAGGAACTGCCAAATATTTACTTTAAAAGACTACTTCGCGTAATGCCTAATTCGCTGAAAGACGATGGTCTTTCATCAATTCGCAAAATGGCTACTTAGCCAAAGGACTAATTCGCAAAATGGCCAATGTTTACTAATTAATTTAAAATTAGACAGTGGGAGAGCCACGCTACGGCATGAATGGGCTAGCTCGGCAGGAGTGATACCACAACCTCACAGAAAACCGGCGTAAAGCAGTGTTGTGTTTCGCTTCGCACTTGTGACTCCACTGGTGTCGCGGGTGTCTATGGGCGGCGACAATCATTTTTGTTTTTTTTTAATATTTCACAACATCACATACATTGATCAAACTCTGAGATAGGTAGCTCGAGCACCTGTGTTACGGATATTAGAATCAACAGCGGAATTACAAATTTATACATATAATACTTTTCTTTTGTAAATACATACAAACACCCAGACCAATCGGACCCAGACCAGACGGTCCCAAGGTTTCCACGCCGAACGGAGACAATCGGTAACAGGTGTCTAAGGCGGAGTGTTTGTTTTTTTTTTTCGGGACTCCGCCAAAGCAGCTGCTGCACCCGCGCCCCGTGAAGTGGCGTGGACATGGGAAGGGGCCAACGAGTCCGCAGTTCAGCACAGGTCGCATCCCAAACCAATGCCTTGCCCTGAATCCGTGGAGTAAGTAAGTAAGTAAGTAAGTAAACATTTATTGACCACATAAAAGATTTACATACACAGGACACAAAACATAAGCATATGGAGATTGCACAGTAATACATATATTAAACAAAGACAAAAAAAAAAAAGAATAATAATAAGTTAATATATAAACCAGTGACCAAGGAAGAAGAAAAGGAACGAAGTGAAGTGGTCAACAAGGTCCAAGCTCAGCATGTGCTGCAGCGGTTTGCCGCCGCTGCCGCGCTGGTTTTCAGTTTGGGCCTTGAGTGACTGGGGAAATCTAACAAGGAATGCGAGAATTAATAAAGATAACAAAAAGAAAAGACGAAAAGAACGATGATACAAGAAAGCGGTAGTAATTTTCTATACATATTATAATACAGTGATACAGTGATTGGCAGACCGCGCGCCGAGTGTGCAGCGCGAACGGGATGTGACCGATCGTGTGGAGGTGCCGTCAGCTGTTTATGGACGTCACCTTCTAAGCAAAAGGAGAAACAGAGAAAAAAAGAAAAAAAAAATGTCTATGAACGCTGGTGGAGGAGGTGAATGTGTGAGTGTTCAACTGGCTAGCTGTTTCACAGCCGTTTGACAGCTTGTCAACCTCGGGTATTAAAAAAAATAAAATAAAAATAAAAAAAATTAACCAAAAACCAAAGAAAAGTTCTTTGACTCCCACACTAGGCAGAGCCTGTCTCGTGGTTGTCAAATCCTATGAATTTCCGCTATGGCTAATTGTCTAAATTAAGACTAAAGTGACAAACTGAACTGAGTGAGTGAACTTCGAGAGAGAAGCCAATAGAAGAATTCAGCTAGGCAGCATTTGGTAAACTTCGTCAAGTCTTCTCGTCACCCATCCCTCAAAGTCTTAAGTCGAAAGTCTTCGACCAGTGCGTCCTTCCGGTCATGACTTATGGTGCCGAGACGTGGACACTCACGGCTGGACTAGTCCACCGGTTCAAAGTCGCTCAAACAGCTATGGAAAGGGCTATGCTCGGAGTATCTCTGAAGGACCGCATCAGAAATGATGTAATCCGACAGAGAACCAGAGTCACCGACATAGCCCACCGAATTAGCAAACTGAAGTGGCATTGGGCTGGTCATATTAGCCGCAGAACTGACAGCCGTTGGAGCCGTAAAGTCCTTGAGTGGAGACCGCGACTCGGTAAGCGTAGTGTAGGACGCCCTGCGACAAGATGGGATGATGACATTCGAAGGCTGGCTGGTGTGGGCTGGATGAGAGTGGCCGAAAATCGGGAGCAGTGGCGTACATTAGGGGAGACCTATGTCCAGCAGTGGACGAGTGTGGGTTGCTGATGATGATGATGATGATGACAAACTGAATGTAATCTTCAAAAAATCTAAATGTAATCAAAAAATACTAAAATTTAATTTATGGCTGTAAGCGCGTTGGCCGTGTGGTCCCCGGCAGAGTAGAATAGGCCATCCTCACTCTTACCGAGGTGTCGTAAAAGGCGACTAAGGTAAAGCTGCTGGCATGATCATCAGCACCCAGAGATGGAAAACTCTGCATTTATATCAAAACCCTCGCCAACCCGTCTGCCAAGCGTGGTGAGTATGGCTATTACCCCTCATGTGATTGAGGGAGGCCCGTGTTCCAGCAGTGAGGACTTAAATGGGCTGATGATGATGATGATGTAAGCGCGTTAGTGAAGTTGTGTGTGTGCGTGTGTGTATGTGCATGTGTGTATGTGTATGTGTGGTGAGGAGTTGGGTTTTGGGTAGCCCTATGATTTGAGTCTTGGGATCGAGCGAAAGGAGGGTGCTGGGTCGCTGCCGTTCACTACCTTAATTTTTTTTTAATATTAATTAAAATCAATACTCTTGATCCCACGGTTTTTGTCTACGGGTGACGGCAAGTTTTTTATTTTAATCACGTGGTAGAAAGTTCCATTATAACCGCCATTTCAAAAATCGTCTTCATTTAATTTTGTTAATGCAAAATGGTCATCCTACATAAAACAGTTTGCAATTAAATTACACTAATGGACATGATTATTGTTATTTTGTCCATTTTAATTCCGAGATTCAACAATTTCGGCCATTTTCTAAAATGAAAGTAAGAGTCCGCGCCACGAAAAGTCCCGCGGATAAATGTAGAACTAAAATTTGAGATTCCTTGTGCCTATGAGCATAAAGCTTAAATTTGAATGTTGATGACGACGACTTAAGCGCTTTTTTCACGGGGATTCTATCGTGTAGCGGTTTCTAGGTACCAACAATTAAAAATAATTAGTTTTAGTTGTGTGTGATGCATTTTTTTTTATTTGATAGGCTGCAGACGAGCAAACGGATCACCTGATGGTAAGCGACTGCCGCCGCCCATGGACACCCGCGACACCAGTGGAGTCACAAGTGCGCTGCCAACCTTTAAATCCCCTTTCCCCTGGATTGGACCTCCGATACACTCACCCACACAAAACACAGCACAGTGCTGCTACACGCCGGTTTTCTGTGAGGCCGTGTTATTACTCCGGTCAAGTCGAAACATGGCTCTCTCATCTTAAACAAAGGAGAAACACAGCGCGTGTGAAAGAGAGGGAAACTCCGATTCGGTCGTAACGTCTGCTTTAAATGAGGCCCTCTGGTGTGGCTATTGTTACATTCTATTGTCATGCAATATACGACCCGTTTAGAGCAGTGGTTTGTGAGCCGGTTGAGACGCAAGGGTCGCGAGTTCTATTCCCGTACCAACACAAATGTTTGTTGGAAAACAGATATTTCAGTTGAGTCTGGGTGTTTGTGTACCTACAAGGGAAAACCATAGTTTGGGACCAGGACAATGTACCTATGTGATGTTTCCTCAATTTAACAGTGGGAGAGCCACGCTTCGGCTTGAATGGGCCTGCTCGACCGGAGTTATACCACGTCCTCACAGAAAACTGGCGTGTAGCAATGCATGTGCTCTTTCCCTGCGTGAGTGAGGGTACCGGAGGCCCAATCCAGGGGAAGAGGGGTTGAAAGGTAAGCAGCGAACTTGTGACACCACTGGTGTTTCAGGTGTCCATGGGCAGCGGTAATCGCTTACAATCAGGTGATCTCGCGGCTCGTTTGCAAGCTATTACCTATATATATACATCGTATTTGACCCGCAAAGAAGAGACTTGTGGCAGAACGAAAGATCTGGAGGAAGATTCTGGGACCTATACAGACTCCGGGTAGCGCTCCGGAGGAGGCTAAAGAACAGGGAACTGGAAGACCAGGTGGGCGAGCCCAACATCATTGGCGAGACTAAAGCGCATCGACTTTGCTGACTCGGCCACCTAGAAAGAATGGGAGACGATCGTGCGGTAAAGCGAGCGTATCAGGGACGTCCTAATGGCAAAAGGCCAGTCGGCCGTCCGAGATATCGCTGGAAGGATGAGGTCGAAAAAGATTTGCGCGGACTCTCGGCAGATGACTGGCAGGAGGTGGCGCAGGATCTACCAAGATGGAGGCTTTTATTATCGGAGGCCAAGACTCACTATGTGTCGCTGCGCCAACCTAGTTAGTTCTCTACGGTGACAAACGAGTAGACGGAGCACCTGATGTTAACCGATGACGCTCTCAACACCAGTCTAGAGGCGCTAGTACGCTGCCCACTATTAAATTTCGCAGCAAAACACAACGCTTCTTTACTCCGGTCGAGCCGGCCCATTCATGCCGAAACGTGGCTTTCCAAACTCTCTCCATCACTCTCGTTTTCTAAATTACGTTTATGCTTATTGTACAAACAGGCTTTATTCAAAATACTGCCCTTAATGGTCACAAAGAAACGCAGTTAAAATCATATTAAATCTTGTCCATTGTGTTGGACCGGAAGTTATTTTCTATTATTTAACAAGATGGCGACTGCAGATATTCTTGTGACTGAATAATAGAATAAACAAGACTATTTTCTCCTCACCTCATCATCATTTTGGCATGTAATTGCGTCCCAGTTGCGTTCAACGGAACCCGGGGTACGGGGACCATGAAGGATTCGATAAATCTCCATGATGCTCCCCAATATGGGCGATGAGGGAGAACCGCAGGGGGTTTAGTGGGTATGCCTTTGCCTGGCTTCTCCTTGGGAGAAGCCCCCCGTCAAAGGAGAGCCCCACATAACCCGGCCACCCCCCGGTGGTCTGGTATGCATAAGGTAGTCGGCTCATCTCTTGAGCCGGCGGCATTCCCCCTGCGAAACCAAAAAAAAAAAGGATTCGATAAGTCTGTTAATTACAATGAAGTGCCGTCTGACCTTCGCAACCCTTTAACAGGGGAACCAGACCAACTGAATCAAGGTTACACTATCCGAAACGTTCAGGTTTCCTCGCGATTTTATCCCTCACCGCCGAGAGAATGGTAGAAATACGCATAGTTTAGATTTTAAAAATCTAAAGGTGCAAACTCGGAATCGAACCACGACTCCCCGAATGATAGGCGCGTTCTGAACCACTGAGCTACCATCGCTCATTATAACTCAAGGACGGCTGGACCAATTTATCTGAAAATTTGTGATAGCTCGGGTTTGTGATCACCAATCCGCATTTGGCAAGCGTGGTGATTAAGCCTAATCCCATCATAGTAGCGATGACTTGAATTCTATGATGGAGGCCTTTGCCCTGCAGTGGGACAGTTTATAGGCTGATACTAGGCTAGGGTATATGACTAAGCTCAAGATTATACAAAATATAAATATTTTATCAAAATATAGGTCAATATGTGCCAATGGCAAAAAACCTTAATTAAAAATATAACGTCTAGCCGGTTTCATGGTCATTCAAAGATTCGTGGGCAAGTCCATTTTGAAACTATGAAATATTATACCCATAATACAATTTGCACCAATTATTATAATAGAACCATTGACATAAACGATTTCCCATTTTTTGTTTATGGTGGACATACCGGGGTTTGATATTTTTCTACACAATTTGTACCTGAATTTTCTGTTAAGAAATTATCAGTGTCAACCCAGAGTCTGGAGAAGTTTGCGGTCTTGTACCCCCGTGCCTCGGAAGCACGTTAAGCCGTTGGTCCTGCGCCTGATCCCTCTTCGGTCGTGTCGTGGTCGTGTTACGCTGGTATCCCATCAAAATATAAGGGTAACAATTCTCTTACCATAAAGAGTGCTCTTCTGCCTGTGCTCACACTTGTGCACTATTGTATGTCCGGCGTCGATGGCTGATCGCTGAGATTGGCCGCCAAGATCGAAATGTTGGTTAGGAGGACATTGCCATATCCTATCTATCTGCCCCTGTGCTATAGAACTTACCTACAGGCCGCGGCAAATAAGTTTAGCGGTGGCCTTGAGTGGGCTCAATCCATTTTAATATAAAGTCAGATATTTTATAAGTGCGCAAAGTAACGACCAGCGCTACCCCTGCTTGCGGCAGCCTTTAACTCTTTTTTTTAGGTGACGCGTAGGGCACACTAGCGATGCCAATTGATTTAAATTGTTAGCAACGAAAACCGGACATGTTTTTAACAATTTCAAAGATGCAGCCTGTCGGAAAACACATATACTATTCATTAAATACTTATACTTAACTTTTTGGTCTGCTTTTGTACTCGAAATATAAATTACGGCCAAAAAGGCCACTTATGGCGTTAATCCAAATTTCGAGTGCAAAATCAGATAAAAAGTGGCTTAAGTCTCTAAGCAACCAGATCCAGTCATGGAGCTTCGAAATTGTTTTAAATAGATCTGGTTTAGTAGTGTTAGCCGAATAAAAATCGAATGGCGAGCATCACTATAGTCGGATTTTTAATTAAACAAAGTGATTTGTTTTTAATGTCGAATCCCAATACATTTTGCATTTTGCAAATGTATTTGAATGACACATTGCCATCTGTCAGTTTACTTCGTCAAATTAAAAATCCGACTATAGTCGTTACCACATCCCTAGTGACATCTGTCACTCGAGTTGTCAGATTCTTAGTACATTTCGCGCGTTCTGGTAATGATTAATTAGATAGGTATTAATTAGGTAGGGCTAAAACCAGCCGCGTGGGCTGATGCAATTCAAGGGTTTTAAATTAGTGTCTAGTGGTTTTTAGTGTTCAAATTTGGTGTTTATTTGTGCAGTGAAGTGCCGCAAAGTGATCCTAATAATAAGAATCGTAGGATTGTATCGTTTTTAACACTGCTATTGAGTGTCGAGTGAGTTGTCTCGACCTAATAGAGTCTTAAAACCCGTGATTGCTTTTAGTGTGTTATCCGCTGAATCCGTAGGTTGGTAAAACGTAAAAACACCGCCGTTTTATTGAGTGACTATGACTTTGGCTGACTTCGACTGTTGACTACCTACTTATTCACAATAAGTAACGACATTGGCGACTTATCTTCGGGTAGTGCCATAATATAAAAAAACACATCCCTAGTGACATCTGTCGCTCGAGCTGTCAGATTAATTGTAGATTTCGCGCGTACTGATGTTAATTAATTAATTTTATTGCTATTATTATTGTGCGTTTAATTGTTAATAGCAGCTAGCAATTTAAATCGATTGGCGTCGCTAGTTAGGGATGACCCTCGCCTTAGTACATTAGTTGGAGATACTGGTTACTTAATGTGACGGGTAGGGCATAGTATGCTAGTAACGATGCCAATCGATTTAAATTTTTAGCTACTAAACCGGATCTATTTTAAACAATTTCGGGGTGACAACCTCTCAGCAAAATCATTTATTATTTATTAAATAACCATGCACAAATTTTGTACGCGAAAAATTGATTAACGCCAAAAGTGGCCGCTTTTGGCGTGAATAAATTTTTCGCGTACGCGTTGGATCCAACATTTGTGCATGGTTATTTATGTGCATGACTGACCGGATGGCGCAATTGGTAGTGACCCTGCCTTTTACGCCAAAGGTCGTGGGTTCGATCCCCACCCTGGACAAACATTCGTGGGATGAACACT
This sequence comes from Marasmia exigua, assembly GCA_019059595.1. Lineage (NCBI taxonomy): Eukaryota > Metazoa > Arthropoda > Insecta > Lepidoptera > Crambidae > Marasmia > Marasmia exigua. The sequence goes on from CM032489.1 coordinate 1,768,492, forward strand.
TGTGTTTGTTCAGTGTCTGGGTGTAATATATGTATTTAAGTGTATATTTGTGTTCCTCTGTTGTCTGATATCTGTAACACAAGTGCTTAAGCTACTTAGTACGTGTTTGCCGAGAGGTTGTAACCCCGAAATTGTTTAAAAGAGATCCGGTTTAGTAGCAAAAAATTAAAATCGCTTGGCGTCGCTAGTGTGCCCTACCCGTCACCTTAATTAACTCGTTATAAACTAATTATAATGAAAATGATACAGTAACCATTTTTTTTATCTAAATCACTGTATAACACTGCGATATAATTACCGCATAAGTACTTACACACTATCAAATACTTTCTTTTTAAACTAGCTTTCGCCCGCGGCGTTGCCCGCGTGGTAACCAAGGCTTTCAAACGAAGAAAGCCTTGGTTCTAACTATTGTTTAAGAATGTGCTGTTGATTTTAATAGGCAATTTATCAATACATCGCACATCCTCTGAAAAACTGTTATAAGACAAGAACACCTTCGCATTGCGTAATGCCTATTTTCTTAGTTCTAAGCCTTTTTTACTTTCTAGAAACGAGTTTATTGAACTGGTCAACAGGTAAAATATTTTGAATCCAAAAAAATCAGCATTGATGATTGAACACACATTAATTAAGTAACCAATAAGTGAAAACGCGTTTTTCCAAAAGTCGCTTTTTGTGTTATGACAGTTTCTCAGAGGATGTGCGACATAATAATAATAGAATTGACAGCTGGTCGAGATGCTTCCTTTTACCCGACTACGGCGAAGCAAAACGGTGGGTTATGATTTTGACCTGTATGTATGTGTGTAAGTATGTATGTATGTATGGTTGTTCATCTGTTCCCTGATAACTTCTTAACTAGTTATCATATTTGAATAAATGAGGTGTCGTTAGAGGCGTCTTGATTGTCTTCTAGTTATAGGCGACATGACGTCACGTTAAATTGATTTCAGCGCCCTCTACGGGACTTAGAGTAAGCAACAAAAAAAAATTTTTGCTTGATGGTACCGTGTGGGGTATCAAATGAAAGAGCTTTTTGAGCACATTTCAAATATGTAATTTTATTTACATAACTAAAAATATGTTAAATAAAAATAAAGTTCAAAAACTAAAACCCGACTACCAAAAAAACACGCTCTAAAAAGTACGAAACAAGAAAATTGTCTCTGATAAAATTATTATGCCGTATTGCCGTGGTTGTATGCCACAATACCACTGATCCAAACGGGTCGTCAAAAATGTCATCGCTCTAAAATGAAAATCGATTGTTTCGATAGTATCGATATCATCATCCTCCTGCCCTTTTCCACGTCTATCCGGGGTCGGCGCAGTATGTTTTCCTTTTAAATACGTCCCTGTCATTCGTCATCGAAGCATCCACCTCTTTTCCATCATGTCATTCTTCACACAATCCATCCATCTCTTTTTCAACCGTCCTCTGTTCCTCCACCCACTTACATTTAAATTCATCACTTTTTTGGTACCTAACATGTTCTTCTCCTCTTCTCCTTACATGGCCATACCAGGAAAGACGATTTGCCTTCAATTTATCAATCATCATCATCATCATCATCATCATCAGCAACCCACACTCGTCCACTGCTGGACATAGGTCTCCCCTAATGCACGTCACTGCTCCCGATTTTCGGCCACTCTCATCCAGCCCACACCAGCCAGCCTTCGAATGTCATCATCCCATCTTGTCGCAGGGCGTCATACACTACGCTTACCGAGTCGCGGTCTCCACTCAAGGACTTTACGGCTCTAACGACTGTCAGTTCTGCGGCTAATATGACCAGCCCACTGCCACTTCAGTTTGCTAATTCGGTGGGCTATGTCGGTGACTCTGGTTCTCTGTCGGATTACATCATTTCTGATGCGGTCCTTCAGAGATACTCCGAGCATAGCCCTTTCCATAACTCTTTTAGCGACTTTGAACCGGTGGACTAACAATTTATCAATGATGGATCGATAATATCGATAGTACAATCGATTATACGGCAACACTAATTCCGGCCTCTGGTTATATTAAATAGTTTAAGTACGAGTAAAACAACTTTCTTACTTACCGTATTCATAATGCGTGTATTTAAAAGGGATCACAGATAATTTTTTTACGGTCTAATACCTTCTTTAAATGGAAAGCGAAAGTTATCAATGCTTAAGGTGACGGGTAGGGCACACTAGCGACGCCAATCGATGTTAATTTTTAGCTACTAAACCGGATCTATTTTAAACAATTTCGGGGTTACAACCTCTCGGCAACACTTATACTATTTATTAAATAACCATGCGCAAATGCCGACCCAACATTTGTACGCGAAAAATTGATTCACGCTAAAAGTGGCCGCTTTTGGCGGTAATCAATTTTTCGCGTACAAAAACGGACCCAACATTTGTGCATGGTTATTTAATAAATAGTATAAATGTATGCCGAGAGGTTGTAACCCCGATTTTTTTAAAATAGGTCCGATTTAGTAGCTAACAATTAAAAACTAATGGTGTCGCTAGTTAGGACTACCCGTCGCCTTAAGGTGACGGGTAGGGCACACTAGCAACGCACAAATGTTGGGTCCGTTTTTGTACGAGAGGGAAACAGTTCTCCCTTGTGGTCCCATTAATGGGAAAAAATTCTGGGACCACGAGAAAAAAGGGGAAAAAAGCGGCCACTTTTGGCGGTAATCAATTTGTCGCGTACGCGTTGGACCCAACATTTGTGCATGGTTATTTAGTAAATAGCATAAGCGTTTGCCGAGTGGTTGTATCCCCGAAATTGTTTAAAATAGATCCGGTTTAGTAGCTAAAAATTAAAATCGCTTGGCGTCGCTAGTGTGCCCTACCCGTCACCTTTAGCAGACGTCAGAGGAAATCTGATTTGACAAACGTAGGTAGGAACAGTTAGCGACACGTCAAATGACCCTTACAAAAATAGCACGTGTGTCTCAGACATACGGTCCAAAGTTCAACAAGGTTAACTCCGTGTGTACACTTATCTAAGTGTTCTAATGGGTTGCAAATAAAAGCGTCAGATATCTAATTTTCATTTTTTCTCTTCCGATAATGGATTGCTTGCCTCATTATTTTTAACCGACCTAAAGAAAAAGAGGTTCTCAATTTGACATTTTAATTTTTTTTTAATCTTTATTCGCCAATTACTCCACCATTTATGAACCGATTTATACTCGAAACTGGAATTCAAGACCAAAAAAACTACGACAGATACGTCAGTGTCATATCTATCAATGTCACTTATGTCATTGTCAAATCAATTTTTCAGGTTTTTTCAACATTTTTGTTATATGCTTATTTTCTTAGTATAGGCTGGCACAATTCATGATAAGGATTTTCTTAAAAAAATAGAAACTTATTTACATCTTCATCTTCATATCACAAATGTCAGAATCTCTGACTATGGAATCTGAGTCGGTCGCTTGTAGAATAAAGTTTTCCACTACTCCAGCAATCAATTCATCGCAATTAGTTTTGCACATGTTTTAGATTTAAGGCGTTATTAGGCGAAAAAATCGTAAAGAAAATTGTCAAGTTATATTTTGACAAAGTGAACATTCGAAGACAGTCAAAGTCTCAGTTACTCAATATAACAGACGCGTTATCGACCTACGGATTCAGCCGAGACTACTCTTAACGAAATCGCTGGTTTTAAGACTTTCTTAGGTCCTAGCAAGTTGTTCACGTGACAACTCACTCAACACACAATAGCATTGTTTAAAACGATTAAAATTCAAAGATTCCTTTAATAATAACCCTTTGCGGCACCTCACTGCACGAAACAACAACATGTAAGTTCAAATGTTGTACCAAATGTTATTAACACCTGAAGTGACACAAGCTCAATACCAGCTTTCCTACCAAACATTACTGATGATTAAGTTTTTATTAAAGTATCTGGTATTTAAGTAAATATAAGTCAATAAAATTACTTCTTTATATTATAGAATTAAAATTACCAATAAACAAATTATGCCTGCGTATGTTTTTAAGAAATAGGTATATAGTATTGTACGATAATTTTATTGCAGTGGCAACATTGTAGTAGATTTATTGGTCTTGAATTCCAGTTAGATTCGGCGGGTGGGCTAAAAGAAGCCGCGTGGGCTAATGCAATTCAAAGGTTTTAAATTAGTGTCTAGTGGTTTTTAGTGTGCAATTTTGGTGTTTATTTGGTATCGTTTTTAACACTGCTATTGTGCGTCGAGTGCGTTGTCTCGTGACAACTTGCTTGGACCTAATAGAGTCTTAAAACCCGCGATTGCTTTTAGAGTGATATCCGCTGAATCCGTAGGTCGATAAAACGCAAAACACCGGCGTTTTATTCAGTGACTGTGACTTTAACTGACTTCGACTGTTGACTACCTACTTGTTCTCAATAAGTTACTTGACATTGGCGAATTATCTTCGGTTGTCCCGCTTAATAATGCCTAAAATCTAAAACATGATAATGGCAGGAGTAATTCTCAGTCAAGAAGTTGATTGCCACAAATAAAATAAGAAGAAGAAGAAGAATTCCAGTTTTGGGATAGATGATTCTTTTTTAGTTTGAAAGTAGATAGTCCCGGATTGGATATGATATGGTTGTTATGGTTTAATGTAAGTAAAGTTCCTTTAAGTCGATACCATAATACCGCCATAAAGAGAGGTGGTCTGTAATAACACACCTTGGCTCGTAATCTCTCATTCGCCGCGCTATCCCGCAGTCACGATTGAGTCTGTGCAAAACGAAAGCAAACGTGCCCATTGTATACAGGGCATTTATGAAATAATACTATACATGTATGGGAAAGATAATTGAGACAGATCGGACAAAATACCGGTAGCAACACGCTCAAATTAGAGATGAAAATTAGGCCGTGCTTGAGAAAGGTCTGGAGCCCAATTCTCGGGATTCGATATGAAAAAAAACATGGCGGATATCACCTGAAAACCATACAAAAAAACTATGTTTTAGTGATATGTGTCGTATGAAAAGAAATGTCACGAGCCCGAGAATTGGGCTCCAGGTCATTCTATTTTTTTTTATCCTTTATTCGCAGCGAGTCACACCTACAATCAAAATCGGTTCATCGTTTCGGGACAGACACAAACACAGACATGTCAAACTTTTAACATCCCGTCGTTTTTGTAAAGGTCAAGTGACAGCTTTCATTCTAATCATTATAAATCTTAATTATCTGTGAACGCTAATAACACCGCCATTTTACACTTCGCCAAATTTGAAAAGTGCGACTTCCGGTGATTAATTTTAAAGGTCAGGCTTGTTAGGTACTCGGTTAACAAAGTCATCATTACGGACCAGAAATAACTATCATTAATTTATCAAAATATTTGGGACACGTCAAATTCAAAATACACCAACGAATGAAGTATTTGCATAGGTGTTAGCGAGCGAGGGAGATATTTTGTTTTTTATATTATGGCAGACAAACGAGCCCCATAGACATCTGCGACACACGGGGCATCACAGAGGCGTTGCCGGCTCTTAACACGTTAGCTGCGGCACCAATTTTTGCATACTTTCCGTTCCTGCGGCACGAAGTATAATCGGCCCGTACCGTGACCAGACGTTAGGGCGACACGCGGTCTATTAGACCCCACCTCCTTTTACAGACTAAAATCTATTTTCTGGCGCGAAATCAAAGATAAATGAGAATTTTGGTCCTTATTGATATAGACAGTGAATTGATGAACCCTAATCCACCGTCGCCCCGGGATCGGATGGCTAGTTTAGGAATTATTAGGAAAACAAAATATGGGATCTTATACACCTCGTAATGCACTGAAATAGGACAAATTTTCGCTGCGATTAGTGATGGGAAAAATAATATCGACCTTTTTAAACTGTCTTAACTACGCAACGACTTGACCGATTTTGATCAATTATATCTCATTAGATCGTTTTAAGGGCAAAACCTGGCAAAACAACACAAAGCTATCAAATATTTAAATAATCTAAATTGTGCTTGAAGGCGCCATAAAGAAAAAAAACCGGCCAAGTGCGAGTCGGACTCGCGCACGAAGCGTTCCATTCTATACCATTAAGAGGCACCTATTACAGACTTATTATTGGAAAATAATTGATTACGGTTTATGCATAAGGTTTATCTTTCTATTTGTATATGAAAATCTTAATGCGGTTCACAAAATAGAAAAAAAAGGCAACCAGAAGTAGAAAAGAAACTGTCCTATTTATTCTGCCTCGGGCTTTAAAAATACACTTATAAGAACTTGAATTAACATTAAAAAATCAGTATCAATATACTTTTTTTATAAAAATCTCAATAAATTTATTTGTACTTATTTATGAGTGTTTTTCATTGAAACAGGGTAGACAATAAGATTTTTTGCACTGAGTTCACTGAGTCAAAATCTTTTTAGATTTTTTATCAGCTTCACGAGATGGTAAAAATGTGCGTAGTTTTTGGTAACAACCAACACATCTTCTCCTTTTTTCACCCTTTTCGAGTATACTTAAGTAATAATATCTTACACTTACTTTACTCTCTTACACTTACATAGCTACCAAGATAAGAAAAAACTAGGTAATTAAAAACTTACATGTTTTGGCTCTGTTTCTGGGTTTTTTTAAATTAACTTCTTCCGACATCGTTTGGACATGTTCGGCGCTGTAAAAGGACGTGCTCAATCGACGTGATGCACAACACTGGTCGCGGGAAGCTCGCGTTGAGTGCGGTACGAGGTCAGGGGGAATATGGGACGTTTTAGCCTCGTTCCGCACTGCTTTAAAATTATATTAATTCAGTGCGGCACGAGGCCTAAGACATCCGGTACCAAGGTAGGTACACCACCGAGTCCGGAACCATTAGTGATCTCAAATATATATTTATCTCTTTCCTACACTGGACCAAACCAAAGCTATGCCATTCGCACGACAGAGAAATTCACTTTTTTGCTTGCCGCACCACAGGGAAGTTGCATCAGGGGTGATTTAGGCCTCGCTTCGCACTTAACGTGTTAAGGGAGGAATTAGCTCTTTTCTTGAAGATCACCAGGTCGTATCTGTTCGGAAACACCATCGTTGGTAGCAGATTCCATAGTTTTACTACGCGCGGTAGGAAGTGGCGTGAGAAGCGCACTTTGGTGGAGTAAAATCCATCCAAGTGATGTGGGTGAAATTTGAAATTCTGGCGTGATGTACGATGGTGAAAATATGCAGCTGGAATAAGGCCGAACAGCTCCTCGGAATACACAACGGAGATGGGTAAAAATAGCAAGAAAACAATAAAAATATAGAAATAAAAGATATTTACGTACCGTTTTGCACCAAACCAAATCAATGACAGTTATAAAAACGTCAAATTGAGAAAACAAAATAAAAACGAAAGTAAATAATTACATAAGGTGACAGTGTAAAGCACACTAGCGACGCCAATCGATTTTAATTTTTAGCTACTAAACCGTTTCTATTTTAAACAATTTCGTGTACAAATGTTGGGTCCGTTTTTATACGCGAAAAACTGATTACCGCCAAAAGCGGCCACTTTTAGCGTGAATCAATTTTTCGCGTACAAATGTTCGGTCCAAATTTGTGCATGGCTAATTAATAAATAGTATAAGAGTTTGCCAAGAGGTTGTAATCCCGACATTGTTTAAAATAGATCCAGTTTAGTAGCTAACAATTAAAATCGATTGGCGTCTAGCGACGCCAATGTGTGCCCTATCTGTCACCTTAATCGTCTCCCAGACTGATTCTCGAAGGCCGAACTACATACATAACATCGCCGTTGAGTATTAGTCGTTTTCCTCTAGATGGCGCTAGCACTGGCTAGTCGACCGATACCTCTATCTCAGTATAAGTTACTCTATGGGCAACACATATTAGCGATCTCTCTGATTTCGCGGATATTCATAGGCGGCGATGTTTCCTGTTCATCAGGTGACTCGCTTGCTTGTTTCTCGCTTCCAGCATTAAAAAAATTAAAAAAAAATACCTTGAGAGAAATCTCAACACGTAAAAGTTCCCAAGAAATATAAATAGTAGGTGTACCTTGCGAATTAGTATTTAATTAATAAGATGGCGCAAACAGACCGTGGTGGATGTCATTTGTATGTGTTCACCGTTGGCTCGGCCGAGTAAGTGGTATGATTTTCTTCTCCTTATTTAATTTACGTGTAGATTTCTTAGAAGCTGATGTTGAATTTTGCATTTTTTTAATGCAAATAAGCATTCTGCTCTCTCTCTGCTATTCACGCAAAAAATCGCGGAATATGGTAAAGTCAGATGTGGGAGAGCCACGCCTCGGCATGAATGGGCCAGCTCGGCCGGTGATACCACGGCCTCACAGAAACCTGGCGTGAAGCGTCACTGTGCTGTGTTTCGCTGCGTGAGTGATGGTAGAGGCTCAATCCGGGGGAAATAGGGGTTTAAAGGTTGGCAGCGCACTAGTGACTCCACTGGTGACGCTGGTGTCTATGGGCGGCGGCAATCGCTTACCATAAACCGGCCCATAATGAATAAGAGAATATACCTGTCGCATCCAAACAAAGATGACACACAGAGCGTGTGAAAGAGCGACGGCAATCGATTTTAAGTTTTAGCTACTAAACCGGATATTTTATAAACAATTTCGGTACAACGCGTACGCGATAAATTGATTAACGCCAAAAGCGGCCACTTTTGGAGTGAATAAATTTTTCGGACCTAACATTTGTGCAAGGCTATTTAATAAATAGTTATAAGTGTTTGACGAGAGATTGTTTTTTTTTTTTACTGTAGATAGGTAAGCGTTTGACCATATTTCACCTGATGGTAAGTGATAATATGGTCTAAGATGTAGCACGATTACCTAGAAGATACCTATTCACTCGCGCTTTGAAAACCCCCAAATTGTAGCCTCTAGGGAACACCTCTTCAGGCAACTGATTCCACTGTTTCGCAGTACGAATAAGGAAACAGGATTCAAACCTCTTTGTGCGGACTTTTGGTATTTCTACCATGTACCGGTGTCGATTGAGGGTCTGCCTGGTGGAGTAGTGGAAGAACGGAGATTCTCCAATGGCATTGTACAGTTCCGTGGCGCACTCTCCAAAATGTATCCAAAATGTAAATGTATGTAATGTATAATATAATGATTGTAATTGAAATTGTTTAAAATAGATCCGGTTTAGTAGCTAAACATTAAAATCGATTGTTGTCGCTAGTGTGCCCTACCCGTCACCTTAAATTAGGCTCTCAGGTTTAAGCTTACTCGCTATTTTGAACAAAAAAATAATTGATTGATTGATTGCGATCACATCCTTCAATCAACCTTACCGACCGATGGACGTCGACTACGCGGCAGGCCCAAAAAAAGATGGTGTGACGATTTCAATACGTATGTCCATGAATGGCAAGTAAAGGCATTGGATAGAGAGGAATGGAGAGACTTTGCCCAGTTGGTTTGCCCGGTTTTATGTGATAGGTGGCAAACGAGCAGACGGATCACCTGATGGTAAGCGATTGCCGCCACCCTTGGACACCCGCAACACCAGAGCAGTAACAAGTGCACTGCAAACCTGTAAACCCCCCTTTCCCCCCGATTGGGCCACCGGTGATCTCAGTTACGCAGCGAAATACAGCACCGTTCTAGCCGGCCCATTCAAGACGAATCGTCGCTTTCACACAATTTTAATTAATTTTGCACTTAACACTTTCATAATCTATTAATTAAGTGTACACTTTCTTTATCAAAATGGTAGGCTTTAAGTCACCACGACGATACTAGCGCCCCCAAGTGATTTATAATAATAATAATTCTCACACATCTCATACATTGACCTGATTCCGTACTAAGTAGCTTAAGCACTTGTGTTACAGATATCAGACAACAGAGGAACACAAATATATACTTAAATACATATATTACACCCAGACACCGAAAAAACACAAGTGTTCATCGCACGAATGTTTGTCCAGGGTGGGGATCGAACCCACGACTTTTGGGGGACGTAAGAGGCAGGGTCACTACCAATTGCGCCATCCAGTCAGTCAATTTACAACCTGTGCGGATAAAGAATGGGATCAGAAATGGCGGCCAATCTATCCACTTCTCGCTCGCACACTATTTGCGTCTATACTCGCACTCGTGGGGTGCGAGTATAGATGCAAATAGTGTGCGAGCGAGAAGTAAATAGATGCGCCGCCATTTCTGATCCCATTCTTTATCCGCACAGGTTGTATATTGATTGTGGCGAATAGGAGGCTTTTTTTTTTAAGTGAGCAATGAATACTCTAAGGTGACGGGTAGGGCTAGTGTGACGCCAAATTGTTAGCAAATAAACCGGATATTTTTTAACAATTTCGAAGCTGTAGTCTCTCAGAAACCAACCATGGTTAACCACCCAGTATGGATAAAAGAACCATCTTTTATCTATACTGGGTGGTTAGCCACGCGATAAACCCTACGAGTTGCAATGGCAGAACTCAAAATCCAAAGTGTCCATGTACAAAACCATATTTCGCCCCATCACCACCTATGGATTTGAGACATGGTCACTGACAGTCAAGGAGAAACTAGCTGTGTTTGAAAGGGAAGTTTTACGCAAAGTGTTTGGACTTCTCAGAGACAAAAAAGGCGAATACCGTATTCGGATGTATCATGAGCTAGAGGCACTTCATCATCATCAGCCCGTTAAAGTCCCCACTGCTGGGGCACGGCCTCCCTCAATCACATGAGGGGTAATTGCCATACTCACCACGCTTGGCAGACGGGTTGGCGAGGGTTTTGATATAAATGCAGAGTTTTCCTTCTCTGGGTGCTGATGATCATGCTAGCAGCTTTACTTTAGTCGCCTTTTACGACACCTTGGTGAGAGTGAGGGTGGCCTATTCTACTCTGCCGGGGACCACACAGCCACTAGAGGCACTTATAAGCCATGAAACGATCGTCAGATTCATCAAGTCGCAACGTCTCAGATGGGCAGAACATGAGAGAATAGACAAAAGCAGACCTCCAAAAGTAATGACTGGAAGCCGCAGCAGAAGAGACTAAGGGGAAGGCCTAAGAAGAGATGGTGCGATTGCATCGAAAGTTTACGAACTGAAGACGGACAGTCAGAGGTCGACGCGCTTGGCAGTCCATAGTAGAAGAGGCCAAGACCCACAAAGTAAGTAAAGTAGGCTCTTGGAAAACACTTACACTATTTATTTAATACTTAAACTTAACTGGTTGAAAGGTAGAATTCTAGATCATACTAAATCTCTACACAACAGCTATTGGAGCAGTCTGGAGGCATGCAGACAGGCGAAACTAACCCTACCGTAATTGGATCCCCGTCTCTCCAGACAATTCTTACAACTTAATAAGCCAAACCTCCGTTTAGTGACCAGTGCTTTAACGGGGCATGGCAGTTTTAACAAACATCTGTTCAATGTAGTGTTACAGATAGCCCTCTATGCAGAGCATGCATGGAGAAAGAAGAAACAGCCGCTCATGTACTTTTAGACTGCATAGGGTTGGCCAACAACAACAAATTAGCTTATTATATTATACTATATTTACAACTTACCATATAAATATATACAAAATAAAATATCCATAACTAAACATTAATGTTCAAAGTACATACACACACACACACACACACACACACACCATACGCACACACACACACACAAAACGCGAGCACACACACATACACGCACGCACACGCGCGCGCAGTCACCCGTGCACTGTAATTACTGTTTTTGTATTGGTACTTCTATATGCTTTAAGTGTTTAAATTGTTACTTGCCTCTGTATTTTTGTATTAATATTACTTATATTATTGATAGTTTACGTCACTATATAAAAAATGAGAACTGTGTCAATATTGAAGAGCGGAATCCCCTAACACAAGCAATTCTTTTTGCTTAAAAGGAGATTCCCACCATTGTAAAGCGTCTCTGTAAGTTGTCGAAATAAAGATTTTACATTTTTCATTTTCATTTTTTTTTCAACAACCGGGAACACTACCTGGGAAACCCAGCCAGTCTCCAGGAAATCTTCAGCAACACCAAGGCGCTGATAGGTTTCCTTGAAGAACTCGGCTGGTTGGAGTGACACCGGTCGACTTCACCCTCCGCGCGCGAAATGGGCACAACTCCTGCCTGATATTTAACTTTTGTGTCTGCTTTTGTACTCGAAATTTGAATTTTATGATGCGAAGTCATCGTCAGCCCATTTAAGTCCCCACTGGTGAGGCACGGGCCTCCCTCAATAAAATGAAGGGTAATTGCCATACTGACCCTTGGCAGACGGGTTGGCGAGGTTTTTGATATAAATGCAGAGTTTTCCTTCTCTGGGTGCAGATGATCATGCCAGCAGCTTTACCTTAGTCGCCTTTCACGACACCTCGGTAAGAGTGAGGGTGGCCTATTCTACTCTGCCGGGGACCACACGGCGTACACGGCCGTTTATGATGAAGTAGCAAGAAGAAAATCAAATTCGATATTAGTCGACTTGTACCACTTTTCACAACGCACAGAATTGGCGGCGCTAGTATCGCGCGGTGTTGCCTTAAAAACCTGTTACATATACTTATCTCACAATTTAATTATTTTTTTACTTAAATCAATTTAAAAGTAATAAATGGACAACATTGCCAAAAACCAGTCCTTTTTTTTAATTAGAGATAATTAAGCCTAATGTTTAAACTAGAACAAATATCAAATTTTTTAACTCGTTTTTTAACTATCTTCGTAAAAAAGTTTCTCTTCCACTTTTTATTGCAGTAACCGAATATAATGTAAATGTCGCAGGGATATGATAGAAATAGACATTAGAACAAATCACTAAATCAATTTGAACTTATCACGTCATCATTATCTTAGCGTTTTATCCCGGTTGCGACCCAAGCTGTCGCTTTGCCCGGGGTCCGCTATCCCGGTGTCTTAAGGTGACGGGTAGGGCACACTAGCGACGCCAACAGATTTTAATTTTTAGCTACTAAACCGGATCTATTTTTAACTATTTCAGGGTTATAACCTCTTGGCAAACACTTATACTATTTATTAAATAACCATGCTCAAATGTGGACCCAACATTTGTACGCGAAAAATTGATTCACGCTAAAAGTGGCCGCTTTTGGCGGTAATCAATTTTTCGCGTACAAAAACGGACCCAACATTTGTGCATGAATATTTAATAAATAGTATAAGTGTTTGCCAAGATTTTATAGCCCTGAAATAGTTTAAAATAGATCAGGTTTAGTAGCTAAAAATTAAAATCGATTGGCGTCGCTAGTGTGCCCTACCCGTCACCTTAGGCCTGTCGCATCCAAACAAAGGAGACACACACTCCAATGCGGTCGTAACGTCTGCTTTAAAGTGACGGGTAGGGTATACTAGCGACTCCAATTGGTTTAAATTGTTAGCAACTAAACTAGATCTATTTTAAACAATTAAATATAGATTTGGTTTAGTTGCTAATAATTTAAATCAGTTAGCGTCGGTAGTGTGTTCTACATGTCACTTTAATAGGCCCTCTGGTGCGAGTCCTTCACTTCTCACAGTAGTCAGTTTATTAGCACGCATGTCATCCTTAACGATGTTAGGTCTACCCTTTCTGTCGGGAACCGGCGATGGTGGCATTGCCAGACATTTGTTTGAACTCATCACGTATAATGTCAAACCGTTTGACCGTGGGAGAGCCACGCTACGGCATGTGTGGGCCGACTCGACCGGAATGATACCACGGCCTCACAGAAAACCGGCGTGAAGCAGTATTTCGCTGCGTAAGTTAGGGTACTGGAGGCAAAATCCAGCGGAAAGGGAGTTCAAAGGTTGGCAGCGCACTTGTGACTCCACTGGTGTTGCAGGTGTCCATGGGCAGCGGCAGTCGATTACCATCAGGTGATCCGTCTGCTCATCTGTGTTCACATTATCAAATAAAAATACTATTGGCGAATCGTTTCAGAATCCCCTGAAATACCCAATATTGCAGAGATAATCTTTTGTTATTTTACTTCATTAATCATCGGAGTTATAACAAATTCTTATATTTATTTAGAGAAATTTGAAATAAAATCTTGTTGTTATTTAAACATCCGCGTTGATTTTATCTAATAACTTAGGCATTTGATGAAATCTCGAATTTTATCATTATCCCTGCGACTTCCGCAAAGATACATTTTGGTCGACATAATATATTGCGTACATATAATAAATTGGGCTATTAAAGAAACTTATTTTAAAGCAATACATTTATTTAGGCTTACAAACGGTAGGTACACACAGCCACACATCTGTCAAATCTTTTCAAACGATTCTGCCCTTAATTTTAAGAAAATTTGACCTTGTTACTACAATCTGTCAAAATTAATAGAATAACCAAACGGGCCAAGTGCGATTCGGACTCGTCCACGAAGGGTTCCGTAGCAGCGAGTAAGATATATGGAAGGTATATTGCGGTTTACGGTTTATAACGTATTAAAAAAAACTACTTATAAGATCTAGTTCAAACCAATTTTCGTTGTTAGTTTTCATGTATATCATATATTTTTTTAGTTTTCATCATCATCATTATCATCAGCCCATTTAAGTCCCCGCTGCTGGGGCACGGGCCTCCCTCAATAACATGAGGGGTGATTGCCATACTCACCACGCTTGGCAGACGGGTTGGCGAGGGTTTTGATATAAATGCAGAGTTTTCCTTCTCTGGGTGCTGATGATCATGCCAGCAGCTTTACCTTAGTTGCCTTTTACGACACCTCGGTAAGAGTGAGGGTGGCCTATTATACTCTGCCTGGGACCACACGGCCATTTTTTTAGTTTTATAATTATTTTATTACAGAATTTAGAAGGGGAGGGGGGAGGGGGGGACACCCATTTCATCACTTTAAGAGCGTCTCTTGCGCAAAGTATTAAGTTTAGAAAAAAAATATATTAGAAACCTCAACATCATTTCTAAACACCTATCTATTTATACCCGACAGGTTTGGGCTTGATGAAAAAAAAATCAGAGTTTTAGTTCTAAGTATGGGGACCTCCAAAAAATTTTTTTTAACTTTTTTTGTGTAAAAATCGTAATGCGGTTATCAAAATACATATATTTACCAAGTTTCAATAGTGTAGTTCTTATAGTTTCGGAAAAAAGTGGTTGCGACATACGGTCAGACATTACGAATCTATAAGGGTTCCGTTTTTTCCATTTGGCTGTGGAACCTTAAAAAATGAAAACGACAGATTTGTATTAACTGATGTGTGGCTGTCCGTACACAGACTGATTAAATTTTAATTCTGTAAGAACATTGCCTATTAAAAATGGCTGGCACGGCGCATCTGTCTGTAATTATTGTTATAAACTCATTAGCTGAACTTATAATCGCCATTGCACTCATGATGTGGATAGTGTTGCACTGTTATCGATAAAAACCTTAATTAGTATCGATAGTGTACACTGTTATTTTTTTTCGTTTACATCCCGAAAACCTCATAATAAGTATCGTCAAAGAAGTCCATTTAGCATGTTAGATCAACAAAATAAGCGAATCCTAGAAATTATTTAGATTTACCTTGTTGTAATAGAATAAGTATTGTTCTATCGAATATAGCGCTTATTTATACTTCTGCATCTTCATTTTCGGAATCCAGGTGTACACACACCTGGATTTCGATATAAAATAAATGTATTTATTAATTAATAAAATAATTAATATAATAAAATTAGTATAATTATCTTATACACTAAACATACAGCCAATAACGTATTTACTTTTTACTAACAAAACCCTTAAAATAATTCGACCATCACTAACAACACCTCTGCATATCTAAAAAGAAAAAGTTAGGTAATTAACTTAAACATGAAAAAATTTCATATTCTTATTTAAGCAAGACAAGTAAAGATATTAAAATATTTATTTATTACAACAACAACCACAGTTTTAGGTACATATAGACATTTAATAGTCATAGTTATCTAATAGTTATAGTTATCCAACCTATTAGAAAAGGCGATCCAAAGTGAATACTGTACTAATGCTAATGCTTTCCCGTTCGAGCAAGCAATGTTAAAAGGAGATAGACCGAGTTTTGTTCCAGAACCATTCCTAGACCGCGTTTCATAATAGGGAGGTAAGAGTTATTAATATGTAAGTTTACAATAACAATTTTGTAAGGGGTAAATCTAAGATTTGTCAGTAGAAGAGATCAACAATGCGGACCAGTTGCAAACTAAACAACAATTTATTCTAATTCTATCTGTTCGATTGCTGTATAATTATGTTTACAATGCAATAAGGTTGCAATGATTCCTACTATAGGCTAAGCCTGTCCCGTGGGTAATCATTTTTATAATTATTTATCTAGTCACAGTTGCATGCTTCTAAAAACATGGCGGATATCACCTGAAAACCGTACAAATAACTATGTTTTAGTGATAAATATCGTATGATAATAAATATCCCGAGCACGATGACAGTGGGAGAGCCACGCTTCGGCATGAATGGGTTGGCTCGACCGGAGTAATACCACGTCCTCACAGAAAACCGGCGTGAAGCGAGGGTACCGGAGGCCCAATCCAGGGGAAGGGGAGTTAAAAGGTAAGCAGCGTACTGGTGACACCACTGGTATTGCAGGTGTCCATGGGCGGCGGAAATCGCTTACCATTAGGTGATCTGTCGGCTCGTCTGCCACCTATATCATAAAAAAATCACGAGCACGAGAATTGGCCTCCAGGCAGCCCAATTCTCGGGATTTTCGATATGAAAAAACATGGCCTATGTCACCTGAAAGCCATACAAAAACACAATGTTTAGTGATATATATTTTATGATATTAAATGTCACGAGCACGAGAATTGGGCTCATGCAGCCCAATTCTCGTGCTCGAGATATTTCGTTTCATACGACATACATACATTTAACGATACCCTTAAACATGGCGGATATCACTAAAACATGGTTTTTTGTGACATTTATTTTCATACGAAATTCTCGTGCTTGTGATATTTTGAAAGCATGGCGGATATCACCCGAAAACCATACAAATAAACTGTGTTTTTAGTGATATATGTCGTATGATGATAAATGTCACGAGAATTGGGCTCCTGGAGCCCAATTCTCGTGCTCGTGATATTTTGAAAACATGGCGGATATCACCTAAAAACCATACAAAAAAACAATGTTTTAGTGATATATATCGTATGATCACAAAATATCACGTCCCGAGAATTGGGCTCTTGGTCTCGTCTTCGATGTTTATCACTTACCATTAGGTGTCCCGTTTGCTTGTATGCATCCTCCATAAAAAGATGACCATGACATAGACACCTTCGAGAATCTGTCAGGGAGACGATTATATAAA
Organism: Marasmia exigua; assembly: GCA_019059595.1. NCBI lineage: Eukaryota > Metazoa > Arthropoda > Insecta > Lepidoptera > Crambidae > Marasmia > Marasmia exigua. The sequence continues at coordinate 1,785,794 of CM032489.1, forward strand.
ATATCAGAAATAATTTTATTTGCTATATGTTTTCTTTTTATATAGAAAGGCCAATCAGGATGACCTCACTCCGCCTGATGGTAAAATGGCCCTGAAATCCAAATATGAGGTTGACAGGCACAAAATAACTAACAAAGTTTAACGACCCGTCTGGAACAGTGGTAGTGAACGCTGCCTTTGGTCCAAGGGTTGCGGGTTCGATCCCCGCACAGTACAAACATTTGTGTGCATGAACATCTCTGTTTTGTATTGGTCTGGGTGTTTTATATGTATTATAAGTATGTATTTACAAAAGAAAAGTATTATATGTATATATTTATAATCCCACTGTTGATTCTGATATCCGTAACACAGGTGATTGAGCTACCTATCTCGGAGTCAGATTAATTGATGTTGTGAAATATATTTATTATATTTATAAAGTACCCATTGTGTCTGCCATCCTCACCCTGATGGCCTGCTGAGATGCCGCTTCACGCCCCGGCTAAAAGACCCCGGATTGTATGAAGAAGGAAACACATAAGCTGGGAGGGCATTCCATCTCTTTTAGGCTCGGGGTAGAAACGAGAACGATATAGTGACTGAAAACAGTAAAATTTCAAACAAAATATAGGCAAACATTCGATAGGTATATAATTATTACAATTCTATGTTTGATTGATGTTCTAAAACCCCCAAATTATAGCCTCTAGGAAACACCTCCTCAGGCAACTGATTCCACTGTTTCGTAGTACGAATAAGAAAACAGGATTCAAACCTCTTTGTGCGGACTTTTGGTATTTCTACCATGTACCGGTGTCCATTGAGGGTCTGCTTGGTGGAGTAGTGGAAGAACGGAGATGCTCCAATGGCATTGTAGAGTTCCGTGGCGCACTCTCCAAAATGTATCCGATAGAAGATTTATAAGCTTGCTACCTTGCGTCGGTGTTCAAGGCTTTGTAGCCTCTTACCCACAAGCTCGTCGTCGCCAATTAGCCTCTTGGCCCTTCTCTCAATACTCTCTACTGCCTCAAGCTGGTATTTAAAAGTATTTATAAGTATTTGTGTAATCGCAAACTTTATCGATAAAATAACTACAACTATCAGATTTGAAGCACAAACTATGAATTAATTATGATATAGCTTCTCAAACCAGATTTGGAATGATGTTTTTTGCCACCAGTGATTTAGGCTTCGTAATAGATTTAAATTACACCAGCTAGGGTTGTAAACACATTCGGTTTACCTCATAATATTTATTTTATTATTTCCTTTATTTTTCATTCATTTGTGTGTATGAACATGTTTGTTTGTATTGGTCTGGGTGTTTGTATGTATTATAAGTAATGTATTTACGAAAGAAAAGTATTATATGTAATGTAATTTTGGACTTTGCTGATACGACCCTTTGTGCGCGATCCCGACTCGCACTTGGCCTTTTTTATTTATGCTAGAGTCGTGACAAACGGCAAGCGACTCTCCTGATGGAAAGTAATCAACGCCGCCCATGAACATCCGCGAAATTAGAGAGATCGCTAATATGTTGCCGGCCGTTTTAAAAAAAGAGTACGCTCTTCTCTTGAAGGTCCCTAAGTCGTAGCCGTCGGGAAATACTCCCGCAGCCAAACTGTTCCACAGAACTGAGGTACGTGGTAGAAAGTTCCGCGAGAAACGCACAGTATTAGACCGCCATTCATCGAGATGATGGGGATGAAATGACAATCGCTTATTAATTTTCAATAATAAGTGTTTCAAAAATGTTTCATAAATCGTTAATATTTCACATAGTAAATATATGCGATGTGATGGCGGGGCCGTCCTCCTCCGTCCACCCTCACTCATACCGAGGTGTCGTAAAAGGCGACTAAGGCAAAGCTGCTGGCATGATCATCAGCACCCAGAGAAGGAAAACTCTGCATTTATATCAAAACCCTCGCCAACCCGTCTGCCAAGCGTGGTGAGTATGGCAACTACCCCTCATGTGATTGAGGGAGGCCCGTGCCCCAGCAGTGGGGACTTAAATGGGCTGACGATGATGATGGCGGGGCAGAAAGGTCCTCAAGTGGAGGCCGTGTACTTTGAGTCGCAGCCGTGTCGCCCCCACAAGGTGGAGCCGACGATTTGATGAAGGTCGCGGGAATCTCTTGGATGCGGGCGGCGCAGGACCGATCTGTGTGGAGAACATTTGGGCGAGGCCTATGTCCCACGGTACTAATGAGTTAGTTCGCAGGTTCGGTAGGAAGCGAAACAGTAGCAAGATGTGACTCTGTATTCACGCGTCCAGGAATTTCTTTCTTATTTACATATTAATGTATGTTAACATAAAAGAGTATGTTAACATAATGGAGCACCAATAAGAAATTGTTATAATATCATGCATTGTACCTATTCTATGTAAATCAGTGATTTGAATATTTGAATCTTTTCTCTAATAATGTGGCACGCCCATTGCCACTTCAGCTTACCAATCTTCTATGGTCAGATATACAGTGTCTATGGATCTGGTATTGGTTCCGTCCGTCAAAAGCTGTGCCACACCGGTGGTACCAATCTGGGAGGTGCAAAAATGGCCAGATTTTTGCCAGGACTCAACAGGGCCATGGTTGCGCCCTGGAAAGACTGCTGTCTGCGTGTTTTCTATGTATTATAAGTATATGTTTACAAAAGAAAAGTATTATATGTATATGTCACCGGACAATGACAAGATCCGTAAGTTTATCAATTTACTAGGAAGTTTATAAACTGTCGTAGGATTCTAAACGGGAGATAAATTGTATTATTTTACGTTCACACTTTCGTACATTGATAAACTTACTGAACTCACTCGTAAAATAATAAGTAAGCAATATCCAAACGCTATGCGCGAATTGATTGGCATTGCCACTATGTATATAGACCAATCAGAGAGCAGTGTGTTATTTTACGTATTTCAAAGATGCGTATATTTAAAAGAGTGTCTGTGATTGGTCGAACCATGTAAAATTTTACGAATAGATATCCGTTAGTTTATAAATTTACCATGTGACGTCGGAAAAATTGATAAATTTACGAAAGTTTGGACGTAAAATAATACAATTTATCTCTCGTTTAGAATCCTACGAAAGTTTATAAACTTCCTAGTAAATTGATAACCTTACGGGTCTTGTTATTTTCTGTTGACATATATATTTTTGATTCCGCTGTTGATTCTGATATCTGTAACAGGTGCTTGAGCTACCTATCTCGGAGGCAGATCAATGTATGTGATGATATCGTTTATAGATCCTACGAACGGATCTCTCGGTGTGCGAGTCTGACTCGGCATTTTTTTACGAGAGAGAGACGAGACAAATCACCTGAAGGCCTGATCGTAAGCGATTTCCATAGCCCATTGACACCTGACATACGGACTTCTATGTCAAATTTGACAGCTGCCTGTCATACAACTCTCTCGATAACATGTAAATAGAAGTCAACGGAATGTGCCATTTTCGGGAAAAACGTCACAGAGTGTGAAAGAGATACAACCGGCTCTGACGCAGATTCAGAGGTGCGATAGAGAAAGAACGTCGCCCAGCGCGTCACCTCCTAACGGCTTCGCGCAGTTTTTCAAATAGGTAAGGCTTTCAATGAAAAGGCTCAGTCTGAATCGGGTGCATTTTTTACGATAAAGGTGACAGACGAGCAGACGGATCACCTGATGGTAAGCGATTACCGCCGCCCATGGACGCCTGCAACACCAGCGGTGTTACAAGTGCCCTGCTTACCTTTTAACTCCCCTTCCCCTGGATTGAGCCTCCGGTACCCTCGCTCACGCAGCGAAACACAGCGCATGCACTGCTTCACGCCGGTTTTCTGTGAGGACGTGGTATTACTCCGGTCGAGCCGGCCCATTCATACCGAAGCGTGGCTCTCCCACTGTTACTGTGCATGTTTTCGCTATACTAAATACATAAATTTGACGACCTGTTTGGAACAGTGGTAGTGAACGCTGCCTCTGGTCCAAGGGTTGCGGGTTCGGTCCCCGCACAGTACAAACATTTGTGTGCATGAACATGTCTGTTTGTATTGGTCTGGGTGTTTCCTATGTATTATAAGTATGTATTTACAAAAGAAAAGTAGTATATGTATATATTTGTAATCCCACTGTTGATTCTGATATCCGTAACACAGGTGCTTGAGCTACCTATCTCGGAGTCACTCGTATAATGTAAGTGATGTTGTAAAATATTTATTATTTATTTATTTATAAAAAATCATCGAAAAGAAGGACAACACTAATATAATTTGTTTACATATATTATTGTAAATTAATTAATTCTTTCCTTTTTTTTGGCATGTTAATACGTTTTTGTTATATTTTTTTATGTGGAAACTTCACTGATTTATGTTTTTATTATTTTCTAATTATTTTAAGTTTTATTTAATTGTTTCTTTCCCAAAGAATAAATAAATAAATATTTTTTTTAAGAATGTTTGCATGTGTGTCCTTTGATGCATTTTTTTAAATCTAAAATCATAATAAAAAATTAAATTCCTATTATTATTACTATTATAATTTAATATAATGTAGTAAAATACAGGGTGTGTCAGTAAACATTTACATCACTTTAACTACGAATTCTACAAGCCATTCTTAACAACATTAGATTTTTATAGGTTACGACTTTTCGAAATTTAGTCTAAAATTTTTTCGACTTCCCATACAAAATAACCAAGTCACGTGACCGACTTTGTATGGAATGTTGAATTTTGTTAATGCGAATTTCCAAAAGTTATAGAACATATGTTGTTTAGAATGGTCGGTATAGTTTCACCGTGGGAGAGCCATTGTATTTTTTTTCTCTTCTCAATTGAAACTCTGTAACATCATCAATATTTGAAAAGAGTAACTACTGAGTTTCTTGCTGGTGTTTTCTCAGTAGAAATCGATATTCCGAACCAGCGGTAGATAATATGGACTATTTTGACATTCATAAGTGTTCTGTGTGGACCTAAATTGAATAAAGATTTTTTTATCTTTATCTTATCTTTATCCAGAGTAATACCACGGCCTCAAAGAAAACCGCCGTGAAGCAGCACCGTGCTGTGCTGTGCAGCAGTGAAACCAATCCGGGGGAACCGGGGGTTTAAAGGTTGGCAGCGCACTTGTGTCTCCATTGATGTCGAAGGTGTTCATGGGCGGAGGCAATCGCTTACCATCAGCTGATCCGTCTGCTCGTCTGCCACCTGTCGCATAATATCGGAATTAATTGTCATTTAAGTACTACTGATGCTGTGTTTGCCTGTAATTGTTGTTACATTCTAATCTTTAGATATTAATTAATTTTTAACACACATGCTGTAATGTAACAATGTTGGCAGACCTAATAAATTAATAAATTTAAAAAAAGAATATATATGTGGTTAAAGGGATGTAAATTTTTGAGAAATATTTTTTTAATGAATTATATGTATATTTAGAGAAACGCAATATTCTATGTACGGAGCAAAATGGGTTTAGAAAAGGGAAAACTATTAATATGGCAATTTTTGAATTTTTAAAAAATGTAATGTATAATGTAGATAATAAGAAAACCTGTTTGTTCGGTGCCGTGTGGCCTCCCGGCGAGTGAATAAGGCCACCCTCACTCTTACCGAGGTGTCGTAAAGGCGCTAAGGTAAAGCTGCTGGCATGATCATCAGCACCCAGAGAAGGAAAACTCTGCATTTATATCAAAACCCTCGCCAACCCGTCTGCCAAGCGTGGTGAGTATGGCAACTACCCCTCTAGTGATGTAGGGAGGCCCGTGCCCCAGCAGTGGGGACTTAAATGGCTGACGATGATGATGGCGGGGCAGAAAGGTCCTCAATGTGGGGCCGTGTACTGAGCGACCCAGCCGTGTCCACCCGCCCCCACAGTTGGACGACGATTTGAATGAAGTTCGCGGGAATCTCTTGGATGCGGCGTCGCGGACCGATCTGTGTGGAGAACAATTGGGGGAGGCCTATGTCCCACGGTACTAATGAGTTAGTTCGCAGGTTCGGTAGGAAGCGAAACAGTAGCAAGATGTGACTCTGTATTCACGCGTCCAGGAATTTCTTTCTTATTTACATATTAATGTATGTTAACATAATAGAGAACCAATAAGAAATTGTTATAATATCATGTATTGTACCTATTCTATGTAAATCAGTGATTTGAATATTTGAATCTTTTCTCTAATAATGTGTCACGCCCATTGCCACTTCAGCTTACCAATCTTCTATGGGTAATTACAGTGTCTATGGATCTGGTATTGGTTCCGTCCGTCAAAAGCTGTGCCACACCGGTGGTACCAATCTGGGAGGTGCAAAAATGGCCAAATTTTTGCCAGGACTCAACAATCTGGCCATTGTTGCGCCCTGGAAAGACTGCTGTCTGCGTGTTTTCTATGTATTATAAGTAATGTGTTTACAAAAGAAAAGTATTATATGTATATGTCACCGGACAATTACAAGATCCGTAAGTTTATCAATTTACTAGGAAGTTAATAAACTGTCGTAGGATTCTAAACGGGAAATAAATTGTATTATTTTACGTTCACACTTTCGTACATTGATAAACTTACTGAACTCACTCGTAAAATAATAAGTAAGCAATATCCAAACGCTATGCGCGAATTGATTGGCATTGCCACTATGTATATTGACCAATCAGAGAGCAGTGTGTTATTCTACGTATTTCAAAGATGCGTATATTTAAGAGTGTCTGTGATTGGTCGAACCATGTAAAATTTTACGAATAAATATCCGTTAGTTTATAAATTTACCATGTGACGTCGGAAATTGATAAATTTACGAAAGTTTGGACGTAAAATAATACAATTTATCTCCCGTTTAGAATCCTACGAAAGTTTATAAACTTCCTAGTAAAATGATAACCTTACGGGTCTTGTTATTTTCTGTTGACATATATATTTTTGATTCCGCTGTTGATTCTGATATCTGTAACAGGTGCTTGAGCTACCTATCTCGGAGGCAGATCAATGTATGTGATGATATCGTTTATAGATCCTACGAACGGATCCCTCGGTGTGCGAGTCTGACTCGGCATTTTTTTACGAGAGAGAGACGAGTAGACAAATCACCTGACGGCCTGATCGTAAGCGATTTCCATAGCCCATTGACACCTGACATACGGACTTCTATGTCAAATTTGACAGCTGCCTGTCATATAACTCTCTCGATAACATGTGAGTAGAAGTCAACGGAATGTGCCATTTTCGGGAAAAACGTCACAGAGTATGAAAGAGATCCAACCGGCTCTGACGCAGATTCAGAGGTGCGATAGAGGAAGAACGAAGAACGAAGAACTGAGGTGACGCGCTGGGCGTCACCTCAGTTCTAACGGCTTCGCGCAGTTTTTCAAGTAGGTATGGCTTTCGTTTTGGCCGTATGGTCCCCGGCAGAGTAGAATGGACCACCCTCACTCTTACCGAGGTGTCGTAAAAGGCGACTAAGGTAAAGCTGCTGGCATGACACACTGCATGCAGCTATTTTTATTAAGGAATTTATTTTTGTTGTTGTTATGATTATATTGTTTATATCGTGATGTTTGCTGTAGACCGTTCACAAAAGTTATGTTGATAAAATGTAAGTCCGCTGTAAGAAAAATATGTTTACTGTAATTATTATATTTAAGAGCTGTGGATTTTGTAAGAATAAATAAATAAATAAATGATCATCAGCACCCAGAGAAGGAAAACTCGGCATTGACATCAAAACCCTCGCCAACCCGTCTGCCAAGCGTGGTGAGTATGGCAATTACCCCTCATGTGATTGAGGGAGGCCCGTGCCCCAGCAGTGGGGACTTAAATGGGCTGACGATGATGGCTTTCAATGAAAAGGCTCAGTCAGATTCGGGTGCATTTTTTTTTATGATATAGGTGGCAGACGAGCAGACGGATCACCTGATGGTAAGCGATTACCGCCGCCCATGGACGCCTGCAACACCAGTGGTGTTACAAGTGCGTCACTTACCTTTTAACCCCCCTTCCCCTGGATTGGGCCTCCGGTACCCTCGCTCACGCAGCGAAACACAGCGCATGCACTGCTTCACGCCGGTTTTCTGTGAGGACGTGGTATTACTCCGGTCGAGCCGGCCCATTCTTGCCGAAGCGTGGCTCACTGTTACTGTGCATGTTTGCGCTATACTAAATACATAAATTTGACGACCCGTTTGGAACAGTGGTAGTGAACGCTGCCTCTGGTCCAAGGGTTGCGGGTTCGATCCCCGCACAGTACAAACATTTGTGTGCATGAACATGTCTGTTTGTATTGGTCTGGGTGTTAGCTATGTATATATGTATGTATTTACAAAAGAAAAGTAGTATATGTATATATTTGTAATTCCGCTGTTGGTTCTGATATCCGTAACACAGGTGCTTGAGCTACCTATCTCGGAGTCAGATCAATGTATGTGATGTTGTGAAATATTTATATTTATTATTTATTTATTTTAATAACAAAATCATAGAAATGGGGTGAGCCCCGCGTCTCATAGCCACTGCGACCAGTAGATGATCTATTGTGGCAGCCCCGTAACCTATTACAGCACCTCATGTAGCTCCAGCTCCAGGATAAACCCGAGAATGGAGCTGATGGGGGACAACACTAATATAATTTTATGTCTTTTAAGAACGTTTGCATGTGTGTCCTTTGATGCATGTTTTTAATGCATCAAAGATGCAGATTGATTTTGAAAAATAAAAATTATCTTAGGATTTCATGGGAAAATAACGTTATATTTGCATTTCCCGTGATGAAAACTATACAAGAAATATAATTTCATAATTTATTGTTGATAGATGAAAATGGCCTATTCGAACTCTATATACCTAATAGATTACTATGCCCTCTTAAGCTTCAAAGAGGCAACCCTATTTCGTCCCAACTCTTTTAGGCTCGGTCATGACCAATTACCTACTCGGTATGAAATCACTAGTTAGTTTCAAGAGCCTATGATAATAATGTGCCGTGTGCCTCACTCTTACATGGTGTTTATTTGTGCAGTGGATATAAGTAATAATAAGAATCGTTGGTTTGTATCGTTTTCAACACTGCTATTGTGTTTCGAGTGCGTTGTCTCGTGACAACTTGCTTGGACCCAATAGAGTCTTAAAACCCGCGACTGCTTTTAGAGTGATATCCGCTGAATCCGTGGGTCGATAAAACGTAAAACACCGGCGTTTTATTGAGTGACTGTGACTGACTTCAACTGTTGACTACCTACTTATTCTCAATAAGTTACTGACATTCGCGAATTATCTTCGGGTAGAGCCATAATAAAAAAAAACTCTCTCTTACCGAGGTGTCGTAAAAGGCGACTAAGGTAAAGCTGCTGGCATGATCATCAGCACCCAGAGAAGGAAAATTCTGCATTTATATCAAAACCCTCCCGTCTGCCAAGCGTGGTGAGTATGGCAATTACCCCTCATGTGATTGAGGGAGGCCCGTGCCCCAGCAGCGGGGACTTAAATGGGCTGATGACGATGATGATGATGATAATATCCTCCGACCGATTACGGCTACGGCGTACGCAGGATATATGCACAAGTGCACTCTGTATTCCCTTACCCTCATATTCCGATGGGTCAGTGACACGACCGGAGAGGGATTGGGCGGCGGACCAACGGCTTAACATGCTTTCCGAGGCACGGGGTACAAGACCGCCAACATCCAGACTACGGGCTGACGCTAAGAATTTCTAACCGAAAAGTTAGGTACAAATTTTTGGCCCTACCCGGGGATCGAACCCGGGACCTCTTGCGCATCTGTCGCTTTATAGTGTGACCCACTAACCACTGCGCTACCGAGGCAGTCGTAATGATGTTAAGGTGACGGGTAGGTAGGGCACACTAGCGACGCCAACCAATTTTATTTTTTAGCTACTAAACCGGATCTATTTTAAACAATTTCGGGGTTACAACCTCTCGGCTGACACTTATACTATTTATCAAATAACCATGAAAAAATTTTGGGTCCAACGCGTACGCGAAAAATTGATTACCGCCAAAAGCGGCCACTTTTGGCGTGAATCAATTTTTCGCGTACAAAAACGGACCCAACATTTGTGCATGGTTATTTAATAAAAAGTATAAGTGTCTGCCTATAGATTGTAAGCCCGTAACTGTTTAAAATAGATCCGGCTTAGTAGCTAAAAATTAAAATTGATTGGCGTCGCTAGTGCGGCCTACCCGTCACCTTAAGGTTTTTTTATTAACGCGACAGGTAGGGCACACTAGCGACGCCATTGGTGTAATTTATTAGTGACTGAAGCCCGAATCAACCATCCGACGAATGATTCGAAATGTGACTTTCGCGGCAGTCATCAAATGTCATTTCAAGTACTCCGAAATTAACGTCAATATTTTAATTAAAATATCCAAAATTTTCAAAAAAAATTTCAAAATTCAAAATTCAAAAATTTCAAAATTCAAAAGTACTTTATTTGCATAGGCTTATATACAGCTCTTACAAATCGTCATACATGAAAAAAATATAAATTATAGCTATGTATATTATACATTTAATTAAACATATATGTCGATACAAAAAATATACTAAGAAATGAATAAATATAATGTGATTCTACCACCGGAATCGGAAAGTTGATTCTGACGAGAAGATCCGGCAAGAAACTCGCCAGTTACTCTTTTTAATCACCAAAATTTTTTAAGTACAGTATCATGGGTGTAGGCTAAAAAAGGATAAGCAGAGCGCGTGTGGAAGATTCTGTCATGAATACTGTTACTGCAGGTTTCCTCACGGTGTTTTCCCTAACCGCCGAGCTAATGGTAGAAATACGCACATAGATTTGAAAAATCCAGAGTTGCATACTCGTATTCGAACCACGAATCCCCGCATTGAAGGCGCGTTCTTAACCACTGAGCTACCATTAAACCTAACGCGTTAAATTTCGATTTGAAAGCCACTAAAAATTTAAACAATTATACCAAGTTTGTTACAACAAGGCATACCTACTTTGGCTAGATACCTACCATTAACAAACTTATTGATATTATCATTATGCACCATTATCATGTAGATATTTCTTAACAGCACACTCTAAAGTGATATTTTTTCTAATTAATCTATTGTCAAGAACATCCGTCAACGATTATTTAAATAAAATCATTAAAACCGCAAATTGTAAACAAACATCATTGACTCGTAAAAAAGACAGTATTTTGGACTGCATAAATTGACCAATTTACTAAGACCCTTCATATGACTAACTATATGAAATCACGTCTTTAATGGGAAAAACTTAGAGCTCAATGTATTCTGGATACAAACATCAATGGTTACGCATAGACGAGAGTAGATAAAAACAAAATTCTTTTACCATCACCTGTGGCGCTACTGTCAACGTGAATGAAAAAAAGTGTACTAAAAACATTAGTTCCACATTTCGCCGCTCGCAGCACAAAGAAACCGCAAATAGTATACTTTCGGAGCATGGTCTTACAATCTGAGCAGTCACATTTTCGAAACGGTACCCTTCGAACGCATTCGAAATTCGAAAAAATGCGCGCGGCATTTTTGACTTTTGTATTTTTAATTTTCTCCACCGCCCATGCTTTGGATAAAGCAGAGGAAATTAAAAATGGCGGGTTTTTGGGTAGTTTAGAAGATAAATTAGAATTAAAAATTTGGGACTTTGTTGGTTATTTAACACATAGGCTGTCCAAATTTAACGACGAGCGTCTTGGCGGGAATAGTGGTGTAGGGAGGTTTTTGCATTATGAAGATATTAAGCCAAAAGTGGAGCAGGCTGGATTACGTGAGTAAAACCTTTTTATAACTCTTTTTACTCAAAAAATTAAAATATTAAAAAAACTAATAAAAAGTTCGGTTTTGCTATCGATTCGATTGCATGACTCTTAAAGGGTCGCGGGATCGATTCTTGTATTAGGTATAAAAAAAAGTCGGTGTGAAGCTTAGTGGATAATATCGCCCCGTCCATAAGGGGGATAGAATCCGAGCATGCATCTGTTTTCAGACGGCAGTCTCTTCATTGTAATGAGGGTTGGCGCGTGTCAAAAATCTGCTAGATGGTATAGGAGTGAGGTCCATATACAATGTGATTGTATATGGATTATTTTTAAACGTGATCTGTCAAAATGTCGATTTGACAAACTAAACAACCAATGCGATTGATGTTGGACCTCAGTCCAACAGTACGCCATCTAGCGGATTTTTCACACGCGAAAATCCTCATTACCAGCGTTCCCGAATCCTCACAGAAAACCGGCGTGAAGCAGCACTGTGCTGTGTTTCGCTGCGTGAGTGAGGGTAAAGTAAAGTATCAGCCTATATACTGTCCCACTGCAGGGCAAAGGCCTCCATCATAGAAATCAAGTCATCACTACTATGATGGGATTAGACTTAATCACCACGCTTGCCAAATGCGGATTGGTGATCACAAACCCGAGCTACGTTCGAAAACATCGAAACATCCTTCTTGCTCGACCCGGGAATCGAACCCAGGACCTTGAGATCACGGCCCGGTAGTTAAACCACTAGACCAACAGGGCTTTCCGGAGGCCCGGAGGGTACCGGAGGCCCAATCCGGGGGAAAGAGGGCTTAAAGGTTGGCAGCGCACTTGTGACTCCACTGGTGTCGCGGGTGTTTATGGGCGTTGGCAATCGCTTACCGATCAGGCGGATACAGGCGATCCGTCTGCTCGTCTACCACAGTCATATCACAATAAAAAACATCCTGGATCATGGTCCAAGCGTACCCCAGGATCCGAAGCGACAGCTTTAGGCGCAACTGGAAACCACACGCTGAGATGAAGAGGACAGAAGGCTGCACTGCATTTTTTTAATAAACTAAAAATGAATGTCAAAATCTGTCTAAATGCTGGGGCACGGGCCTCCCTCAATCACATGAGGGGTAATTGCCATACTCACCACGCTTGGCAGACGGGTTGGCGAGGGTTTTGATATAAATGCAGAGTTTTCCTTCTCTGGGTGCTGATGATCATGCCAGCAGCTTCACCTTAGTCGCCTTTTACGACACCTCGGTAGGAGTGAGGGTGGCCTATTCTACTCTGGCGGGGACCACACGGTACGATTCATATTGTCTGTGGCGAATAAGAGATTTAAAAAAAAGTATATATTTTATCAATTTGATTTACTTAAATACCTATTTTGTTTGACACATTATTCGGGAACGAGCGCATCCAAAATTTGACTGCCTGTATTATACCTTAAATAAAGAAATCAATTTTTCTTTTGTAAGTACATTATTAATAAAATACTTATTTTTTCTTTCCATATATTATTATCAAAACTTAATTAAAACTTCTTATGACTTGCGCTCCCCTCCCCCTGGCGCCAAAGCTAGATCCGCCCATGACTCTAGTCGACTTGATCCTCTAGCACTGCGGCGGGATATAGCTTCCCAGCATTCTATACCGCATCTATCATGGGGAGTGTTCTGAGGGACTGTTTGATCTACTCCCTGCAGCTGAATTCTTACATCGAACCACACGCAAGCGATTGTCATTCCATCCTCATCATCTCGATGGATGGCGGTCTAATACTGTGCGTTTCTCGCGGAACTTTCTACCACGTACCTCAGTTCTGTGGAACGGTTTGGCTGCGGGAGTATTTCCCGACGGCTACGACTTAGGGACCTTCAAGAGACGAGCGTACTCTTTTTTGAAAGGGCGGCAACACATTAGCGATCTCTCTGATTACACGGATGTTTATGGGCGGCGTTGATTACTTTCCTTGAGACAACTCGCTTGATCTTTTGTCGATTCTAGCATACAAAAAGACAATACGTAATAAAATATCAAGACATTTGAAATAAAAAAAGATTTGTGATTTTTCAAGCTTATTTTGCACACACGATATTCATGTCACAGTCAACTCTTAGGAAGATTAACATTTTTAATAGACACTTTTTTTTTAATTTGATGGTGTGTTGGTGTTGCCGCTTGAGTTAGTGGCGCCAGTGAACCGTAAAGTAGGGCACACTAGCGACGCCGATCGATTTTAATTTTTAGCTACTAAACCGGATCTATTTTAAACAATGTCGGGGCTACAATCTCTCAGCAAACACTTCTACTATTTATTAAATTACCATGCAAAAATGTTGGGTCCAACGCGTACTCGAAAAATTGATTCTCACCAAAAGCGGCCACTTTTGGCGTGAATTAATTTTTCGCGTATAGAAACTTACCCCACATTTGTGCATGGTTATTTAATAAATAGTATAAGTGTTTGGCGAGAGGTTGTAGCCCCCGAAATTGTTTAAAATAGATCCGGTTTAATAGGTTAAAATTAAAATTGATTGGCGTCGTTAGTGACCAAACCCTAACTAGCAACACCAATCGATTTATATTGTTAGCTACTAAACTGGATCTACATTATATAAGCTATTATATGGAAATGCATTTAGGGCTCTTTGGAGCTATTAGGATTAAGGTGACGGGTAGGGCACACTAGCGACGCCAATAAATTTTAATTAAACCGGATCTATTTAATAACCCTTATTATGTGACAGCCACTTGAACTGCTGCTAGTATATAATGTAACTAGCTGACCTGACAGACTTCGTCCTGTCCAAAAAATTTGTAATTTGGCAACAAATATGAACTTTATATAATAGCAATAAAACTCAAATTGATTCTACGTTTTAGTTAGAAAACGTTTGTATGTGAAAAAGAGAAGGGCTGTTTTTAAGGGTTTTCCCGACAATTATTCGATTTTTTTCTCGCCGGTCCATCCTGGACTTCAACGAACATTTAAAAAAAGAATTGGCCAAATAGGTCCAGGCGTTGTTGAGTTATGCGCTTACTAACTCATTTTGCGATTCATTTTTATATTATAGATAATCACTTTACAACAAAATTACTTTACCAACCATTCCTAGCTTCCGTTTCCATTAACGCATTTAGTCAGTGAAGTTCTAACACCACGTAAGTCATTTTAAGCAACTTGTCAGGAAAGCCAAAAAACTGATCGGAGATTTACAGGAACTGATGCTAATAGATATGTTATTTATTACTTAAAAACAAAATAACTCTACCAATCATTCCTAGATTCCGTTTCTATTATCGCATTTGATAAAAAGCAAAAAAGTGATATTAAAAAACTCGCCAAGGCTCGATGTTTAAAACCACGCTCGTGTTTTAATTACCCTTATTATGTGACAGTCACATGAATTGATGTTAGTAGATATGTACTTAATATAATTTTACAACAAAATAACTTTACCAACTATTCCTAGCTTCCGTTCGCGTTCCTATCATCGCATTTGATAACAAGCAAAAAATAGATATTAAAAAACTCGCCAAGGCTCGATATTTAAAATCACGCTCGAGGTTTAATAACCCTAATTATGTGTGTTCGCGCTAGGGCAAACAAATAAAAGAAGATTTGGACTTGAACATTTGGGTTTACTCCAAAATAACGTTAAAAAATTACAAAGGCGTGTGTTTAGCTTAAGTCTCCTTTTTTTTACAGTACAAAATTTTGAATGAAAATTGATTGGCTAAAAACTATGTGACGTTTCGCCACGCAAAGACCTCTGATTGGTTTTGACATTTACATAATTAAACAAAGTAAAATACACTCTAACATTATATAATTAAGATTTAAATTATTAAAATAGACCTATTGGCGTAGACATCGTGACAGTGACTTATTATAACTTTACAAAAAAAATATTCTACCAACCATTCCTAGCTTCCGTTCCTATGATCGCATTTGATAACAAGCAAAAAATAGATATTAAAAAACTCGCCAAAGCTCGTTTTTTAAATTCTCGCTTATGTTTTTATAGCCCTTATTATGTGTTATGGATGAACTGTTAGGCACTTATAACTTTTTAACAAAAAGACTAACGAATCATTCCTACCTTCCGTTATTATTATCGCGTCTGTTGACAAGCAAAAAGTATCAGAAGAAATTGCTTATCCAAATACATGAAAGTAATTTTACTTTCACGAACGCAAATCGTCTAATTTTCGCTGTTATTATTATAGAGAAAAGATTATTAAAAGATACTGTTTGTTGTCTAACAATGTACATGAGGTACAGTCAGCATCAAAAGTAGCTTAACACTTTATTTATTTATTTAAGGTACACTTACAGCTTACAATCGTTGACATTTCGAGACGTTTTGCATATAATTATAAATAAGACCAGACAATAACCTACAGGTAGTGTACACAACATGAGTATAAGAGTATAATTGGCTTATTTAAGAGAAAAAAACACATAAAAATAAAATATATTAAAGGTCCTGTGAGGCCGAGGATACTTCGTCCTCTAGTATTTGTGTAACATTCCTTTTGTATTTGGGAAACTACGGTCAAACACATCAATGTTTCTGCCACCTCGAACCAGTTCGTTGTAGGTCCGGCACATACGGGTTAAGGGGGTTATAATACAAAAACAGATTGAAAAGTAGAGCACAATTATTAAGTAAATAGTATAAATGTTTGCTTAGATACTGGAGCTCCGAAATTGTTTAAAATAGATCCGGTTTAGTAGCCAACAATTTGAAGCGATTGGTTAGTTTTTTAGATTTTCGCGTTGCATTATAACTATAATGTATCAATACGGGGATTAACAGGATATTTATTATGTGAAACAACATTGTGTACTCACATATTTGGCTCGACGTTTCGGCTACGTTACAGCAGCCGTGGTCAGTCCGCTTACATTACATTACATTATAGTTTTAATACGAGGTGTTGTTCTTGTATACTTTTAATGAAAATATGTTTGGTGATCTGATTCTAAAATGTGTGTTGATGTTGATAGAGGATAGAAGATCAGGAACCTCGACGGAAGAGTGCATAATTTTGTGTAGACACAGTAAATCGTAACGTTCACGACGAACTCGCAATGGCATCACTTTGAATTTAAATGTGGGAGAGCCACGCTTAGGCATGAATGGGCCGGCTCGACCGGAATGATACCACTGCCTCACAGAAGACCGGCGTGAAGCAGCGCCTGCGCTGTGTTTCGCCGTGTGAGTGAGGTTACCGGAGACTCAATGGGGGGGAAGGGGAAAAGGTTGGCAGCGCACTTGTGACTCCACTGGTGTTGCGGGTGTCCATGGGCGGCGGAATTGCTTACCATCAGGTGATCCGACTGCTCGTCTGCCACCTCTCATATATAAAAAAAAAAAAAGCCTCTCACTATAGCTGCGGAGCGATCGGCCATAATTGAATTTACGGGAGAGGAGTTTCAGGAGCTTTTTTTGGACACGTTCTACATTGTTAACAAGTTTAGTACCATGTTAAAGTAACTGTTCTGCCTATTATAGGCAGTTTCCAAGGGGTTCGTAAAATTGTTAATTCGACATAGTACCTACTAAAGTGTTAAGCTGCTTTTGATGCTGACTGTACCTCATTGGATAAGAATCTGTGACTACCCTATTTTTTTTTATGATATAGATGGCAGACGTTCCGACGGATCACCTCATGGTAAGCGATTACCGCCGCCCATGGACATCTGCAACACCAGTAGTGTCACAAGTTCGCTGCTTGCCTTTGCCGCACTAAACAATGACCGATTGTGAGAGCACCACAGGCCACGCTAAGCCTCGATTCCTTATAAGTGTGCCCAAAAAACCGAAAACTTCCCGATTGCTCGCCATGATGGACAATTGTCCACCACCATATACCTATAGACCCTGTACACAATGGCGATGGCCTGTCGTGGGCCAGCAGGGGCTATTGTGTACTGGGGCCTTTAAAGAAGTATTCCATTTTGTTCGCGCATTTTGAGACAAGAGGACGCCAGGTTATAGATTGGGCCCGGGTGCTTCTTGGGGTAGAGCCGCCTCTGTAGAGAGATACACTCTATGGTATAAAAACAGCTCTTAAAAACTAGATTCGATTCTCCTATTCGATTTTTTGCGGATTCCGCTGGATCAACATTTGTATATGGTTATTTAATAAATAGTATGAGTGTTTGCCGAGAGGTTGTAACCCCGAAATTGTTTAAAATAGATCCGGTTTAGTAGCTAAAAGTTAAAATCGACTGGCGTCGCTAGTGTGCCCTACCCGTCACCTTAACAAAACTTTATAAAATTTAATTATGTACTTATAGCTAAGAATATTAATACGGATCTTCGCGGCATTTGTACCTAATGTACATTTCAAAATCTAATTCCCCCTGTCAATATCACCGAAGTGCCTTCTGATCTTGGTCGGTCTGTAAAATCTTCTCGGAGGCAATAGACAACAGACAAGGATACTCATAGGAGCGTTAACAGGGCATTATGCAACGAACAAAATGCTGATGAAGATGAGCATAACATCGAACAGCGACTGCAGAGCATGCAAGGAGGAGACGGAAACCATAGAACATCTTTTATGTGAATGCGCCTCACTAGCCAGAGGCAGAATGCGTCTTCTAGGTAACGCTTATCCTCAACCAGGAGACTACAGGCACTTCAATCCGAAAGACATCGTGACGCTGATGAAACGAATCTTTCGTGAGTAGAAGCGCAAAAGATAGGGGAGGTACAAAAGATCCCTTAGGGTCGACGTGCCCAATTTTTATAGGGCACGTATATAAAAGGCCGTGTGGTCCCCGGCAGCGTAGAATAGGCCACCCTCTCTCTTACCGAGGTGTCGTAAAAGGCGACTAAGGTAAAGCTGCTGGCATGATCATCAGCTCCCAGAGAAGGAAAAATCTGCATTTATATCAAAACCCCCGCCAACCCGTCTGCCAAGCGTGGTGAGTATGGCAATCACCCCTCATGTGATTGAGGGAGGCCCGTGCCCCAGCAGTGGGGACTTAAATGGGCTGATGATGATGATGATATAAAAGGCCCCTAACAGATAAGATAAGATAAGCATAGGCTTAGTAACTCTATATTTTGAAAAGTGTAAAAAAAGGCAGCCATAGACAAATAATAATCATGATGATAAAATCTTAGATGATAAGCGGATAATTTACACGCAAAATTAGTTTTAAATTTGTTTCGTGTGCTTCTGTGATAAGTTCAACCTCTTTTTTTATTTAATCTTAAGCAAGATGTATTTTAATGCATCAGTTCAAATCACCAAGAAAGTAATTATAAGTTTAAGAGGAAAGTTTATTAATAAACTTTCTTAATTATTTTTTCTGATATGGACCTCTATTTGTGAAGAAATTTGTTCGACATATAAACGCCAAGGCCCGTTACAAAGTTTATAATAATTCTCACAACACCTCATAGGTTGACTTGATTCCGTACTAAGTAGCTTAAACACTTGTGTTACAGATATCAGACAACAGAGGAACACAAATATATACTTAAATACATATATTACACCCAGACACTGAACAAACACAAGTGTTCATCGCACGAATGTTTGTCCAGGGTGGGGATCGAACCCACGACCTTTGGCGTAAGAGGCAGGGTCACTACCAATTGCGCCATCCGGTCATCCGGTCAGACATCAAAAGTGGAGCGGTGACGGTCTGGTGAAGGTCGCGGGAATCTCTTGGATGTGGGCGGCAGGACCGATATGTGTGGAAAACATATAAATAATAATAAATAAAAATCCTTTATTTCATCAGTAACATGTAGGGCACACTAGCGACGCCAATCGATTTTAGTTTTTAGCTACTAAACCGGATCACAAACATTTTTTTTAACCATGGCACTACCCGAATATAATTCGCCAATGTCAAGTAACTTATTGAGAATAAGTAGGTAGTCAACAGTCGAAGTCAGTCAAAGTCCCAGCTACTCAATAAAACACCGGTGTTTTACGTTTTATCGACCTACGGATCCCTCGGACATCACTCTAAAAGCACCCGCGGGCTTTAAGACTCTATTAGGTCCAAGCAAGTTGTCACGAGACAACGCACTCGACGCACAATAGTAGTGTTAAAAACGATACAATCCAACGATTCTTATTATTAGGATCACTTCGCGGCACTTCACTGCACAAATAAACACCAAATTTGTACACTAAAAACCACTAGACACTAATTTATAACCTTCGAATCGCATCAGCCCACGCGGCTTGTTTAAGCCCTAGCCGACGAATCGACAAACATAATATTTCGATCATTATTGATTGAGGTTTGACGTAGAAAAATACGTAACTCGACGAGGACTACCGTATACCGCAAAGCAAAAGGAAATAATATTTTACGGCCTAAAATTGATTTTAAACCTCTTTTTTTTAGGGTTCCGTAGCCAAATGGCAAAAAACGGAACCCTTATAGATACTTCATGCCTGTCCGTCTGTCCGTCCGTCCGTATGTCACAGCCACTTTTCTCCGAAACTATAAGAACTATTGAAACTTGGTAAATAGATGTATTTTGTTAACCGCTTTACGATTTTTACATAAAAATTGAAAAAAATTAAAAAATTGGTTCCATACTTGAAACTGAAACTCAATCATTTTTTTTTCATCAAACCTATACGTGTGGGGTATCTATGGATAGGTCTTTAAAAATGATGTTGAGGTTTTAACATAATTTTTTTCTAAACACACTACTTGGCGTAAGAGACGCTCCTAAAGTGTCGTCGCCCCCCCCCCCCCCTCCCAAACTTCTATAATAAATGAATTAAAAAACTAAAAAAATTATATGATGTACATAATCATGAAACCTAACAACGAAAATTTGTTTGAATGAACTAGATATAGTGAGTAGTTTTTTTTAATACGTTTTAAACAGTAAACCGCAATTTACTTCCCATATATCTTACTTGCTGCTACGGAACCCTTCATGGGCGAGTCCGACTCGCACTTGGCCGGTTTTTTTGTTTTCTTTATTTTGAACTAGAAGCCTATTGAATATAATCATGATGAACTAACCGTTATTATGACGAAAGAAGATTGAATTTTTTGTCCTTATTTTCTTCTTATGGTGAAATGAGATGGAAAGTAACTAATATTTTTTGAGGCGGCGCCCTAACTAATGACAACAATCGATTGAAATTGTTAGCTACTAAACCGGATCTATTTATTTTTTGCTATATGCGGACAAACGAGCAAGCGAGTCGCCTGATGGAAAGTAATCAACGCCACCCATGAACATTTTTAACAATTTCGTAACGGGAGTCTCTAAGTAAACATTATAGTATTTAATAATTGGCACCACTTTTTAAACTGTTTGCACTCAATTTGGATTAAGGTGACGGGTAGGGCACACTAGCGAAGCCAATCGATTTTAATTTTTAGCTATTACACCGTTTAAACAAATTCGGGGTTACAACCTCTCGGCAAACACCATACTATTTATTAAATAACCATGCACAAATGTTGAGTCCAACTCGTACGCGAAAAAGTGGCCTCTTTTGGCGTACGGACCCAACATTTTTGCCGTGTGGTCGCCGGCAGAGTAGAATAGGCCACCCTCACACTTACCGAGGTGTCGTAAAAGGCGACTAAGGTAAAGCTGCTGGCATGATCATCAGCACCCAGAGAAGGAAAACTCTGCATTCATATCAAAACCCTCGCCAACCCGTCTGCCAAGCGTGGTGAGTATGGCAATTACCCCTCATGTGATTGAGGGAGGCCCGTGCCCCAGCAGTGGAGACTTAAATGGGCTGACGATGACGATGACCCAACATTTATGGTTATTCAATGGTGATCTGTCTGCTCGTCTGCCGCCTATCACACACAAAAACAAAAAAAAATGTGTGTCTTAAATAAAATCTAGGTGAATGAAAGTGTTTGATCTATCCATGGCTTCTGGCATCCTGCTCTTGCCAGCCATCCTTTGCAGATCGTCCCTCGACCTAGCCAGAGCGCCCTACATTACGTTTGCCAAGACGCGGTCTCCACCCTAGAACTCGACAACAATCCATCCATCACACAATCCATCCATCTCTTTTTCGGCCGTCCTCTGTTCCTCCACCCACTTACATTTACACTCATCACTCTTTTGGTTACATGTTCTTCCCCTCTTCTCATTACATGACCATAACAGACAGGAAAACATCGTGCGGAAACCTGCACGTTTCGCATAGATTCTGAAATGTGAAACCTAGATTAAGTTGGTCTGATTCCCCCTTTAAAGGGTTGCGAAAGACGGCAGTCGCTTCATTGTAATTACCAGACAGCCCAAACCTTGAATCATGGTCGAACCGTACCCCGGGCTCCAGACCGTGTAGACCACCAACCTCGAAACTTCGGGCTGACAGTCTCAGTGTCATGACATGACATGGGAATGGAACCCGCGACCTCAAACGCACTCACTAGCCACTGCGCCAACGAGGCAGTCAGTATACAGGATAGAAACACTGCTAGGACGTTTTACCTACTTAAAGAAGACAGTTGTTAATTTTTTAAAAGGAATAAAGCATACTGTCACTGTAATCATAATTTGTTTAAGAATGAATATTGTAATTACCATATTATTTGAAAAGAGTAACTACTGAGTTTCTTGCTGATTCTTCTCGGTAGAAATTGACATTCCGAATCAGCGGTAGATTACATAATATTTGACATTCATAAATGTTCTGTATGGAATTAAATTGAATAAAGACATTTTTGTTTTTTTTTTGATACATTAATTTTTTTTTATACGTATTGCCCGGGAGTCAAACCGAAAAAAATCCAAAAATTATGATTGGCCATTTTATTCCACCAATCGATCCAATTATCATTAAAGATAAAAAATATCTAAGAAACCTTAAGTCTTATACTTGTCTGATTCCGCCCCTCTTACCCCCAAAACCTACTCCTGACTTTAACCCCCTCCCCCAAACCTTCACCCTGGCTATGTCCGTGACTTTACTGATAATATATCTTGCTGCCCACAGAAGCCCGTGGGATGAAGAAAATGCTCCCCCTGATCCCGCTGATCTTCCACATCGGAGCCACATCCACCTGGCTCCTGCTGACCATGTTCCTGGCTGCCAAGTCCGTCGCCATAGGGATGATACTGCTCATCTTCAAGATTGCCGTCAGCTCTGCTAAGGTAAGTCTTACTCAATTTGTGATTAGGTCCTCAATGTATCATTGATTTACCCGTACATAAGTTTAAGTTGGATGTAAAAAACTGCCTAATGCAGAAAGGCTACTATAAAGTAGATGATTATTTGAATGACTAGGATTCCTGGACATGTAGATCTCTTCGCCTGTCCTCTAATGTATAATTCATTTCATAATTTTTCTTTGACGATTTATCTAAACGATATTAATTATAAGCATTGTATATCATACTGTCACTGTAATCATAATTTGTATAAGAATGAAAATTGTAATTACCATATTATTTGAAAAGAGTAACTACTGAGTTTCTTGCTGATTCTTCACGGTAGATTTTGACATTCCGAATCAGCGGTAGATTACATAATATTAGACATTCATAAATGTTCTGTATGGCCTTAAATTGAATAAAGACATCTTTGATATTGATTTTGAAAGGTACAACGACGAGACATAAGAATTGTCCTCCTTTACCAATATTGGAAGGAGGATATTGTAGGCAATTAACAGATTGACCTTTGAGATGTGATGTTGGAGGAGAATGTTACGCATACCTTGGACCACAAAAAACCAATAGATCAATTCTGGACCAACTGAAGATCAAAACTAGACGGTCGACTATTACCAAAGAGTACTGTCTCCGGGCGATATGGTTAAAGTAACCCTTTAACATATCGCCCGGAGACAGTCCGACAACTTGGGCAAGTTGGTTGTTGGGGGGAAGGTCAATGGTAAAAGACGAAGGCCGTTCACCTTTTCGTTGGTCAGCAATTAAGGGATGTAACCGGACTCACTTTGCCGATAAGACAAGGCGAGGATAGGGAAGAATGGATACGCCTTGTCACTGCTTCGGTAAAGGCATTTCAAGAAAGGCACGACCTTCACCAATGAAGAAAATGATGAAGAAGAAGACAGAACAGACTGACCAAATCCTGAATGGTCCAAGCGTACCCTGGACACCGTTTTGGACACATTGATGCTACGATACAAATTTCAACCGTTGGAGAGTTTCGGCATGAATTAATATGCTTAACTGAGACACCACGGCCTCACACTCAAAATAGCATGTGTTGTTATGTGACTCCATATAGACACCCTATAGGTATAACCTGTGCGGATAAAGAATGGGATCAGAAATCACTTCTCGCTCGCACACTATTTGCGTCTATACTCGCACTCGTGGGGTGCGAGTATAGACACAAATAGTGTGCGAGCGAGAATTGAATATATGCGCCGCCATTTCTGATCCCATTCTTTATCCGCACAGTTTGTATGTTATACTGGCTCGGTGGCGCAGTGGTTATTGGGTTGCACTTTAAGGAGGCAGGTTCGATCCCCGGGTTGGGCCAAAAATGTTTACCTAAGTTTTCAATAAGAAATTCTTAGTGCCTGCCCGAAGTCTGGAAGTTGGCGGTCTTGTACCCCCGTGCCTTGGAATGCACGTTAAGCCGTTAGTCCTGCGCCCGATCCCTCTGGTCGTGTCCACACTGGTGTCCCGTCGGAATAGAGGGTAAGGGAATAGACAGTCTCACAGAAAACCAGCGTGAAGCAGCACTGTGCTGTGTGATTGAGGGTACCGGAGGCCCAATTCAGGGGAAGGGGGTATAAAGGCTGGCAGCGTACTTGTGACTCCACTAGTGGCACGGGAGTCCATGGGCGGCGGCAATCGTTTACCATCAGGTGATCCGTCTGCTCGTCTGCCACCTATCATAAAAAAAAAATAGAGAGTGCACTGTTTGCGCGCACAATTGAGCACTACAATATATCCTGCGTACGTGGCAATAAGCATGCTAAAATTGAGCATGCTCAAAAATCGCACGTCATTCGATTTTTGAGCGGTGAGGTGGAAGGGGGAGTGTGGGAGAGTATTTAAGCACGTGTTAAAAAGTTTGCTTTATTTTTTAGCATGCTCATATTTGACATGCTATTGAAGCATGTGTAACATTAATTATTAAGGTGACGGGTAGGGCACACTAGCGACGCCTATCGATTTTAATTTTTAGGTTACAACCTCTCGGCAAACACTTATACTATTTATTAAATAACCATGCACAAATGTTGGGCCCGTTTCTGCACGCGAAAAATTGATTCACGCCAAAAGCGGCCACTTTTAACGGTAAACCAAAATCCGGGTGCAAAAGCAGACCAAACCGTTAACTATAAGTATTTAATAAATAGTATAGGTGCTTGCCGAGAGATTGTAGCCCCGAAATTGTTTAAAATAGATCCGGTTCGATCCGGTAGCTAAAAATTAAGATCGATTAGCGTCACTAGTGTGCCCTACCCGTCACCTTAGGTATAAGTATTAAATAAATAGTATAAGTGTTTGCCGAGAGACTACAGCATCGATATTGTTAAAAAGATGTCCGGTTTAGTTGCTAACAATATAAATAAATTGGTGTCGCTAGTGTGCCCTACCCGTCACCTTAAAACCTTTCACCGTCAAAAGAAATATGAGAAGCTACCTTTTTCCCTTCACTGGCAGCCCTATGTTGTATTTCACTTGTCAAAAAATGTTTTAATCTGTTCTAGTGCGTACGAAGCCGACCTCAATGTCAATCAAAAGTGAAATATTAAAACCGGATATGCACAGACAGCCACATATTAATGTGACAGGTGTGCGATTTAAATTGTTAGCTACTATACCGTATCTATTTTAAACAATTTCAGGGTTACAAACTCTCTCGGCAAACACTTATACTATTTATTAAATAAACATGCACAAATGTTGGGTCCAACGCGTACGCAAAAGTGGCCGCTTTTGGCGTGAATCAATTTTTCATCAACACGTGGTCAACATTTGTGCATGGTTATTTAATAGATAGTATAAGTGTTTGCCGAGAGGTTGTAACCCCGAAAGTGTTTAAAATATTTATTTATATCGGTTGAGGGGCAAAGTAAACAGACATACATACATACGACATATATTTTGGTAAGCAGACAATTGAACACCGAATAGACGGACATACAGGATGTCTTCTTAAAACCAGAGTGAAGACTTTGTCTATAGAAACCCAAGTAGGTTTAACACCCCTCCGCAACGCAAAGTCAACACCCTGTATAAAAAAAAACTTGGACAAAAAATATACAGCAAGTACAAAAACACAACACACACTATATACACTACACACATACAACCTATATATAAACGCACACAATAACATCCTATATATTCATTTATAGGATTGAGCATAAAAATGTTTAATGAGTTACCTCAGATTATTTTTGACTTGCCCACACATAAGTTTAAATTGTATATAAAAACTGTTTAATGAAGAAAGGCTATTATAAAATAGACGATTTTTTGAATGACAATAATTTAGGGACATTTAGTAACACAAAAACTGTACTATATTTTTAAGTTAATGGTGACATTTTGTAAAACATTTTTTTTTAAAAGAGTAACTGCTGAGTTTCTTGCTGGTGTCTTCTTGGCAGAAAACTACATTCCGAACCAGTGGTAAACATGTTGACATTCATAAGTGTTCTGTATGGACCTAAATTGAATAAACAATTTTCATTTCATTTCATTTCATATCATTTCATTATAAAGACACCTGGGCCCATAACCATTTATTTATATCGGTAGAGGGGCAGAGTAAACAGGCATATATTTTGTATTTAAATACGACATATATTTTGGTAAGCAGACAATTGAACACCGAATGGACTGACATACAGGATGTCTTCTTAAAACCAGAGTGAAGACTTTTTTTTTTTTTTTTTTTCGCTGGGGAATGCCGCCGGCCCGTAGTGCAATGGCCGACGTCGCCGCCTAGTGGCGGCGCCTTATGCATACCCTCCTGCTGGGGAGCAGGAGGGTTATGTCGGGCTCTCCTCTGGCGGGGGCTTCTCCTAACGAGAAGCCGGCCAGAGGCATACCGACTAAACCCCAGCGGTTTTCCCTCATCGCCCTTAAATGGGAAGGCGTCGTGGGCTGTAGGACGAACCTATTACCCATACGGGCGCTATAGAAACCCAAGTAGGTTTAACAAAAATAGATCCGGTTTAGTAGCTAATAATTAAAAATCTATTGGCGTCGCTAGTGTGCCCTACCCGTCACCTTGAAGATCTCTAGACAATGAGTCTGCTAAGTACATGCTTGTACATTCACATCTAAATTACCGAGTTGATTGACATATCTATCGATTTGAATGACAGTTTCTCACTTTCTAACTTGACACGGAATGCAAAAGATAAAGTTTATGATGCTTATTGAAACACTTGTTACTGAATGGCTCTAACTAGCGACACCAATCGATTTAAATTCTGTGCGTCCTGTGAAAACAAGTCGACTTATTGCTACTTCATCACTCAAAAATCCTCTATTATTCTATGTGATCCGACGGAAAAATTCGCCGTGTGGTCCCCGGCAGAGTAGAATAGGCCACCCTCACTCTCACCGAGGTGTCGTAAAAGGCGACTAAGGTAAAGCTGCTGGCATGATCATCAGCGCCCAGAGAAGGAAAACTCTGCATTTATATCAAAACCCTCGCCAACCCGTCTGCCAAGCGTGGTGAGTACGGCAATTATATCATGTGATTGAGGGAGGCCCGTGCTCCAGCAGTGGGGACTTTAATGGGCTGATGATGAGGCAGACGGGTTGGCGAAGGTTTTGATATAAATGCAGAGTTTTCCTTCCCTGGGTGCTGATGATCATGCCAGCAGCTTTACCTTAGTCGCCTTTTACGACACCTCGGTAAGAGTGAGGGTGGCCTATTCTACTCTGCCGGGACCACACGGCACGGCGGTGTTTGTACATGTCCCATGGAACCAGTATGAATGAATGAATGAATGAATGAATGAATGATATTTATTTGCGTAAAACATGGTGAAAATTTTGGAATGACAGGTATAAGAGTACAGCACGTTTTGTTATAACATAGGACATGCAAATTTACAGGAAATTATTATATATCCTCCTCCAAATCTTATCTTTATTATTTTTGACTGACCGGATGGCGCAATTAGTAATTAGTAGTGACCCTGCCTCTTGCGCCAAAGGTCGTGGGTTCGATCCCCACCCTGGACAAACATTCGTGCGATGAACACTTGTGTTTGTTCAGTGTCTGGGTGTAATATGTATTTAAGTATATATTTGTTCCTCTGTTGTCTGATATCTGTAACACAAGTGCTTAAGCTACTTAGTACGGAATCAGGTCAACGTATGAGATGTTGTGAGAATTAATGTAATTTGTTTCTCTTTTCAGCTGGCGTCATTCTTCACGATATTAAAGGGGAAGGAGCTGTTGGCCCACAAGCATGAATGGGCTCCACACTATGAACACCATGGTAAGTGAACTGTACGGACAGGGTTTTGGCAATGTGGCGGGTGTGCAACAAATGTTGGGTCCGTCTTTGTACGCGAAAAATTGATTCATTCCAAAAGTAACCGCTTTTGGCGTGAATCAATTTGTCGCGTACAAAAACGGACCCAACATTTGTGCATGGTTATTTAATAAATAATATAAGAGTTTACCGAGAGGTTGTATCCCCGAAATTGTTAAAAATGGATCCGGTTCAGTAGCTAATAATTAAAATCGATTGGTGTCGCTAGCAAACAACCTTAAACATTTAGCCCGGCTAAGATTTTTTAATTAAATAGTTATAATTGATAGAAACGTCACTTACTCACTCTTACCGAGGTGTCGTAAATGGCGACTAAGGTAAAGCTGCTGGCATGATCATCAGCACCCAGAGAAGGAAAACTCTGCATTTATATCAAAACCCTCGCCAACCCGTCTGCCAAGCGTGGTGAGTATGGCAATTACCCCTCATGTGATTGAGGGAGGCCCGTGCCCCAGCAGTGGGGACTTAAATGGGCTGACGATGATGAAGTATTCCATATCCAAATAGTTCAAATTCGTAGATAAAATGTTGATTAAGATTAAAAAACAAACAAATAAAAAGTCGATTAGATTTCTAAAGAAAATATTCTCGATTCTTAAAAATATCGGTTAGGTTTAAAAGGAGCGTCTCACTTTTAATGTCAAAATAGAACTGTCCTATTCACGTTCATACACTGAAAGGACTATAACAATGGTTTACTGAATGTTTTGCATGCTAACAAAATCTTGTTATTTAAATTTAATGTTAAATAAATTGTCTTGATCTGTTTTTGTTGCAGGTCATAGACGAAGCCTAGATTTATTGGGTAAGTAATGAGATTTTGTTAGTAAATTAGTCGTAATAAATGTACAGACAGCCACAGATCAGCTTACTACAATGTGTAAACTTACATTGATGTGTGGCTGTCGGTACCTACCTAGTTCATTAAGTCATCATCTAATAGGATTTGAGTTAGTATTTTTTTTTGTAGTAATGTGGACAGACTGCCACGTTTCTTTTTTGGGAAAAACCGTTTCGGGGTTACAACCTCCCGGCAAACACTAATACTATTTATTAAATAGCAATGCAAAAATGTTGGGTCCAACTCGTACGCGAAAAATTCAGTCACGCCAAAAGTGCGGCCACTTTTGGCGTGACTCAATTTTTCGCGTACAAAAACGGACCCAACATTTGTGCATGGTTGTTTAATAAATAGTATAAGTGTTTGCCGGGAGGTTGTAACCCCGCAATTGTTTAAAATAGATCCGGTTTAGCACCTAAAAATTAAAATCGATTGGCGTCGCTAGTGTGCCCTACCCGTCACCTTAACCGCAAACATAGATGTTATATGGACATGCCCCGGGATTCAGAATTCATCATCAGCCTATCGCAGTCCACTGCTGGACGTAGGCCTCTCCAATTGTTCGCCACTGTGATCTATCCATGGCTTCTCGCATCCAGCTCTTGCCAGCCATCCTGCGCAGATCGTCCCCCCACCTAGCCAGCGGGCGCCCTACATTACGTTTGCCAAGACGCGGTCTCCACTCCAGAACCCGTTTACCCCATCGGTTGTCGGTTCTGCGGCTAATATGGCCAGCCCACTGCCACTTAAGCTTGCTAATTCGGTGAGCAATGTCGATAACTTTGGTTCTCTGCCGGATCACCTCATTTCGGATTCGATCTCGGAGAGAGACGCTGAGCATTGCTCGTTCCATAGCCCGCTCAGCGACCTTTAACTTGTGGACCAGCCGTACCGTAAGTGTCCACGTTTCGGCTCCGTATGTCATGACGGGTAGGACGCACTGATTGAAGACTTTCGTCTTTAGGCACTGTGGTATCGACGATACGAAGACACGACGTAGTTTTTCAAATGCTGCCCAACCCAACTGGATTCTCCTATTCACCTCATCCTCGAAGTTGTTTTTACCCAATTGCAAAGTCTGCCCGAGGTATACGTATTTTTGAACAACTTCGAGGACGGCACCGTGAATTGCAATCGGTTCCGGTAGAACATGTTCATTGAACATGACCTTGGTTTTGTCCAAGTTCATCCGTAGGGATTCAGAATATGATCCCGGGATTAAAATAAATAAATTATTATTTTAGACTTAAATATTTAATGCATTTTAACCATGAAAGAGCTTATCCATAAACGTTTGATACAACCATATTTACTTACAGTTTGTTCCTTTCTATCTAACGTGTAGGTAACGTATCTTAAATTACGAAAGAACAAATAGAACTTTTTAACCACAAATTGTTTATGAATAACTTCGTTAAATCTTAATGCTCGTATGTATAAACGAAAATAACTGTTAATAGTATAAAGTATATCTTTAATCCCGGGATTCCAGACATATCCATATTATTTAATCGTAAGTACCAAAAATAGCTGTACCTACTCCGATCATTGGTCACAATGCTTAGTTTTATTTGGGTTCAAAAATCAACATCTTCAAATATTTACAGAGAACTACGTGACAATCTTTTTTTTTTTGGTTTTTCAAATTTTGACATTTGAACATCAGAGGGACAAGGTATCACTCCGGTCGAGCCGGCCCATTCATGCCGAAGCATGGCTCTCCCATGCTATTTTTTTAATATTAGTATGATTCATGCAATAGAGAGATCAAAATTAATTATGTAACTTTTTTTTTTCAGAGCAACCCACCTTCATAGAACCCCCCCACGGCTGGAGCTCCATCCCCCACTCCTCCCACCAGGAGTGGTCGGCCTCAGAACCCCAGTACAAGACGCTAGACTACAAACCCGTAGATCCGTACACAGAATACGCCGCTGAGAGCAAGAAAGTCAGTTCTAAAGTGGAGAACAGATTAGGATAAGTGAAAGTAGTTTTTAAGGCATATCCGCAAACCATAGACAAAATGCTATTTTACTAGTGGCTCGCCCCACGTCGTTTCGGGACATTAGTTCCACTAGTTTTACCAATAGATGGCGCTAGGTGTCGATTGCATCCGCGCTAGCGTTTCGTGTTTTCGGATTACCTATAAGCGTCGCCGCTGTCTGTTGGATAAGTTGAATTTACCTGTTTATTAATAGTATAGATATATTTATGACAGTTAAGTTCCAAAAAGTCTGTAGGTTTAATGGGAAGTAACTCTTGTACTCGAACTCTTGGCAGTCCAGTCGATGTTAAATTTCATTCCTAATAATAAATAAATAAATATTTCACAACATCACATACATGATTGATCTGACTCAGAGATAGATAGCTCAAGCAACTGTATTCATCATCATCATCAGCAACCCACACTCGTCCACTGCTGGACATAGGTCTCCCCTAATGCACGCCACTGCTCCCGATTTTCGGCCACTCTCATCCAGCCCACACCAGCCAGCCTTCGAATGTCATCATCCCATCTTGTCGCAGGGCGTCCTACACTACGCTTACCGAGTCGCGGTCTCCACTCAAGGACTTTACGGCTCCAACGGCTGTCAGTTCTGCGGCTAATATGACCAGCCCACTGCCACTTCAGTTTGCTAATTCGGTGGCCTATGTCGGTGACTTTGTATTATGGATATCAGAATCAACAGTGGGATTACAAATATATACATACAATACTTTTCTATTGTAAATACATATAATGAATGTAATATTGTACCGTTTCCCATGAGTCTTTGCGATTAATATAAACAAAATGTTGTTTAACAGTTGCTAAAATACAGCTTTAGGTTATTTCTTCAGGATAGTCACGTGCGGTTTTTCCCGTCTGATTCATATGGGGTCGTGTTGCCGGATAATCGTTTGTAGGTCGATTCATCGTCAGCCCATTTAAGTCCCCACTGCTGGGGCACGGGCCTCCCTCAATCACATGAGGGGTAATTGCCATACTCACCACGCTTGGCAGACGGGTTGGCGAGGGTTTTGATATAAAAGCAGTTTTCCTTCTCTGGGTGCTGATGATCATGCCAGCAGCTTTACCTTAGTCGCCTTTTACGACACCTCTGTAAGAGTGAGGGTGGCCTATTCTACTCTGCCGGGGACCACACGGCGATTATTAATCGATTATACAAATGGGGCCCAGATAAACTAATAATCATGATAATATTAGATTAAGGGTGAAAATAATCGATTGTCGATTATTCGGCAACACTAGTGGGCTCAATATATTGCTCACATGAAAAGTTTACTTTAATATTCATATTCCTTATATCTATAAGTACTATTCATAGGTATTCCGTAAACACGAAACGCTTGCTTGACACCTAGCGCCATCTATTAGTATAAAGGAGTAAGGGCGGGCCACTAGTCATTCATATTAATGAATGAAATACTATACCGTCTCACGCCCACAAGTCTAAAGAGAATCTGTTGCTCCACGCACAAAAAAACAACTTTATTATAATTTCTTACGAAAAAATAAATATTTTCGTTCATAAGTACAAAACGTGTTTGGAACACGTAGTCATTACTTTGTTAATTATTATTTATTTATTGTTAATAATTTATTTTACTAAAATTTTGTTATAAACATTTACCCAACGCTCATGTTATACATATATTGTATTAAGCGTTAATGGTCGCTAACATTATAATGGTTATTTCGAGATTTCTACCATGTACCTTATTTTTGAGTTTCCGATATTTCGGAATTGTCGCAAGCGCCATGGTCTCGGAGTAACTGAAGATTTTGCGGGTAGGTAAGTTGTTACTGGCAGACAAATCGGTCTACCCTCCTTCGCAGTCTTTGCAACAGTGCCCAAATATCGGAAACCCAAAAATAATGCTAATGTTTTATGTAAAATGATATTACA
This sequence comes from Marasmia exigua, assembly GCA_019059595.1. Taxonomy (NCBI): domain Eukaryota; kingdom Metazoa; phylum Arthropoda; class Insecta; order Lepidoptera; family Crambidae; genus Marasmia; species Marasmia exigua. The sequence goes on from CM032489.1 coordinate 1,818,797, forward strand.
TATAGACAAATACAAGACTTGTCTTTTGGTTATCATCGTCTCGGCATGTCATTCCCAGTGGCATTCAAAGTTGTCGCTTCGGATCCCAAGGTACCTACGCTTGGATAGAATCTGTGAAGCGATGAAGTTGCCTTCTAAAGTTGCAACGGTCCAAAAGATCGGTCTTTTGTATGAATGACTTATTTGTCTATGCCTATGGACCATAGACAATCTCATTTGTCTATGGTTCGTAGTGATGTAATGAATTCGATCATGCATTTACTAGATTTAAGCAAATTTATTTATTTCTTGAGTAAGGAGATAATGAAATTTGTGTCTTTATCTACTGATCCCAAGAGCAATGATTACAATGATCTCAAGTGGCAATGGGCAGGGCCCTTGCGAGGAGATCAGACGGCCGATAGGGCAGAGTCCTCGAGTGGAGACCACGGTCGAAGCCGTGGCAGGCCCCCACAAGGTGGACCGACGATCAGGTGAAAGTCGCGGAAATCCGGGTCGCACAGGACCGATCTGTGTGGAGATCATTGGTAGAGGCCTATGTCCAGCAGTGGACTTTTATTGGCTGATGATGATGATGATGATCTACTGATCAAACTTCCATATTCTTGGAAAAAAAACATCTTTATCATTATATAGATCTACATCATCATCCTTCATCATTATCATTGTCTTTATCTTCCTGAATGAAATAGAAGAAAAAAAAACATCTTCATTACTTTAAGTGAATTTAGCTACTTGTAGTCGGAATATCAATTAAACGAAGTCAACTGACAGATGTCAATGTAAAACGAAGTAAACTGACAGGTGTCATTCCCTCACATTTGCAAAATGTCAAAATATTTGGGGATTTGGCATTTGCATCATCTGACAGTTTATTTCGTTGAATTAATAATCCGACTATGAATCAGTAGAAAAAGACAAAATCAAAACTGTCATTTTGTTATAAATAAAAAAGTCTTGTAACAATATAAAATGCATTTAATACTTTTAAAAATGTATAATTTATAATTAATTTAATACAATTCAAAATAAAATATGTTTTATAAATGGACGGACTTTATTTTTTCTTAAATTACCTATATTTTATTATATAAACAATTTTTTTTTTTACAAAATTCGGAATGTTTTTTAAAATTCTATAAAAATATTTGAGATTTTGACTTAAAAAGTACAATAAATTAAAGCTAATGTCTTGTGAGATAAATATCACATCAAAAGTATAGTATTTTATAACTAATAGTTATTTTTATATAAATATTGAATTCCGTAGTATAAAGCACCATCAAGATAACTACGGACAACGGCACATCGAGTTAGACAAATCGTTTTTCTTCAAACGATTTTCAACTTTATTACAAACAGATAACGATTCGTTTATAACACGACGTGCCGCCGACTGTAAATTTCACAAAGTAAGGCATAGATAAAATATTTAAATTCGTTATAATACTTTGAGCTCTCAAAATTCAGTATAAAATATTATACTTACCTAATAATAGTATACAATAAAAAATATGTATACACCTTGGTACAGTCGAGGAATTATTTTTTTAGCAGGCACATTAAGTATAATTTGTCATGTTATCTTAGGGCTGATTCAACCAATCTTTATCCGTGAATAAATCAATGGTATATAATCGTAAATAACAACTCTGTACCATAGATTTAGTATCTGATTATGAGACATTATTTAACAAGGGTGAATCCATAAAGGAAAGTATAAAGAATTTTTCGAGATTTTATTTGTGTAATATTATCTTCGTACAGTTAACCATAATGCTTATAATTGCCTAAAGTGGCCACTTTTAGCAAGTCGTCATCATCATCATCATCAGCCCATTTAAGTCCCCACTGCTGGGGCACGGGCCTCCCTCAATCACATGAGGGGTAATTGCCATACTCACCACGCTTGGCAGACGGGTTGGCGAGGGTTTTGATATAAATGCAGAGTTTTCCTTCTCTGGGTGCTGATGATCATGCTAGCAGCTTTACCTTAGTCGCCTTTTACGACACCTCGGTAAGAGTGAGGGTGGCCTATTCTACTCTGCCGGGACCACACGGCCTTTTAGCAAGTACAAAAATGGTTACTTATTGAAATAAATTATGACATAATTTTGTCTCAAAAAAATCTTAATACTTTCCTGTATGGATTCACCGTTGTACTTTTATAAAATGTCTCATAACCGCCACAATTAGTACAAATCGATTGGCGGCGTTAGTTTCGTCGATGAGTCACCTTAAGGTGACTGGTAGGGCACAAAATTAAAATCGATCACGTCGCTAGCGTGCCCTACCCGTCACCTTAATCGGAAAATTTTAGAAGACAAGATACTAGAAAAAATGTCAAAAAGAGACATTTCCTAACAAGACAGGGTTACCTACTAATAATACATTATAGTTCCATATTTTGCCGTCAACCAAAGAAAACTCATGGCACTATAGATTATTTTACATTAACGTACGTTCGAGGAACCTGGCGCTTAAACCTTACCCTCTTATTCGTGGTTTAAAATAAGTAGTGGAATCAATACTAGAAATAATTAAAATTTAAAAAGTAAAGTATCAGCCTATATACTGTCCTACTGCAGGCCAAAGGCCTCCATCATAGAAATCAAGTCATCTCTACTATGATGGAATTACGCTTGCCTAATGCAGATTGGTGATGACAGACCCGAGCTATGTCCGAAAAATTAGGTACTTTTCGCTCGACCCGGGAATCGGACCCAAAACCTTGAGATCACGGCCCGGTACTTAAACCACTAGACCAACGGGGCGTCTAAAGAACTAGAATAGATATTATCACGCAAACTAAGTTTAACGTTAGTATATCAACTATAATGCTAATGTTAAACCACCCGGCCTAGTTTAAAATGAGTACTAAAATAATAACCTCAAAATATCGATTCAGTAACAATGACAATTTATCCATGTGACAGTTCATTCCGGTTTATGGTAAGTTATTTGTGAGAAAGAAGTCAACTTTTTTTTTAATTTAATCTCAGAAATAGAAGCTATTCCTAATAATATTACTTGGACATTTTACTTAATACAATATAGTTTATTGTTGCCTAAAACATTTCGAAAATATTTTTATTTCAGACAACAAAACAGGGTTATGTAAAACGAAACGTCACTGAACGAATGAGTGAATGATTCGATCAATTTTGACACAATCCTGCGGTACTAAGTGGGCTATGGTTAGTTGAGGATTTGTAATAAAAAATTAAGAACGTTTAGGATTAAAGCCGGTATCAGAGTAGTTTTTTTGTAATAAGAGGGTATAAAACGAAAATCGCTAGCACACACGATTCAATAATTTTGTCATTTCAAACAAAAAACTAAGCAAGCTGCAAGCGATTTTGGCTCTTCAGGTGGTTAAGCTCCAGATCTCTCGGCCGTACACGCTAGATACTTGCGTATATACTCTTTTCGTTTTATCGTGATATCGGTGACAGCAGGACAGACTTGTACGTGACTCACAGGTTAGAAAGAGACTAACGTGAAAAATGTATAGATTTTGACATCTGTCACCCATATCATTCCAAAGCGAAATGAGTATAGTATCTCGGAGTAATACAGAGAGAGCCTATACGGAACGTGTCTGAGAGCGCGTAGGTCAACGGACTCTTCGATATCAATGTCAGCTGAACCGGCCTTCATTGTCATTTATTTGCTTCAAGGTGACGTGTAGGGCACACTAGTGACACCAATCGATTGTAATTTTAACTACTAAACCGGATCTATTTTAAACAATCACGGGGTTACAACCTCTCAGCAAACACTCATACTATTTATTAAATAGCCATGTACAAAGGTTGGGTCCGTTTTTGTACACGAAAAATTGATTCACGCCAAAAGTGGCCGCTTTTGGCGGTAATCATTTTAAAAAAAAAACCGCACCCAATATTTGTGCATGGTTATTCAATAAATAATATAAGTGTTTGCCGAGAGGTTGTAATCACGGAATTGTTTAAAATAAATCCGGTTTAATAGCTAAAAATTAAAATCGATTAACGTCGCTAGTGTGCCCTACACGTCACCTTAAGTAAAAAAATCGTGAGATCATAGGTTCGAGTCCCATCCAAAGACAGTCCTCAGTTATCGCCGTGAGCTGTCAATATCAGCTGATCTACATTGATTTTACATTGATGAATAAAAAAATAACACCGCTCACTGATTTATCAGTTCACGAAATAGTACCCATCTTCAAACTTAAAATTCGGCAGGTAAATTTCTTATAAAGAAACTAAACCCTCTTTTACGCCTAGGGGGTAAAACGGTTGCCGATCAAGCGTCAGATTTCGCGGGCCTAGCCTACTATCTTGAAAGAGGTACACCGTATTTTTTTTATCGTTTATATCCCGAAAACCTCATAATAGTGATTGTGAATAAAGTCCAATTAGCATGTTACATCAACAACAGCAGATTGTTTTCCTTATTTTGTTGATCTAACATATCTGAATGGACTTTATTCACGACACTTATTATGAGGTTTTCGCGATTTAGCATGTTAGATCAACAAAAACAACTGATTTTTTTCTTTAAATTGTGTTGATCTAACATGCTAAATGGACTTTATTCACGACACTTAATATGAGGTTTTTGCGATTTAGCATGTTAGATCAACAAAAACAACTGATTTGTTTCCCTTATTTTGTTGATCTAACATGCTAAATGGATTTTATTCACGACACTTATTATGAGGTTCTTCCGATTTAGCATGTTAGATCAACAAAAACAGCTGATTTGTTTCCCTTATTTTGTTGATCTAACATGTTAAATGGACTTTATTTACGACACTTAATATGAGGTTTTTGCGATTTAGCATATTAGATCAACAGAAACAGCTGAGTTGTTTCCCTTATTTTGTTGATCTAACATGCTAAATGGACTTTATTCACGACACTTAATATGAGGTTTTTGCGTTTTAGCATGTTAGATCAACAAAAACAGCTGATTTGTTTCCCTTATTTTGTTGATCTAACATGCTAAATGGACTTTATGCTTATGAGGTTTCGCTGTGTAAACGATACAAAAGTGACGGTGTATATATCACCGGAAAATAACAAGATCCATAAGTTTATTAGTAAATTTATAAACTTTCGTATCATTCTAAACGGGATATAAATTGTATTTTTTTACGTTATCACTTTCGCGTTTTTATCAATTTCCGACGTCATGTACCATGACATTTATAAACTAACGGATATCTATTCGTAAAATTTTACATAGTTCGGCCAATCACAGAAACTCTTTTAAATATACGCATCTTTGAAATACGTAAAATAACACACTGCTCTCTAATTGGTCAATGTTCATAGTGGCAATGCCTATCAGTTTGCGCATAGCGTTAAGATATTGCTTACTTATTATTTTACGAGTGAAATCAGTATGTTTATCAATGTACGAAAGTGTGGACGTAAAATAATACAGTTTATCTCCCGTTTTAGAGTCCTACGACAGTCTATAAACTTCCTAGTAAATTGATAAACTTAGGCTTAGGTAATAAGAAAAGATGTACCACTTGCGCGATACAATCGACAAACAACGCCATCTATTGGTTAAGTTTAGAACGAATGACAAATGAATCTATATTTCTGATTCAGTGAATTTTAGGCACACACCCAAAAATATACACAAAGTTATTAGAATGGAGTCACTAACCAGACCTAGCACACTATTCCTTTGGAACCATCCCCCCCTCGAAGACTTTTTAGTCAATCTCCTCTTATCCACATTCAGCTTCTTGACCCACCTGTCAAAATTTGACTGAACCACTTGACATTGGCTGTCAAACCATTTCCTAGGCGCCCCGGTTGATGTTTTCGCTTGAATGCAAATGTCAAAACGTCCGCCATTTCGTAGGCTTTCCTTCATAGTTTTGTCTATGGTAATTGTCTTTGAGCGCAGGTTGTATGGGACGTTTTCGTTGAATATGAGGGAGTTTTTGGAGTCACGAATGTAGATGTAAAAGTCGGCTATATCTTCAATGGATGAGACGAACCAGTGGACGTAGATTGCTTCTTGGGAACTGTAAATAATAAGAATAATGTTAGTTTAAAATTCCACACTTTTTTTATGAACTCTAGGCCAACGCTTGACCACAATCTCACCTGATGGAAAGTGACGATGAGGTCCAGGATCTAACGCGTTTGCCTTAAATATGTCTAGATTGTAGTGGTCCGGAAAAACAGACCTTGGCAAGAAGTTCCATTCCTTAGATGTCCGCATTAGCATTATGAATGTGGAAGCGAATGGCTTCGTGCAGATAAGGGGTAAGCCAACAACTTTATCAAAGATTTTTTATGTGATAGGAGGCATACGAGCAGACGGATCACCTGATGGTAAGCCGCCCATTGACACCCGCGACACCAGTGGAGTCACAAGTGCGCTGCCTACCATTAAACCCCCTTTTCCCTTGGATTGGGCCTCCGGTACCCTCACTCAAGCAGCGAAAAATAGCACATTGCTGCTTCACGCCAGTTTTCTGTGAGGCCGTGGTATCGCTCCGGACGAGCCGGCTTATACATGCCGAAGCGTGTCTCTCACACGGTCATATCCTATATGTATACATTTATAATTCCGCTGTTGGTTCTGATATCCGTAACACAGGTGCTTGAGCTACCTATCTCGGAGTCATATCAATGTATGTGATGCTGTGAGATATTTAATTATTCAACGCCCTGTTTGTTTACTGGTTTAAGTACCGGGTCGTGATCTAGATCTGGATTCGATTCCCGGGTCGAGCAAAAATAATTTTTCGAATGTTTCGAACATAGCTCGGGTTTGTGATCACCAATCCGCATTAGGCAAGCGTGGTGATTAAGGTGACGGGTAGGGCACACTAGCGACGCCAAATGATTTTAATTTTTAGCTACTAAACCAGATCTATTTTAAACAATTTCGGGGTTACAACCTATAGGCAAACCCTTTTACTATTTATTAAATAACAATGCACAAATGTTGGGTCCGTTTTTGTACGCAAAAAAATATTCACGCCAAAAGTGGCCGCTTTCGGCTTGAATCAATTTTTCGCGTACGCGTTGGTTTCAACATTTGTACATGGTTATTTACTAAATAGTAAAAGTGTTTGCCTACAGGTTGTAACCCCGAATTTGTTTAAAATAGATCCGGTTTAGTAGCTAAAAATTAAAATCATTTGGCGTCGCTAGTGTGCCCTACCCGTCACCTTAAGCCTAACCCCATCATAGTAGCGATGACTTGATTTCTATGATGGAGGCCTTTGCCCTGCAGTAGGAACTGTCCTACTGCAGGGCAAAGGGCTCAGCCTATATACTGATATAGGCTGTTACTTACTTTCTGTTTTATTTATTAATATTATTATAAACAGTTGGTCTAAATAAATGACTGACCGGATGGCGCAATTGGTAGTGACTCTGCCTCTTACGCCAAAGGTCGTGAGTTCGATCCCCACCCTGGACAAACATTCGTGCGATGAACACTTGTGTTTGTTCGGCGTCTGGGTGTAATATATGTATTTAAGTAAACCTATATTTGTGTTCCTCTGTTGTCTGATATCTGTAACACAAGTGCTTAAGCTACTTAGTACGGAATCAGGTCAACGTATGAGATGTTGTGAGAATTATTATTATTATTATTAAAAAAATATATCGTGTCGTAATTTTTCTTATTCTACTAAGGTTAATTTATATTCTTATCTTATCTGTTAGTAGCTATTTTCATGTGGCTCGTCGACCCTAAGAGATCTTTAGTACATCCCCTATCCCTTGCGCTCCTACTTACGAAAGATTCGTTTCATCAGCGTTACGAAGTCTTTCGGATTGAAGGGCCTGTAATCTTCGAAGCGATAATAATATAATTTCTATTAATAAAGATGCGATGTCAGCCCCTCTTATGCAAAGGTCACGAACTACGTTAGGGTTGTCATTTAGACATTTCTATTTATTATTATATTATTATTGTGTTTGAAATATATAAATATATTCTCCCATTTTGGGGTACGCTAACAAAATTGCGGGCTTTTGGCCAAGCAAAGTTGTAGAGGAAAAGTATTATGTTGTTATGATGTCAGAATCCGATTCAAGCTGTAAAAATTTGCGGACTATCCTGCAAGTGTTAAGAATCGCTGCTTTTTGGAGAGTTAGATAGGTGAATTTTGGCAACTGTAAATTGTTGAGACTAATATGCAACTGTTTAGGTATGACGCCAGTGGTGGACACTACTATTGGCACTATGGTTACGCGATCCATCTTCCATACTCTTTTTATTTGGTCCTGTAGTTCTGTGTATTTTCTTACTTTTTCTGTTATAGTTGATTGTATATTATTAGTATTAGGAACGGCAATGTCAATTATATATGCATGTTTATTTTGCTTGTCTACGAATGTTATGTCTGGTCTGTTGTTGTAAATTGTGTTATCTGTCAGAATGGTGCGATCGTAGTAGAGTTTGTAATTTGTGTTTTCGATGACGTGTTTGGGGGTGTACTTGTAATAAGGAGTGTGAGGGTCATTTGTGAGATGATATTTCTGAACTAGTTTCTGATGAATTATGTTAGCAAGTTGGTTATGTCTGTGGGTGTAATCGTTTTGAGTTAGACTGACGCATGCTCCTGTGATATGTTGGATGGTTTCCGGTTTATTATTGCATTTTCTGCATAGGTCATTTCTAATAGATGTGTCTTTTAGTATGAATTTCCGATAGTTTTTAGTTTAGTAGATTATTATTATTATATAATAAAAAAGGACTTACTACTGAATATCCCTAAACACCAAATCCGGTTCACTCGTAAATTCATTCCCAGAGTTACCCTCACTTTGCTCAATCAGCTTCTCATCATTTGCCACACTTCCAGCGCAGAGTAACCTCTCTTCGTCAATATTTAGCAGTAATTCTCCTCCCACTGTGGCTGGTTCCGTACATGTTAGATTGTATTGGGATTTGGAAAGTTGTGTGGGGGATAATCGGTTCAGGTAATGTTTTAGGGGGCGGATGAAACAGTCGCATTTGAGGCCGTTGCCTGTAAAAAATAAATGTATAAAGACAACTATATAAAAAATAGATGTATATGAGGAACATTTTTGATTTTTTTAGTTCAATTTTTTAATCTCAAATTACAATAATAATACCTAATTTTTTCTAAATTTTTTTAAAATCATTTTGTCACATATCTACTTCATCATCAGCCCATTTAAGTCCCCACTGCTGGGGCACGGGCCTCCCTCAATCACGTGAGGGGTAATTGCCATACTCACCACGCTTGGCAGACGGGTTGGCGAGGGTTTTGATATAAATGCAGAGTTTTCCTTCTCTGGGTGCTGATGATCATGCCAGCAGCTTTACCCTAATCGGTTGGAGGATATTAACTTACCTTGATAGTACACGACCAAGCCACCACTCCGAATCTCTTTCACCAGCTGAGGCTCGAAGCTGTCCAGCCGATTGTTTCTCACATCCAAGAGCTTTAGATTCTTGGAGCGGGCCAGACTGTCCATCGGAAGGGTGAGGAGAGAGTTGTTCTGAAGGTACAGCTCTGTTATGTTCTCTGGTAAGAAGAATTTGGCTTCCGCTAAAAAAAAAAGTATTCCAGTTGAGCCTATTCCATCTTATTACAAAAAAACTACTCTGATACCGACTTTAATCCTAAACTGACAACCCGTTTGGAACAGTGGTAGTGAACGCTGCCTTTGGTCCAAGGGTTGCGGGTTCGATCCCCGCACAGTACAAACATTTGCGTGCATGAACATGTCTGTTTGTATTGGTCTGGGTGTTTGTATGTATTATAAGTATGTATTTACAAAAGAAAAGTATTATATGTATATATTTGTAATTCCGCTGTTGATTCTGATATCCGTAACACAGGTGCTTAAGCTATCTATCTCCGAGTCAAAATGTGATGTTGTAGAAAAAGAAACTATAGTCTATAACAAAACAAGGTTATGTAAAATGAAATGTCACGGAACGAATGATTGAATGATTCGATCAATTTTTCTATCCTGCGGTACTAAGTGGTCTATTGTTAGTCGAGGATTTGTAATAAACATTTAAGAAATAACATTATTCCATAATAATCATGAACTTGCTACAGTCTGTTCCAATTATGAAGTCCTTTTTGACAGATGTTATTAGTTCAGTACTATGGTAGTACCCTTAGAAATCTATACTCAACGGCATCGATTCTCGATTTGTAACCAATTTTAATCGAATTTACTTTCAACAACTAAGGTTAATTGAAATTGTCGAAAGAACACTTTAAGACATGCACGATTGGATGTTTAGTATAGTTATATAGATATAGAATGACGTGAAAAGTGTCAGAACGAACATTCGCAAAAGATCGTTTTAAGTAACTGAATACTTTAGGCACGTCTCTATGTTTAAAAGTAAAACATAAACCATAGTACGTAACCGCATTCGCGCAAACAAATATTATTTTATATTGAAGTTTAGATTATTTTGAGCATTATATTCAAAAACAATATGTCAATTTTGCTTGTGAATGAATTGTAGGGTGTTTTTGTATAATTGTGTATTTTTCAAATCACGATTTACTACCAAACACAAAAAGAAATATTCAATTGGATTTGTATAAAACGTGCAGAGTTACGTTCTTGGTAATGTCAAAAAGGACTTCATAATTGGAAGACTGTAGCAAGTTCATGATTATTATGGAATAATGTTAGTTCTTAAATGTTTATTACAAATCCTCGACTAACCAAAGACCACTTAGTACCGCAGGATAGTAATTGATCGAATCGTTCAATCATTCGTTCAGTGACATTTCATTTTACATAACCTTATTTTGTTGACTGAAGTAAAAATATTTTAGAAATGTTTTTAAGCAAAAATAAATTAAAATATTGTATTAATTAGGGTTTCCAAGTATTATGAATAGGCATTGCTTAAACTTTTGGAATTAAATCCACAAAATAAATTGACTACTTTCTCACAAATAAATTTAGTGTAAAACGGAATGTAAGCTGTCATTTTTACTGAATCGATATTTTGAGGTTATTATTTTTTATTTTAAACTAAGGGTTCGACTTGTTTAACATGAGTATTATAGTTGATATACTAAGTAACGTTAAACTCAATTTTGTAATATTTTTTCTAGTTCTTCAGTTTATTCCCAGTTCCCATTCCCACTACTTATTTTAAACCACGTTTTGAATTAAGAGAGATGCACTTTAAGATGAAAATACTTAGATTAATAAATTACTTTCCTCTTTAGGGTTCCATACCTAAACGAACGGGTCACGAAGATCAGACGGCAGCAGTGGCGAAGGGTGAATATTTTCAAAAGGGAAGCCGGAATATGAAATTAACTAACCAAAATACTCAGCATGCCCATGGATACCCGTGACATCATTGGAGTCACAAGTGCGCTGCCAACCTTTAAACCCCACTTTCCCCCGACTTGGACCTCCGGTACCCCCACTCACGCAGCGAAACACAGGACAGTGCTGCTTCACGCCGGTTTTCTGTGAGGTCGTGGTACCACTACGATCGAACCGGCCCATTCATGCCGATGCGTGGCTATCCCACGGTCATATGTTAAAGTCGAAAAAAAAAATATTTTTATTGGCGCGGCCTAATTTTACTACATGTTTTTGGTTTTCAAAACTTAGAGAACGAAGTCTTGTTCGATAGCAAATAATCTGTGCGACAACAATATATCAGTATTAATGACATTTTTAACCGACGACCGACATTAAGATGACTTCAGCACAACACACAATACAAAAATTAATCCAATTCACCACAATTCAACACCAAAACAAATAAAATTCGACAAAACGAAAGCAACAAGTTGTTTACAATTAGCATTATCCGCCATTAAATAAAAACTAAAAAGCAAGGGAAATAAAAATATAGTACGCTCCTGTCATGATTTAATACCGTGCTACATTCATTCATAATTCGGTATCATTACAATTTTACTTCTTTCTCGCTTGCACCTGTGCGTTGCTAATTAACCTATCTCTATAACAAGCCGATAGGCATCGAGTTATTTCTTAGTAAATTTGCACGTGCTAAAACGAGACGGAACATGACGATCTATACACATAAATGAAAAGGACAGATGCTCAGTATGAGAATTTGTAGTATGAAGAAGTAACTCGGTATTTTACCGGCTTGCCACCTGCATTATTTGCGTTGCTCATCAAGTTTTGTAGGCGTTAAGTCTATAGTTCAAACTATTTGAACTATGTAAGTGTGACACTAAGTGAATTTAACAGATAAAAATATCGTTGGCCCATAGATTCGATTTTTCGTAAGGGAAGCCGACGGGAATCGGGTCGCTTCATTGTAATTGTCTGACTTCTGAATCACGAGACAATATGAAAACTTTGATGAAAGCAAAAAATTCTCAAAGAAATATTAAAATCAAACTGAAATTTTATACAATTACATTTGTGAAGTATTTATTTAAAAAGAAGAAAAGTATTTAATAATTTCAACATAAATTAAAAAAATAAAGAAAAATTTACCTATTAATTTTTTTTTTGGATTTTTTAAAATATTAATACGCAATTTTGGCAAAATTAAACTACAGATAATACTTACAGGTTATAGAAATCAAATCCTTCAAATTATTATTTGACAGATCTAATATTTCTAGCGCAGTTAGATTTCCTAGAACATCTGTAAAAAAAGAAAATACTTATCTCAATATAGGTGAGTGGCAGAGTTCAAAAGGATAATTAAAAAGTAAAGTAAAGTATCAGCCTATATACTGTCCCACTGCAGGGCAAAGGCCTCCATCATAGAAATCAAGTCATCGCTACTATGATGGGATTAGGCTTAATCACCACGCTTGCCTAATGGACAACATTTCATATTTTTAACATGACCATATTGTTTTTTTATATGAAAATAGACATAAAATGAACGGACCCATATTTTTTCTTTTTTCAAAATTTGTCCATTTTCATGCATAAAATAATTATTAAAATTCCTTAATATTCTAAATAGACGTAAGCGCCAAATGACGTCATCGGACGGCTGAATACAGCGATATTCCTTTGCTTATCATTGTTTTAATAAAAAAAAGGTACTACTGTCAAAGGTAAATAATACTTGTGTCAACATTGTCAACGTCATTCATACATTCAACGTTGACAAGTTGTCTTTATTTTGACAGTTGAATGTCATGGGTTTGGCATTTCGTAAATTTCATATTCATATTCTTTATTGCTCTCCATAATGTTACAAAAGGTGGTAATAACATAGTACAGTACAATTATGGACCCTGTCGGGCACGGCATAGATAAGAGAGGGGAGGAGTCACCTCACACTTTCATCTACAAGAATAATTTAAATAATATTTTTTTACTAGACAGCTAATTTTATTTAAATATATAAATTATATTAAACTCTTATACTGTATGTATGTAATGTAAATCTATAATATTATGTTGTATTCGTATCTTATAATATATGTAGTATCATTATGTTTATTTTAACTAGGTTTCAAATATTGCACGTTTTTGTAAGTATTATTTAACATCTTTCTTGTTACTTATATACTATTTCAGCTTATCTTCTAAATATTCTTGCACAGAGTAGTAATTTTTGTTATTGAGTATTTTCTTAATTTGCATTACAAAGGATTTTTCTATTGTTAAATTTTTTATTGAGTTTGGTAATTTATTATAAATTTTGATGGACATTACTAGAGGGCCTGATGCGTGAAGTGTGAGATTAGAAGTAGGAAGTGTTAGCTTATTTTGGTGGCGTAATGTGTATATTAATTGTAATTCTTGTCTATTTTTATAAAATTCAGGGTATTTTTTAACAAATTTACATACTTCTAGAATATATATACAAGGCAAAGGCAGTATTTTATATTTTTCAAAAAAAGGTTTACAACTTTCTGTATTTTGAATATTAAATATTATACGGATAAGTTTCTTTTGCATAGTGAAGAGGTTGGGAGCATTTGTGCTGTTTCCCCACATGATGACTCCATAGCTGAGCCATGAGTGCGCGTATGCGTAGTAAGCAGTTAGAGCGGCTTCTACTGATGTCGTTTTTTTAACCTCATAGAGTGCGTATGCAAAGGAAGATAGCCAAGTTTTTATTTTTTGTATGTGGGACTTCCAGTTCAAATTAGTATCTATTTCAATGCCTAGTAGAGTAATTTCGCTAACTTTTTCTAATTGTACGTTATTATATTTAAAATTAATATTTAAGGGGGCTTTTTGATATGGGTGGAAGCTAATGATTTTGGTTTTGGTGAAGTTAATTTCAAGATTATGGTAATTCATCCAGTCTATTGTTTTATCTAAAATTGAAGATACCTTAGCCTGTATATCTGTATTTTTTTTACAAGAGGTCAGTAGGGAAACATCATCTGCGAACAGCACACACGGTTCATGCATGATTTTTGGGAGGTCATTAATGTAAATAAGAAATAATAAACATCCAATGACACTCCCTTGAGGAATTGAGGCGTTTATTATTTTTCCTTTAGATCTAACTATTTTTATTTCACTTAAATCATGGTCGTAATATTCTATTTCCACATACTGTTCTCGGTTATGTAAATAAGATGCAAGCCAGTCATATGTTTTACCTCGGATGCCTATTCCATAAAGTTTTTTCAGTAGTATGTTGTTTTGGACTTTGTCGTATGCTTTTGTCATGTCTAATAAGACACCAATAGCATACTCTTTATTATCAACTATTTTTAGGATTTCTTTAACGTATTTGAAGACTGCCAGAACGGTTGATCGTTTTTTGCGAAAACCGTTTTGGCAATCGTCAAATATTTGATACCTTTCACAGAAATTATAAATACGGTTACACATAATTTTTTCAAAAACTTTGGATATTGATGGCAAGAGAGCTATAGGACGATAATTATTTGGGTCTGTTTTGCTATTCTTTTTGTGTAATGGTTTTATTATGGTAGCTTTTAATTGGTTAGGGAAACATCCTTCATCGAAGGATTGATTGATAAGCAAGCTAAGCGGCAAGGTAAGTTCAGAGGCACATTGTTTTATTAGGCTAGGGGGGAGTTCGTCTATACCACAACTGTTTTTGTTTTTTAATTGTTTTAGGGTTTTATTTATTTCTTTACTGTCAACTGGCCAAAGAAACATCGTATTTTCAGTGGGAGAAAGAACAGGATGTCCGATAGCTGAAGGTGAGGGGTTCTCGCCGATCTTAAATTAAAACTATAATGTGCTAAGCAAAGAAATATTTTACATTCTGAAGTCCGATGACGTCATCTTACGTTTTTTAGTTTTTAATATTTTTCTCAGTAAATAAGCAATATAAAAAATTAATAAATATATATTCGCGCAGCGGAAAAGTAAATAAAGAAATGGTATTTTTTGTTTCAGAACTTAGCAATTTTGAAATGTTGTCCATTGGCGATCACAAACCCGAGCTTAGTTCGAAAAATACTTTTCGCTCGACCCAGGAATTGAACCCGGTACTTAAATCACTAGACGAACATGTCGTCAAAAGGATAATTTATCAATATATTTTATAAATCTTTTTGGGATGTTAACAGATGGCTTCTATATTTTACCTTAAATGACATAATATTTGTAACTATTATCAGTGATAAATACTAGTTACAAATACCAACATCAAATACTACTTAAAGATTTAAGTACAGACCGACGAAGATCAAAAGGCACTTTAGTGACATTGACAGGGGGGCGTTGTAAAATGTTTTTTGTATGCGAAAATGTCAAAACAGCATTAGGTCAGACTTTGGCCACGTGCCAAATAACCGTGATCGGACTGTAAGACTTATGAATCAGCTACAGATAACAAAAATAAATACTATTCACAGCTTATACCATCAATAATAATATTTCCATTAGATACTAGATAAAGAAAATAACTGTGACAGACACTTGTTACAAATAACAGTGACAAATAAAATTAATCTTACTCACAGCTTCTAACATCATTTATAATATTGCCAGCCAAATTCATCTTCTTCACTTTGCTAGTGCCAAATGTCAAGTCAAAAGTTAAAACTGGTATTTCATTATAACTCAAGTCCACTTCTTGTAGTCTGTACGGGATCCATGGACTGGAGGGGAACATCTTTTTTGTGATGAATCCGAATTTATTGTGGCTAAGATTTATCTGAAATCAAATGAAATTTTAGGTGTGATGCCATCGTAATATATCATAATAAAATATCAGCCTCATAAGTAAAATAACATCTATTGTAAATTTTATATGAATGAATAAATAAAGAAATATTTTATTTGTTTATTAAAATTTTATCCATTCAATATAACGCAATTTCTAAATTGCCACAAATATATGACGACCCGTTTGGAACAGTGAACGCTGCCTTTGGTCCAAAGGTTGCGGGTTCGATCCCCGCGCAGTACAAACATTTGTGTGCATGAACATGTCTGTTTGTATTGGTCTGGGTGTTTGTATGTATTATAAGTATGTATTTACAAAAGAAAAGTATTATATGTATATATTTGTAATTCCGCTGTTGATTCTGATATCCGTAACAGAGTCAAATCAATGTATGTGATGTTGTCAAATATTTATTTATTTATTGTAGTACCCTAACAGGGCCCATGTCGACACTGAAAGCACTTTATTTAAGACCTAGTTTTGTTATTTGTTGTTTTTGTTATTTTTGGTTGACAATAGGTAATAACTAACTCTGTAGGCCTGTGCGTCATCACCGTTTAACCTCTTCACGGCTCTCAATAGGGTCGATATTTTACAAAATATAAATATTTAATCAAAATATAGGTAAATATGTGCCAATAGCAAAAAATCTCAATTAAGAATATAACGTCTAGCCGGTTTTATGGTCATTCAAAGATTCATGGGCAAGTCCAAAAGTATGTAATTATTAAAATATAATTATACCATTGAATAACCCATACAATTTGCACCAACTATTATAATAGCCTCGCCAACCCGTCTGCCAAGCGTGGTGAGTATGGCAATTACCCCTCATGTAATTGAGGGAGGCCCGTGCCCCAGCAGTGGGGACTTCAATGGGCTGACGATGATGACGATGATTATAATAGAACCATTGACATAACGAAACATTTGATATAGCTACCATACAACATTCAAATGAAATGCATACAAAATACTTGCGTATGACGTCACATCTCAGTAGCCATTTGTATGGAGCGTTTTGGGTTTGCCCAAAATAATGTGATTTTAAAGTTGTGATATCTCAGGTAGTTTAAATGAGAATCAAGTAATTCTTTCAACGATGTTTCTATCATAGAGAGGTCATTTGATTACAAAAATAAAAAAAGATAGTCAAATCCCGTATTGTATAATTTTAAACACAGCTATTGTGTGTCGAGTGAGTTGTCACGGAGAAATTGCTTGGGCCTAATAGACCTAATAAAACCCGCGATTGTGTTTAGAGTGGTATCGGCAGAATCCGAAAGTCGATAAAACGTAAAACGACGGCGTTTAAT
The DNA here is from genome assembly GCA_019059595.1 of Marasmia exigua. Classification (NCBI taxonomy): domain Eukaryota; kingdom Metazoa; phylum Arthropoda; class Insecta; order Lepidoptera; family Crambidae; genus Marasmia; species Marasmia exigua. The sequence continues at coordinate 1,836,220 of CM032489.1, forward strand.
TGAGTGACTGTGAGTATGACCCATGGTGCATGGGTAGTGAACGCTGCCTCTGGTGCATGGGTCGCGGGTTCGATCCCCGCACATATTTACAAAAGAAAAGTATTATATGTATATATTTGTAATTCCGCTGTTGATTCTGATATCCGTAACAGAGTCAAATCAATGTATGTGATGTTGTCAAATATTTATTTATTTATTGTAGTACCCTAACAGGGCCCATGTCGACACTGAAAGCACTTTATTTAAGACCTAGTTTTGTTATTTGTTGTTTTTGTTATTTTTGGTTGACAATAGGTAATAACTAACTCTGTAGGCCTGTGCGTCATCACCGTTTAACCTCTTCACGGCTCTCAATAGGGTCGATATTTTACAAAATATAAATATTTAATCAAAATATAGGTAAATATGTGCCAATAGCAAAAAATCTCAATTAAGAATATAACGTCTAGCCGGTTTTATGGTCATTCAAAGATTCATGGGCAAGTCCAAAAGTATGTAATTATTAAAATATAATTATACCATTGAATAACCCATACAATTTGCACCAACTATTATAATAGCCTCGCCAACCCGTCTGCCAAGCGTGGTGAGTATGGCAATTACCCCTCATGTAATTGAGGGAGGCCCGTGCCCCAGCAGTGGGGACTTCAATGGGCTGACGATGATGACGATGATTATAATAGAACCATTGACATAAACGAAACATTTGATATAGCTACCATACAACATTCAAATGAAATGCATACAAAATACTTGCGTATGACGTCACATCTCAGTAGCCATTTGTATGGAGCGTTTTGGGTTTGCCCAAAATAATGTGATTTTAAAGTTGTGATATCTCAGGTAGTTTAAATGAGAATCAAGTAATTCTTTCAACGATGTTTCTATCATAGAGAGGTCATTTGATTACAAAAATAAAAAAAGATAGTCAAATCCCGTATTGTATAATTTTAAACACAGCTATTGTGTGTCGAGTGAGTTGTCACGGAGAAATTGCTTGGGCCTAATAGACCTAATAAAACCCGCGATTGTGTTTAGAGTGGTATCGGCAGAATCCGAAAGTCGATAAAACGTAAAACGACGGCGTTTAATTGAGTGACTGTGAGTATGACCCATGGTGCATGGGTAGTGAACGCTGCCTCTGGTGCATGGGTCGCGGGTTCGATCCCCGCACAGTACAAACATTTGTGTGCATGAACATGTCTGTTTGTCCAATACAAATTTGGATGTTTTCTATGTATTATAAGTATGTATTTACAAAACAAAAGTATTGAATGGATTTATTTGTAATTCCGCTGTTGGTTCTCATATCCATAACACAGGTGCTTGAGCTACCCGTCTCGGAATCAGACCAATGTATATGATGTTATGAAAAAAATGTTTATTTATTGAGTTCAGAGCATTTTAGAAGTTTTTTCTTTTATTTTTAGTTGAATCACCAGGTCACACATGTAAAGCTTATAGTTCCTAAGTAACAAGTAAACATGACTTACCTTTTCTAAGGATAAACAGTCATCCAATAATCCGTTAGTTTTGTTATCTATCTTCTCCAATAAATTGTGGGAGAGATCCAATTTTCTGGAACAAAATAATATCATTGGTACAACCCTTAAATCAAAATTGGGAACTCTTATTAATAGTTAACACTGTGATCTGTTCTTTGTAACTAGTATTGGGAACTGCTATTTGTAGCTAGTATAACTGTTTTTTTTTTTTATGTAATTGGAATGCAGACGAACAGACGGATCACCTGATGGTAAGCAATTGCCGCCGCCCATGGACACCCGCGACACTAGTGGAGTCACAAGTGCGCTGCCAACCTTTAAACCCTCCTGTTCCCCGGATTGGGCCTCCGGTACCCTCACTCACGCAGCGAAACACAGAACAGTGCTGCTTCACGCTGGTTTTCTGTGAGGCCGTATCACTCCGGTCGAGCCGGCCCATCCATGCCGAAGCTTGGCTCTCCCACGGTAAAAAACTGTTATTTGTAACTAGTGTTAATGTTATTTGTAGCTAATATGGTATCAAGTATAACTTTTATTTGTAGCTAGTATTAATAATAATAATTCTCACAACATCTCATACGTTGACCTGATTCCGTACTAAGTAGCGTAAGCACTTGTGTTACAGATATCAGACAACAGAGGAACACAAATATATACTTAAATACATATATTACACCCAGACACAGAACAAACACAAGTGTTCATCGCACGAATATTTGTCCAGGGTGGGGATCGAACCCACGACCTTTGGCGTAAGAGGCAGGGTCACTACCAATTGCGCCATCCGGTCAGTCAGTTGACAAAAGAATAACTGTTATTTGAAGAAATTTTGTCACTAGTTACTTTTTGCCATTAATATTTCATCATCATCATTACAGCCAACGAACGTCTACTTCTGGACATAGGCCTCCCCCAATGTTCTCCACACAGATCGGTCCCTTGCCGCCCGCATCCAAATGATTCCCGCAACCTTCACCAGATCGTCGGTCCACCTTGTGGGGGGGCTGCCACGGCTTCGACCTTCTATACGTGGCCTCCACTCGACCTTTCTGTCCCAACTGCCGTCTGATCTCCTCTAAATGTGTCCTGCCCATTGCAACTTGAAGCGTGCAATTCTTTGGGCTATGTTTTTTACCTTGGTTCTCCTGCGGATCTCATCATTCCTGATACGATCACGCAAGGAGATTTCGAGCATAGCCCTTTCCATTGCACTCTGGGTGACTATGAGCCTTCTTAAGCGGCTCATTGTAATTTCATTGTAATTTCATTGTAATTTCATTGTAATTTCATTGTAATTTCATTGTAATTTCATTGTAATTTCATTGTAATTTCATTGTAATTTCATCGTAATTTCATTGTAATTTCATTGTAATTTCATTATAATTTCATTGTAATTCTAATATACATTACGTTAATTAGATAGCCGGGAATGGCACGCTCAGATGATGATGACACTCACCTCAACGCCACGAGTCCCTTAAAAGCCTCATTAGGTATATGCTCTAAAGCGTTCCCGCTCAACGACAAGTCCAGCAACTGTTGCAGGCCGGTGAATGAGTTCTGCGCGACTGAAGACAGCGAGTTGCGGGAGAGGTCCAGCTTGAACATCGTGGGGAGGTTGCCGAAGGCGGAACGGGAGAGAGATGTAAGGGAGTTGTCCTGTTGAAGAAAGTACTAAATAAGTAAAAGTAACTGTCTCATTCAACGTCAGCCCATTTAAGTCCCCACTGCTGGGGCACGGGCCTCCCTCAATCACATGAGGGGTAATTGCCATACTCACCACGCTTGGCAGACGGGTTGGCGAGGGTTTTGATATATGTGCAGAGTTTTCCTTCCCTAGGTGCTGATGATCATGCCAGCAGCGTTACCTTAGTCGCCTTTTACGACACTTCGGTAAGAGTGAGGGCGGCCTATTCTACTCTGCCGGGGACCACACGGCATGTCTCATTCATTTGACCCCAATGTGCCATTTGACACCAGTGTCATTTGACCCAACTATTTGCCACCAGATATAAAAGCCATGGACATGCCAAAATTTAAAATGCGCCTTAAAAAATTAATTAATGAGTAGATACTATTATAAGTTAATTATAAATTAGTAACATATTATTATTCGTTAACTATAAATTAGTAATATATTATTATAATTAGTTAATTATAAATTAGTAATATATTATTAATATTAGTTAATTATAAATTAGTAACATATTATTATTCGTTAATTATAAATTAGTAACATATTATTATTCGTAATTATAAATTAGTAACATAGGTTAAGACATTGTTACTAATACAAATAGACAAAGTTGTCTGAAATAAATAAATTAATGATAGTAAAAAGTGGTTAACTGAAAATATATTTTATAATTTAAATGAATATTTCAACTGTAAACACAAACATTTCTATTCCTATTTTCAAGTTTCCATTTATTATTTGTAAGTTATAATTATTATTGAGTATTGCATACCCAATATGGGTAAACTGTTGTTGTAGTTAATATCAAATACAAATAGTTTTTATTTTCATTAAACATGTGGGTTATTGGGCATTACAGTAGGTCCCACACTAGGAAAAGTCCTGTATCGTGGGCACCCGGTATAAATAACAAAACCAGGAGAGCGACAGATTACATTCAAAACAAAGATAACATTATCAACTATTTGAAACTGTGCTAACACTAAGTAATTTATTTAACAAACATTTCAGTTAAAAAAGGTTGAAAAAGGTTTAAAAAAAAAAAGAAAGGTATATATATATTGTAATATAATATGCTTGCTGTCTGTGAAGTGTGCGAGCGAGATGATAAGAAACTAAACCTAAAATTTGTGTGACGTATGATTGTGTGTGTGTGTGTATTGTGATTATGTGAACTATGTGTGTAAGTTTAATTTATTTATTTATTAATTAATTATTTTATTTTAATTTATTTTCGATATTATGTTGCCACATCGATATTATGTTGCAATGTCACCCGCAAATTGTAATACCTATTATTGTATATACAAGCAATACAATTTCAGAATCTGATTCCAAAAAATACCATTTTACCCCACAAGGTGTCAGTGTCATTCGTATCCATTGAGCTACCATCGCTTATTATAAATGCCTGCTATAAATAACTGTGTCAAAATACCAGTGACTTTCACACCTATCCATTGTACTACCATCGCTTAAATACCTGATATAAATATCTGTGACAAAATACCAGTGACTTTCCTAAAAATGGATGTTTACCTGTAGATATAAATACTGAAGGCTGGTGAGCGTATTGAGGGACTCCCAAGGCGGCTTCGTGATGCCATTCCTGGACAGGTCTAAGGCTTGCAACGTCAGGAGACCGCTGAACGCGTCTCCGCTGAGGTTGTCTTCCAACATGTTGTTGGACAAGTTCAGGCGGAGGAGGGCATTCATGGTGGGCCAGGTGTTAGGGAGAAGGGCGGAGATATTGTTGGACGCCAGGTTTAGTTCTCTGAAATCAGTATAAAGAAATTAATATATTTACTTAATCCGATGCCTCAGGGACCCAAAATGAGTCTTAAGTCAAAGTTAAGTCTTAAAATGAGTTTTTAAAAAGGCCGGCAACATATTAGAGATCACTCTGATTTCGCGGATGTTCATGGGCGGCGATGATTACTTTCCATGAGGTGACTCGCTGCTCGTTTGTCGCCTCCAGCATAAAAAAAAGTCAAGACATGAATATGTCCCCATAAGTTAATAAAGTGCTTAAAAATTACATTTCGTGTTCAGGCGGGTATCGAACCCACATCAATATCATGTCGAATATTTATTCTGTAATTTTGTAAGCTAATTAATTGAAATTTGAACACTTTTGAAATCAATTTACAATAAAAGTATCATTAAAGCATATACATCCTGTGCGGATAAAGAATGGGATCAGAAATGGCGGCGCATCTATTTACTTCTCGCTCGCACACTATTTGCGTCTATACTCGCAACCCACGAGTGCGAGTATAGACGCAAATAGGGAGAAGTGTATAGATGTGCCGCCATTTCTGATCCCATTCTATATCCGCACAGGATGTATACTTTCATTTTTATAGGCCTCTGAAGTTAGTATGTTTGTATAAAAATTAGGTCCTGAGTCGATTTGATTGTTCGCGGCTGTATCATTTTCCGAAAAGTTCAGGGTTTGGGATTGATATCACAGAATAATGATTGTCACAGATATGTAGCCCAGTGGCGATCACAAAATATCTAACTGGTCTGAAATCCCGCTTAAAATAAAATAAAACCTCACGAGTTTATCTATCGATGAATCGTGATTCTAACAGGAAATTTTGACAAAAAATGTTTATTTAATTAGGGATATGGAAAAATACTAAATTACTTTGTGCGAGTAATAATATTATGAATCAAAAATATTAACAAATATCACGTGACTAGCAATAATGATTTTATCAAGTGAAAAATAATAGTTACTATTATTGTTTTAATAATAGTGACCTGACTCAAGTGACAAATACTTACCCCAATCTACATAGTAGGTATCTGGAAGATCTTCTCCAAATGATTGTGTCAAATGTTAAAATATCACGTGATTAGTAATAGTAATACTATCACGTGAAAAATAAAAATTAAAATGATTGTGTGTTATTTCAAAATATCACGTGACTAGCAATAGGGATACAATCACGTAAAAACAATTATTGTCTGACTAATAGTGATAAGAATCAAGTGACAAATACTCACCCCAAACTGATAGGTATCTGGAAGATCTTCTCCAAATGATTGTGTGAAATATCAAGTGTCCGACAGCTAGCCAGCTTAGCTAGACTGCTTTTAGCTACGTCCCTGAGCCGATTGTGGGACAGGTCCAGTTCTAATATAGTCGGTATGGTTCCGAATGTTGACGGTTTGAGGACTTCCATGGAATTGTGGCTTAGGTTCAGGAATCTGGAGTCAATACACATTAATTGTGACATTATTTTTTTTATTTATTATTTCGTGTGGCATGCCTCTTGGTCTTCTACCGAATTCATTTCGGGGAGTGTGCGGAGGTTCTACATAATTTGATCCCCCCCAGCCCATTCCATCACCAGACTACAAGGTGCGGCGACGGCTTTCATCCTTATGTGGTAGAACAACCCCTTATCCGCACGAAGCGATTCGCTTCCACATTTATAATGCGGACGGCTAAGGAATGGAACTCCCTGCCGAGGTCTGTTTTTCCTGACCACTATAATCTGGGCATCTTTAAGGCAAGAGTGAACAGGCATCTTTGAGGCGAACGCGTATCATCCCACTCCTCATCGTCGCTTTCCATCAGGTGCGAATGTGGTCAAGCGTTAGCCTATTGACAAGAAAAAATCATGGCTCTACCCGAAGATATCATGCCAATGTCAAGTAACTTATTGCGAATGTGGTTAGTCAACAGTCGAAGTCAGTCAAAGTAACAGTCACTCAATAATACCCCGGTGTTTTGCGTTTTGTCGACCTACGGATTCTGTCGATACCACTATAAACACAATCGCGGGTTTTGAGACTCTATTAGGTCCAAGCAAGTTGTCACGAGACAACTCACTCCACAGCACTTAGCAATAGTTGGAACTAATGACAAATCGATTAAAAATATCATCGAATGTCACCATATTATGGCTCTACCCGAAGATATCTTTCCAACTATTTATTATCACCCTATATACTGTCCCACTGCAATTGACAGAGAAGTTAAGCATCGAATCAACTCAGTATGGATGAAATGGCGACAGGTCACGGCAACAACATGCGATCCACGGATGCCTCTAAAATTGAAGGGCAAAAATTACAAATCCGTCATTAGACCTGTTGCTATGTATGGATCAGAATGCTGGGCCGTTAAGAAGACGGATGAAAGACGATTGCATGCGACAGAGATGAGATGGATGTGTGGAGTGACGAGAATGGACAAGATAAGGAATGAGTATATTAGAGGAAGTATGAAAGTGGCCCCCATCATTGATAAATTAAAGGCAAATCATTGATTTTTCTGTGTACACATGTTTTTGAATTACAATCCAGATCAAAACTGTTTATTTTGTAACGACCATATCTCTGTAACGGTTGTAATTTGTTTTGTGTGAATAATAATAAATATAAATAAAAATCGTCTTTCCTGGTATGGCCATGTAAGGAGAAGAGGGGAAGAACATGTTGCCAAAAAAGTGATGAGTTTAAATGTATGTGGGTGGAGGAACAGAGGACGGCCGAAAAAGAGATGGATGTGTGATGGTGTGAAGAATGACATGATGGAAAAAGAGGTGGATGATTCGATGACGAATGACAGGGACGTATGGAAAAGGAAAACATACTGCGCCGACCCCAGATAACCTGGGAAAAGGGCAGGAGGATGATGATACTGTCCCACTGCAGGGCAAAAGCCTCCATCATAGAAATCAAGTCATCGCTACGATGGGGTTAGGCTTAATCACCACGCTTGCCAAATGCGGATTTTTTTTTCATTTATTTACCAGTTCAATTTTAATTACAAAGTGATCAGTACAACATTAAGAAACCACTCGGTTTGTACTACTGTTATTAATAATGCACAATATCTAACAGGAGAGTAAAATCTCAATAAAATGACAGGTTAACCTCTTTCCGAACATTATTAACAGACAAGTGGAAAAAGTATTGTTTTAGTAGGTGAAATTTTATTCGTGTGTAAATAGGTATAACTTTACAGTGCCTAAAAAGACCTAAAGATTGGCTATCACAAACCCGAGCTAAGTTCGAAAAATTCGAAACATACTTTTTGCCCGACCCGGAAATCGAACCCAGGATCCTGAGATCACGGCCCGGTACTTAAACCACTAGACCAACAGGGCGTTTGTTCCGACTATTTATTCACTCATTAAAAAGTTTTTAGTTACAAAAAAACAATGATTTTCATACCTCAAAGAAAACAAATTCTGGAAGACTGCATTGAATATCTCGGTCAGGTTGTTGTACGAGACGTCCACTGTATGGAGCTCATACAACTTGGGGAAAGCGTTTTTGGGGATACGCTCTATTCTATTGTGGGACGCGTTTACTACGCGAATGCCCGACATGTTGTAAATTGGTATCTGAAAAAAAAAATGTTTATAAGATAATAGAAACCCAACATCACTTAATTTGGTTATTAGTTCCAATCTGTATGTCTAGATGTCTTTGAAAATTTGCATGCTTATTAGTAGCATATCCAACCACACATGCTACTAAGTAACACTTGCTCAAAATTAGCATTCTTTAAGCATAAAAAAGCACGTGTAACAATACCGTAATTTACTTAAATATTTATTATAAAACTGACATTTAACTTTAATAATTTATTATTATGTAATAAAATTTTAACTTTAATTAAAACTGACAATAATTTATATGTAATTCTAATGTAATAAGTAATGTAGTGTAATAGGTACCTAATGTGTCATAAAAAAAGATTGGTCTTTAGTAGGTATATAATAATTTCCTGTAAATTTGCATGTCCTATGTTATGACAAAACGTGCTGTACTCTTATACCTGTCATTCCAACTTTTTCACCATGTTTTACGCAAATAAATATCATTCATTCATTCATTCATTCATTCATTCATCATTCAGTCATTCATTCATTCATTCATTCATTCATTCATACCTATAAATAAGCCTAGACGTCTATAGAATGAAACTTTTTGTAAAAATTATACCATCGGCTTAGACAATTTAACACGGGACGTGGCATATGGACGATTTCCACTCTGCCAAAGTACACGACCAATGTCATTCAACGTTTGTGTATGTTTATAAAATCGCCATTTCGAATTCCTATCTGTCGCTGAGCGGAACTCGTCAAAATGGTTGTTGTGTAATAACGTAATAATATTTAGTTTATTATTATTTCCTTTATTTAATATATATATACAAATATTAAATTTGTAAGAGTATTAGATTTAAACATGATGTATGGTGCATTCTGAAGCGATCTCTGTTTCTGTTGTAAGTAACTTGTATGTGAAATATGTATTTTGTTAGGTAGATAGATAGATAGATAGATATTCTTTATTGCACAAAAACAAAATACAAGCATGATACAACAGCAACAGACAGTACAATAAGGCGGTCTTATCGCTTGTAGCGATTTCTTCCAGACAACCTTTGGGTAGAGGAAAGAAATATCGTATTCGTAATAATAAGGGAAGGCAGTGCAAAGTAGTTTAACAAATGAAATTGAGAATGGCAGAATTATACATTATTTTATATATTAATATTATTACATTACATAAATAATAATAAACAATACATACATACCCAATAATAATATATACATAGATAATTTATAACAAAAAATCAATAAAAATATTTCTTATAGATAGGTATAAATGACCAGAGAGCAAACCACATAAAAAAGGAAGAGGAGACAAGGAAAAAAACAGTGTACCTATTTATAGAGATAGGAAGTGAGTTAGGTATCCGCAGAATATCAGCGTCGAGGCTCAGTGTCTCGACAAATAGCTGAGCGGGGACCTTTTTGGCGCCACTTAGAATTTAGATATTATACTGTACCTAGATTAGGATTAAATTAATAAGTAATGTATAGATCTATATTTTGATATCTGTATTTTTGGTGCCAAATAAACATTTTTCTATTCTATTCTATTCTATTTTATTTTGTGTAACAATTAAACTGTATGGCTTGGTATGATGATGACACAATATTGTATGAAAGTTTGGCGATTAAAAAGAGTAACTGGCGAGTTTCTTGCCGGATCTTCTCGACCAGAAACAACTTTCCGAGCCGGTGGTAGGATCGCATTATGTTTATTTATTTCTTTAGTATATTTTATGTATCAACATATATATGTATTAACATGTAAATTATACATAAGTACTTATAAATAGTTTTAAGTCATTCAAATGTATGACGATTTGTAAGTGCTGTATACAAGCCTATGCAAATAAAGTATTATTTGATTGATTGATTGTGCAGTATTTACTTGCGAACGACGATCAGAAAATTATGTTTCTTATCACGCATAAGTATTTTTTTAATAAAATATACGTTACTTCAGAGAATAATAACATTTTTCATTTATCTAATTTGAATTATCGCCTAAAACGGCCACTTATGGCGTTAATCCAAATTTCGAGTCCAAATACAGATCAAAAAGTAGTGCACAATTATTAAATAAATAGTATAAATGTTTTCTTAGAGACTCCCGCTCCGAAATTGTTTAAAATAGATCCGGTTTAGTAGATAAGAATTTAAATGGTTCCACTGAAAACCAGCGTTAGCGGCTCCTACTCTAGTCGCTAACACATGCTGAGTGGATACCATTTTGGGCACATATACTTGTACACCTGTATTGATTTGCCTACTGTAAAATGTTAAGTTGTGTTATTTGAATGTACTTGTAATTTTTAATTGTGTCCAAATTAATATTTTTCTTTCTTTCAAATCGATTGGTGTCCCTAGATAGGGCTACCCGTCGCCTTAAGCAAAAAACAGTGACCAATACCTATTACACAATATCCGACTCCAAATACCTGCTTTAAAGAATAGTGTTAAAATATCTGCTATAAATAACAGTGACAAATCACTCACCTGTCCAAAGTCCGTGAACATATTATACGATACTTGCAGCTCCGAAGCGTAGCTGTTCTCATCGAATGCATTCTTAGTGATATCTTCTAACAAATTATGACTCAAGTCAAGTAAAGTCATATTATTGCAGTTTTGGAAAGAGTTCGCCTCTATGGTAGACAGAGCGTTGTGGGAAACATTGACTATGGCTAGATAGAGGTCTGTAAAGGCTTGTGACTCTATGATTGTGATGTTGTTTTCCGCTAGATTTATGAGCTGGAAAAAAAAGATTGAAGGTTGTATATAGGTGTAGAAAGTAGAGGCAGAGTAGAATAGGCCCCCCTCACTCTTACCGAGGTGTCGTAAAAGGCGACTAAGGTAAAGCTGCTGACATGATCATCAGCACCCAGAGAAGGAAAACTCTGCATTTATATCAAAACCCTCGCCAACCCGTCTGCCAAGCGTGGTGAGTATGGCAATTACCCCTCATGTGATTGAGGGAGGCCCGTGCCCCAGTAGTGGGGACTTAAATGGGCTGATGATGATGAATACTTGAACGGCCCCAAACTTAGTTAAGGTACAAATATAACAATGTAAATTTAGTATAAATAGAATTTGTACTTGTGAATGATACTAACTTCAGCATATTTGACCTGCTGGAACATTTGGAAGTCAACCATTTTGAGCTTGTTCCGCGCCAAGTCGATCGTCCCTATCCTGGTCACGGCCGAGAAGGTGCCTCTGCCCACTTCTGATATTTGGTTGTCTTGAAGGTAAAGACGCCTGTGCAAAAAAACAGAAAAAGAAAAGTATTAAATGTATAGACATATGTCACCGGAAAATAACAAGATCCGTAAGTTTATCATTTTACTAGGAAGTTTATAAACTTTCGTAGGATTCTAAACGGGAGATAAATTGTATTATTTTACGTCCACACTTTCGTAAATTTATCAATTTCCGACGTCACACGGTGAATTTATAAACTAAAAGATATCTATTCGTAAAATTTTAATGGTTCGACCAATCACAGAAACTTTTTAAATATACGAATCTTTGAAATACGTAAAATAACACACTACTCTCTGATTGGTCAATGTTCATAGTGGCAATACCAATCAAATCGCGCGTAGCGTTCGGATATTACTTACTTATTATTTTACGAGTGAGTTCAGTAAGTTTATCAATGTACGAAAATTGGGACGTAAAATAATACAATTTATCTCCCATTTAGAATCCTACGAAAGTTTATAAACTTCCTAGAAAATTGATAAACTTACAGATCTTGTTATTTTCCGGTGACATATACATTTCAATTCAATTCAAATTATTTATTATTGTTTACAGATTTTATAATTGAGGTTGTAGTTCCACATGAACCCTGCTAGGGCACAGCAATGACTTAAAAACTAAGATAGGCTAGGTGCCACTATTTTTATTATTTGATAGAAATGTTCATTACGATTATATTACTAATATATTTTAAATTATATTTTCGCTATACAGGCATAAAAGCCATCCGCCATGATGGTCTATTAATTATCTGTGCCGTGACGTCACTAGTTATTGTAAGCAATACGCGTGACTGCCATGACTGTCATAACCTTTTTATCGGAATAAAAAATAAACTGAAACTGGCGTTTGACGTTTTGTTGTTTACAACAATGGTGACGTAAGAACCATGGCGGACGGTGTTTTCAATCAAGAGAAAAAAAAGGTTAAAATATAAGTAACAGGTTCAAGTTGAATTTTTACAGCAATCCCTTATTTATATTGATATATTTCGGACCCTTGTACGGAATAATATTTGAATTAAAAAATATTTTTATAAATGCTGACATAAGGCAATTTGCCTATTCCGCTGTTGATTCTGATATCCATAAAAATAGGTGCTTGAGCTACCTATTTCAGAGTCAGATCAATATATCTGATGTTGTGAAATATTTATTTAAAAAAAACATTCATGATTTTTCCAATTAAAAAATAAATGCAATAAAGAATTGAGTATTGAGTATTGAAATGACCAATAAAATTAGAAGTACCTCAAAAACCGCATTCCTCTAAAACTATTGGTGTCCAATTTCTTCAATTTATTATTATCAAGATGCAATACTTTTAATATTGTATTTCTTGCAAACATACCTCTGTGAAAAAATAAGGAAAACATGTAAAAAATTAATTAATTTTTCTTTGTGGATGCTGACGGATCGCCTGATAATAAGCGATTGCCGTCGCCCATAGACACCCGCGACACCAGTGGAGCCACAAGTGCACTGCCAACCTTTAAACCCCCATTTCCCCCGGAATGGGCCTCCGGTACCCTCACTCACGCAGCGAAACACAGCACAGTGCTGCTTCACGCCGTCACGGTGGTATTACTCCGATTAATCCGGCCCATTCATGCCGAGGCGTGGATCTCCCACGGATACATAATATGTAAGACATAAATTCTAGAGACATAAGAGCTATGGAAAGGGCTATGCTCGGAGTATCTCTGAAGGACCGCAACAGAAATGATGTAATCCGACAGAGAACCAGAGTCACCGACATAGCCCACCGAATTAGCAAACTGAAGTGGCAGTGGGCTGGTCACATTAGCCGCAGAACTGACAGCCGTTGGAGCCATAAAGTCCTTGAGTGGAGACCGCGACTCGGTAAGCGTAGTGTAGGATGCCCTGCGACAAGATGGGATGATGACATTCGAAGGCTGACTGCTGTGGGCTGGATGAGAGTGGCCGAAAATCGGGAGTAGTGGCGTGCATTAGGGGAGACCTATGTCCAGCAGTGGACGAGTGTGGGTTGCTGATGATGAAGACATAAATATATCAGAATCCCTATATTAGTGCTGCCACCTATAAGTTTACATAGGCGGTGCCATCAAATTGAATGGTTAAATTAATATTGCATTGGATGCGGGAGGCACAGAACCGATCTGTGTGGAGAACATTAGGGGAGGCCTATGTCCAGCAGTGGACGTCTATTGGCTGAAATGATGATGATGAATGATGACCCCTGGTTATCAATATTAGACGGTAGCTCGATAAGAACGTGCTTTCCTGGTTCGAATCCTAGCATGCACCTCTGCATTTTTCAATCTATGTGCGTATTCCTATCGTTAGCTCGTCGATGATGGAAAACATCGTGAGGAAACCTGCACGTTTCGGATAGTTTCTGAAACGTGAAACCATGATTCAGTTTGTCTGGTTCCCCTGTCCAAGGCAACTCTTTTTAATCGCCAAACTTTCATACAATGTTGTGTCATCTTCATACCAAGCCATACAGTTTAATTGTTACACAAAATAAAATAAAGGAAATAATAATAAAATAAATATTATGAGGTAAACCGAAGCAGACCAAGTCCCCAGTCCAAGGCAACCCTTAGACAGGGAAACCAGATCAACTGCCTTCGCAACCCTGAAAATTTGTGGATACTTAAGATTCGAGATAATGATTCTGAACGAGTGTGATCCAGTTGGTCTGGTTCCCCTATCTAAGGGTTGCGAAGGCCAGACGGCAGTCGTTGCATTGCAATTACCAAACTTCCTGAATCCTGGATCATGGTCCAAGCGTACCCTGGGCTCCAAAGCGACAACATTGGACACAACTGGGAATCACACGCTAAGATGATGAGGCGGATGAGTCAATATTAGTGCTGCCATAACTGCAAGTTCTATATTGCTTGTATAAAAGACAGATTGATACAGCTGAATTTGATCTACTGTAGTCAGTACGTACCTTGGTATCTCAGAAATCTGGTTATGGCTAACATTACAAAATCCCAGTTTCGTCATATCACCAATATGACTTCCGTCGAGTTTTTGGATCTTGTTGTAACTGAAAAATAAAAAAGTAACTATTGTAATTAAGGTTCTTCAGAAAAAAATGCATGTAATTGATACGAAAAAGGAACAGCGTTGGGGATAGAACACTGCCTTGAGGGACACCAGCGTTCATAAATTTAAGTCAAGCATAAACCATCGACAATCACTGGAACTGCACCTCTTGTGAAACCTGTATAGTTTACCTACACAGTTTTTCGGGAAACTGATAGGAAGGACGTCTTAAAAGAAGGACGTTGTACAATACCCGATCAATAGCCTTTGCAAAGTCCAAGTAACTACTTTGATAGAGGAAATTACCTTAAATCTAACATTTCTGCATCTCTGAGACCTTTGAATTGATTCCTTTTCAACGTCATCAGCTGGTTTCCGTGGAGATCTAGTGTTTTTAGTTTCTTTAAGTGCTGAAATTATAATAAAATGAAAATATTAATGACATATTTGACGGATTTTTAAAAATGTCTTGTTAACTCTTGTAGTTATTTCAAATTAACTTATGATATACTTGTAATTTCTTTGTAAAATAGAAATAACAAGTTTATGTCGTAAAAGCAAAATTTCACAAGTATTTGTATGCATGACGTGTCATAAACAAGCATGTGACGTCATTTTATCGTCATCAACCAATTCGGAATATAGTAAAAATCAGGGCACTACATTAAATTAACAATTTTAATGAGGATTTTTCAATTATTCATCTAGCTTTTTAACATTGTCTATGTCAACATATACATAATGGCCATCTGATCATTATCTTAATCATTGTCGTTCATCATTAATCATCGCTTTTAATGATTGACCGGATGGAGCAATTGGTAGTGACCCTGCGTCTTACGCCAAAGGTCGTGGGTTCGATCCCCACCCTGGACAAACATTCGTGCGATGAACACTTGTATTTGTTCAGTGTCTGGGTGTAATATAAGTATTTAAGTATATATTTGTGTTCCTCTGCTGTCTGATATCTGTAACACAAGTGCTTAAGCTACTTAGTATGGAATCAGGTCAACGTATGAGATGTTGTGAGAATTATATATTAATTATAATTCATTATTTAGTATGTATTTACAAAAAAAAAGTATCAAATGTATATATTCGTAATTCCGCTGTTGGTTCCGATATCCGTAACACAAGTGCTTGAGCTATCTATCTCGGAGTCAGATCAATGTATGTGATGTTGTTAATTTTGATTATTTTTTATTTATGAAAGAATCTTACCTGAAAAGCCTCCACAGGCACATCAGCCAACAAACCATTGACAATATGTAGCTTCTCCAATCTGCCTACCGCTTCACTGCCGGCAAAGATGTCTTTGTCCAGTTTCACCATTTGGTGACCATCTATTGATAGTAGAGTAAGGTTTCCTAGAATCTGAAAAGACCAATTAATTTTTTTTTAGATAAATAGCTAGTTATGTATATAATAGTAGATATATTCAGTATTGACCGTGGGAGAAACACGCTTCAGGCACGGGCCGGCTCGACCAGAGTGATACCCAGGCCTTACAGAAAACCGGCGTAAAGCAGCGCCTATGCTGTGTTTCACCAAGTGAGTTAGGCCTAAGTTGAGGGGAAAAAACCGGTCAAGTGCGAGCCGGACTCGCCGACGAAGGGTTCCGTAACAGATATTACTTAATTGTAAAACAATTGAGTTGATTAAATGAAAGGTAAAATACGGTTTACGGTTTATAACATATTTAAAAAAATTACTTACTAGATCTAGTTCAAACCAATTTTCGTTGTTAGTTTTCATGGTAATCATGTATATCATATATTTTTTCAGTTTTATAATTCTTTTATTAAAGAAGGACACACGAGAGGCGAGGGACACACATTTTACCACTTTGGGAGCGTCTCTTGCGCTAAATATTAAGTTTAGAAAAAAAATTAGAAATCTCAACATAATTTTTAAAGACCTATCCATAGACACAGAGTTTCAGTGCCAAGTATGGGAACCCCCCAATTTTTTTTTCCTATTTTTGTGTGAAAGTCGTAGGACTTGACAAAATACCTCTATTTATCAAGTTTCAATGTTATAGTTAGTCCTTATAGTTTAGACGGACAGACGGACAGATGGACTGACAGACAAACGTGACGAATCTATAAGGGTTCCGTTTGGCTATGGAACCCTAAAAATTGGCAGCGCATTTGTGATTCCTCTGCTGTCCATGGACGGCAATGTCTGCCAACAATAACATAAAAAAATTACCTTAAAAGACTCCTTTGGAAACTCTGCTATCTGAGTGTTGGTAAACCTCAGTTCCTGTAAGGTGCGGTTCACACCAGCGAACGCGTACATATCTATGCTGGTTATAGGCGTGTCTACTATGTGTATTACCCTTATGGTGGACCGGTGGAGTAGTGGACCGAAGAGGTGAGCTGGAAAAAAAGGTAGGCAAGTCTTTATCGCACAAAAAATTGGTCACAGTTGGAGTGTGTACACACTCTTAGTAAAATACTGCCCTAGCTCAAAATTGTTGATATTTTTATAGCATTTTATTTGCGAACTTAAAATCCCCTTGGATTATAGCCGATGCTATTTTGACATAGCATCTAACTAAAATGTTGAGTTAGGTCAGCATTTTAATGAGGGTGAGATAAGATCATTAAATAAAATAATTTATCTTGATTAACCACCTTGGGACCGTGGGAGAGCCACGGTTCGGTATGAATGGACCGGAGTGATACCGCGGCCTCAGAGAAAACCGGCGTGAAGCAGCACTGTGCTGTGTTCCGCTGCGTGAGTAAGGGTACTGGAAGCCAAATCCGGGAGAAAAAGGGATTTGAACTGGTGTCGCGGGTGTCTATGGGCGGCGGCAATCGGTTACCATAAAGCGATCCATCTGCTCGTCTGCCACCTATCACATTAAAAAACCTTTTTTTTTCAATTTATGTCCATACGAAACACTTCAATGTCAAAAATACACATTATAATCTGTTGCTGGTTTGGAATGTCGATTTCTTTCTACTGAGAATGACAAAACCCGCACCCTTGTGCCAGAGGCAGCGTTGACTACCACTGATCCTAAATATAATAAATAAAAAAAAAAAAAAAATTTTTTTAAAAATTTTAAAAAATAAATTATTATTGAGTGCTCAATAAGGTGTAGAATGTATTGAATAGATATGGACATTTTTCATTTTAATAATTATTAATTGAGAGACATGGATGAGTTTGGAGAGGCGTATGCTCCCTCCCCCCCACAGTGGGACAGTTTAGGCTGATAAAAGAAAATATTTTTTTCCAATTTAATTGGCAATCAGTCACAAGACTATAAGCTGATATCTTGAGTGTATTTTCATTGGTTGCCTACAAAGGGAGCAACACTTCATCTGCCGTTTATAATATATCCTTCCTTTTCAGTCAATTCGCTGTCAGCGAAGGCTTTAATATTCCAGATGCCAGGGTATTTGAATGACTACTTAAATTGAAGTTTCATCATCATCACCATCAGCCTGTAGGTGCAGGGTACAGGCCTCCTCCTGTGCTCGCCACTCGCAATGGTCCTGTGCCAGCATCATCCACGTCTTACCTTTTAACAGGCATCCTTTTTTACGTTTCCCTTGCCTTAGCCAATAGTGTGTTATGGATTGGCAGCATCTACCGTCACCTCGACGAGCCAGGTGCCAGGAGTGACATCACATGTTTCCCAATATCCACCACCTTGGTTGGTAGACTTATCTCTGTATTGGGAATGCGGTCTTGGAGCTTGATGCCTAACATGGACCGCTCCATAGCTCTCTGTGCTACGCGGAGTTTACACATAGAGATTCACACACACACACGGTGCATAACTTCCTTACTTATTTTCTTACGACATATATCACTAAAACATAGTTTTTTTTTTGTATGGTTTTCATGTCATATCCGCCATGTTTTCAAAATGTCGCGAGCACGAGAATTGGGCTCTTGTATTTAAGCATAGAATGGTGATAAAGACTAATAAAATGTTTGTGATATTATTGTAACACCATTAATAATAGCTTATGTTGAAGAGCGGATTCTCCTGGCACAAGCTTCCTATAAGCTTAAAGGAGACTCCAGCCACTGTTATTGTAATGTAAGCACTTTAGTAAATTTATTTTATAGAGATTGAATTGACGTACAAATATAATAAATAAGATATACTCACAAAACCTCGCTTCCTTAATCTCCAACCACTCAATCGGCAACCCAAGCCCTGCTATATTCCCCAAACCCACACTGATATGAGCCAAGCCAGCATTCTCACAATGGATATACAACCCTGCGTCTGATCCTTTCTCACACACGCACGGATACATAAGCAACTTCTCCGACTCTTTCGGGCAAGGGTATGCAGGTCCTGGAGGGATGTACTCAGAGTTGAGGTAAGGTATAAGTGTGGATATCAAGACTAGGAATAACATTTTGGTGGGTTGATCTGAAAGAAAAAAATAAATATTCATAAATGCTTGTTAAACCTTTGTTAACTGAAACCGTATTATAAACAATGATAGGAGTAGGGAGAGATATTTTTGGTAGGTACTTGCGATTTTTTCAAATAATGTGGACATGCCTGGAATCCCGGGAAACCCGGGATCAAAGATATTACTTATAGTATTTACAGTTATTTTCGTTTATACATACAAGCATTAACATAAGCCCTATGAACTTATTCATAAATGCTTTGTGATACCATGTTAATTAAAAAAGTTCTATTTATTCTTTCGAAATTCAAGAAACATATGTTAGATAGAAAGGAATCATAAATCATAAATCTTTATTCGCTATAAGCAGGGTGGTTTCAAATACATGTAGATGTTACAGAATGTGCAGTCCTTATGCCTATTTAGTCTAGTAATTTTACTTAGTAATATAAACAAATATTATTTAAATTAAGAAGTTACATATTAATATAAATGTAGAACATATATACTATGGATGCATATACGTATATACGTAAGCGAATAATGGATAAGCCCTTTCATGATTAAAATGCGATAAATATTTAACTTTAAAATAAAATTTATTTATTTATTGTTGTGTCTACCAATAATTATTATTTAACTTAAATACATAATGG
Source organism: Marasmia exigua (assembly GCA_019059595.1). Lineage (NCBI taxonomy): Eukaryota > Metazoa > Arthropoda > Insecta > Lepidoptera > Crambidae > Marasmia > Marasmia exigua. The sequence goes on from CM032489.1 coordinate 1,856,145, forward strand.
GATTAGAGCTGATTGTACAATATCTTATAGGTAAACTACAACATGCAATATAGAGAAAACAGACTACAATTTACAATTTTACATCTAGCTAGATATAGTTTCATGTATATTTTCCCATTTAATTGTAACTGTGCTGTGCTCTTGTAATGTTGACAAGAGAGTCAGAGAATATATTGAATTATAATCCTCACAACATCTCATACGTTGACCTGATTCCGTACTAAGTAGCTTAAGCCCTTGTGTTACAGATATCAGACAACCGAGGAACATAAATATATACTTAAATACATATATTACACCCAGACACTGAACAAACACAAGTCTTCATCGCACGAATGTTTGTCCAGGGTGGGGATCGAACCTTTGGCCTTTGGGTCACTACCATTTGCGCCATCCGGTCAGTCACAATTGATGACTGAAGGCATTGAGAAGCCTTTTTTTTATTTTAATCCCAGGATCATAGTCAGAATCCTGGGGCATGTCCATATTAACATCTATGTTTGCGGTCAATGAACCTAAATAGCTCGGAGTAGGTAGATCATTGGTTATAAAGCAGTTTTCATCACTTGTTCGAAATTATTCTGTGAATTTTTTTGTTGCTGTTAGTCCCTATGTATGCTAAGATCTATAAAACTAATCCTCCAACCGATTACGGTTACGGTGGCCAATCTCAACGATCAGCCACGTACGCAGGATATTTTATGGTGCCCAAGTGTGTGCGCAAACACAAGTGCACTCTCTATTCCCTTGCCCTCATATTCCGATGGGACACTACTGTGACACGACCAGAGAGGGATTGGGCGGAGGACCAACGGCTTAACGTGCTTTCCGAGGCACGGGGCTACAAGACCGCCAACTTCCAGACTCCCGGCTGCCACTAAGAATTTCTCACCTAATACTTAGGTACAAATTTTTGGCCCGACCCGGGGATCTAACCCGGGAACTCTTGCGCAGCCGTCGCTTTAAAGTGCGACCCACTAACCACTGCGCCACCGAGGCAGTCACAAAACTATAGTTTATGTAAAAATAGACTAATTCAAGAGGAAAGTTTATAAGAATAATAATATAATACATGCATTATATTGCACCTGTGTGGAGCTGGGGCGGTCCCCAGTATGATAATAACTTGAATTGAAGTTGGTTAATAATTCATTTTTAAAACACCAAAATATTGCGAAGAGAAGAACAAAACTATCGTACTCCCTCACTCGCACACTTTTGCCCTGACGTCATCCTTTTCTTGCATTTATCGTTTCTAAGATAATGCAATCAAAATTTTACTTATTTTAAGTTGAAACATAACATTATAAATTAGTTTACAAATAAAACTATAAATGTCGAATAAAAGTAGTTCGTCCGATACTTCAAGGTGAATCGCTTTGTGACAACTTAGAAAAACTTGGTAAAACTTTATATAGAAGGTCACAAAAACAGGTTCCTAGTACATGCAATATTGGATATAAATTACACCAAGCGTTCTGATTTATTAATTGACTTAATTAGCAAATAATCACCACGTAACATGCTGGTTTCCCCTTGACAAAAGTACAAATGCAAAACTTTGTTGAATGTAAATATTACTTTCACTTCCAAATTAACGTAGTTAAACCAATTACCTGGCAGTAATCTAGCGTCGATTATCAATTACAGCAAATCCTGCAGGTCGTGTGTAATTTTTGAAGATTGTAACATAATAATTGCGCGGAATAACACGCATTTATTTTCTTGGAAAAACTGCACAAACTCACCCCACCATTATTATCACCAAACTATTTTTTTTCTTAATTTTTTTACGTCATTCCATTCCTAGCTATGGGCAAGTGCTATAGCAACAGACACCAATATTTTGAGTTCACTGCTTTTAATGCTGCCATTTTTAGTAGTTTTTGCTTTAGAAATAAAGCATATGAACTTTTTACTAATAAAAAGACACATTATGTCAGCTGATCATGTCATTATCATTATGACATTTTTATAGCATGTTTAAAATTTACTAGGAAATCACAAATATTTTTATAAGTCTTACCAAATCGAATAACAATGCCTCCCAAAAAGAAAAGGAAGCCTATGGATGAACGATTCCGCTGTGATCAAGTGGAAGGGGAAAGGTTTCACGCGCAAACTGACGACGTATTTAGATATAACTGGTGGGAAGTGTTCTGCTTTCCCTACATATTATGTGCGCGGTTTTGGGATTGCTGCGTATCTTTATGTGCCGGTACAAACCAGTGTATGGTCTATTGGATGGTGATTCAATGGATCGTCTGCAAAATAACAAGATTGACTACTCCAAACGCTATTATATTCCCTTACTACTTCTATATGTTCTGCCAAGTGATATTATTAACGACTTTTTTTGGTCTTCTTTGGTATTGGTTTGGGAGAACTGTTGTTGTACCGTACTTTAAAGCGTTTTACCATGCAATAGTGGAAGACTCGGAAAACTCGCAATCAAAGAATACAAGTAGACTATCGTTTAGAAGATATTGCTTCAGAAAAGGTGAAATATTTGACAGCACACTAGACACAAGTAACAATGCTTTCAGTTTTCAGCCCAAGTTTGCAGACATTTGCATGTTTGTCATGAATATATTTGTTGTTCAAGCAATTGATTAAAATAATAATAAACTGCCTACAGTTTATTCATTACTTGTGGCTCCCTGCGAATTTTGTGCCATGCCTTATTTTATTTTCTCACCGTTTAAACATCTCGTCTTCCACAAATGTTTAAGACTAAAATTAGCTAATCGGTGCAGCCGTTCACGAGCTTTAGTGAGACTAACGAATAGCATTTCCACATACGCATATTTGATACCTCATATTTCATATTTGAGGTATAACGCATATGTGATACCTCAGGTGTTGCAGATGTCCATGGGCGGCGGTGATCACATTCCATCAGGTGTGCCGTCTGCTCGTTTGTCCGCTATAATGTAAAAAAAAACACCAATTTGAGCTTTAATAAAAATACTTTTGTGTCCATTGTGTATAATGTGAAACTATGACAGCATCAGGTATTTATTTATTAAATCGGAAATCTAGCAAGATTGTGTTTAACGCAGTATTAAAACAAGAAAATGGTGAGAAACAATACATTTAGGAAGACACATTTACTGAGTACCTATAAATTACCAAAGTGTGCGTTTTCTAGTTCCATCAAATTACCCTACTGAGAGCATTGAGAGTAAGGCATAAAGTAAGGTACTACTTGCATTACGCATAATAGGGTTCTCTTCTCAAAGATGCATTTACATAGGGACACAAACACCACAGATCACTATATATGTAACAAGCTACACAAACACTAAGTGAACAAGTTCCTAGGGAAAACCAGACTTTGTACCTTTATCTATGGGAAAGAGTTTCCAAATCTATAAAATTCTTTCATTTACTTCAATGGTAGTATTTTTTACCATACACGGTATCACTGTAATTTGACATTTCTATATGGTACAAAAAATTTTTTTCATTAGTTCACCCCGAAAATGGCGAGAGGTGTGTCATGTTAGTGCCACCAATTTCATTTCACATTTTTTCACAAAACTGGAGTTATTATCCCACAGCGACAGTGTACAAAATAGTGAAGGAAATCATTCTCCGCGCCTCTGCATATTTTTTTTCTACTGGTGAGTACAATTAGAGTGATATTTTGACGTAGTAGTACATAAAAAGGGAAATTGCAAAATTCCGCATACATAACAGTTTTCCTTGACTTAATGCTTGAAATTTGAATTTTAGAGAGAAATATATATTATGGTTGTGTCTAGGAATTAAATTTCTTCATCTATTTTAAATTACGAATCGAAATTGTTGCTTGGTAGCTCTAAAAATCGAGTTAATAGGTCATTCGAGTTGCGTGACTTTTTTGCGCTATATATTTTAAATTCATTGGTGTTTCTAGTTCATAGTAGGGTAATAATATGCGTGTATAACTAACGTATATACAGAATGCTAATATACATCATTCATAAAGTACTAATGTTGTGTTTGCTTGTGGAATCATTGACCTACTGAGTTTATGTGTCCAACAATTTTGACCTTCTTTCCACACTTTCTAATACATTGATGAGTTTAAACTTGGTTTACTAACACTGGCTAGTAAAATAAATGACACCATTTTTCTGTTTCTTAAAGTTAATTTAAATTTGCAACTAATAATAGTGTAATACATACATGGTAAAACTTCAAAGGTTAATATAATCAGCTGTTCCATAAAAAATAACATTCGTATATTTATCTTTTGAAAATATTGCGTAAATAAAAGTAAAGTATCAGCCTATATACTGTCCCACTGCAGAGCAAAGACCACCATCTTAAAAATCAAGTTATCGCTACTATGATGGGATTATCTTAATCACCACGCTTGCCAAATGTGAATCGGTGATCTCAAACCCCAAAAATAGTATATATTATTAATTTACACTCCCTCTTGTGCCATTTTTCCAGCAAATAAATGATTTTAAGATTTATAAAACTCAGTCAGTTTAACCTCTCTAAACTTTATAATTATTACATACATAGTGCGACTACCTCAAACATTACATATGCCCAAGTAAGTGTAATATACAATTTCCCTTATCAGAAATTCAAAAATTAAATCAGTACCTTCGTAAGTTAAACAATACATTTAGTCTATTGAAATTTTCATCCTTTTGTAAGTGCCATTAGCGTGTCCATGTTAAGATTTCATCAAAAATTGCACACCTAGGTTAGGTTGGCAGTGCACTTGTATCTCCACTGGGGTGTCGCGGGTGTCCTTGGGCGGCGGCTATCGCTTACCATGGTGGTCCGTCTGCTCGTCTGCTACCTATCACATAAAAACTACCTAAGTCCCATCTATGGTTACAATTTAAAAGTAATTTTATTTTGATTTTATGACCTTTAGTCTTTTCAATAATTTAACATGATTATAATGACAATTATTGATGTCATAAAAAATCATCTTATGGTTTAAAACTCGGTTAAATAATAAACCTTATATTCATGGATATAAAGGTCAAGTGACATCTGTCATTCGAATCAAACTATGTATTTATCCTGAAGCGTCTCTCACACTAAACAACTAGGGGTAGAGTAGAGCAAAACTACTATGGATGACCGTGCAATCTATTTTGTTTGTCGAACATTACATACTTTGGGGTATTTTTTATTATTAGGTTAATGTTTGACCGCAATGTCACCTGATAGAAAGCGATGATGCTGTCTAGAATGTTACACGTTTACCTTGAAGGTGCCAGAAGGCCTATTCTCGAGCACTTGACATTTAAGTCACGTTTGAGATCTGTATGGACGAATGTATGAAATGTCTAAATTGGCATGGGAATCGTCCCTCTGTTCACTCTTGCTTTAAAGATGCATTGAAGTCAGTTAGTCCAAGTATACAACTGCGACGCAGAGGACACAGCACAGCATGCAATCGATGGACTGCCCTGCATGGGTAGGGCCGAGGATAGTTTTGACCACAGCCCTGGATGGCGGAGACCTCTCGCTACTAACCGTTCTAGAAAAAATGGTCCTTCTGCAAGGAGGTATTGATGCAGAAGGAGGGTGCTGAGCGAGAGAGGGAGAGAGATCCGCTCTCTCTCCGACTCCGAAGGAGGCGAGGTAGAAATGGGGGGCTCGACAGGGCAATACTTCGTCCGGAAGGTCTCTGACGGCAGGTGCGGGGGTCCCGGCCGTCCCATGATGAGACCTTTCAGAGATGGATAGAGCATTGTACGCCGGTGCTGTTTCTGGGGTAGGAGTGGGCGCTGTCACTGCAGCCCTCTGAGGAGGTCTGCCCATTCTGCTTGGGTGGACGTTGGCCGTAAGCGGGGTCAAACGGACTGATGAGTCACCGTAGACCTCGCCTAAGTCAACAGCGGCGGGCGTCGCAGGGTTTTTAGCGAGTGAGTATACCTCTGGGTCATTTTTCCAGAGGGAGTCTCACACACCCTGTCAGGTCCCCCCACCTGACGGGACGATGCGATTTCCCTGCATGACTAAAAAAAATGTGTGTGATGATGTCTAATATTTTGTTTATTTATCAACCCATTGGCCCAGTGACATCCTATTTCCCCTCTCCCGGCACGTCCGGGGGAGGAACCGCCTAGTCCGCCGTATAGGCGGACATCCGCCCGGGGAATATCGTGGAGGGAGGCTTTGGCTGTATCACCATGATACTCCCCAATATGGGCGATGAGGGAGAACCGCAGGGGGTTTAGTGGGTATGCCTTTGCCTGGCTTCTCCTTGGGAGAAGCCCCCCGCCAAAGGAGAGCCCCACATAACCCGGCCACCCCCCGGTGGTCTGGTATGCATAAGGTAGTCGGCTCATCTCTTGAGCCGGCGGCATTCCCCCTGCGAAACCAAAAAAAAAAAAAAAAAAAGTGACATCCTATTTCGTATGCAGTATCGGTTGATGGTTGCTGATATTTAATAAAACAAATTACCAGCTATATGCTTTGTGCCTGACGTAATGTTTCATTGTCATTCTAATGTAAGCCATGTTTTAAACATGGTAGGGAATACCATACTTACTGATTGATATCTATACGCATTATGCACGACGAACTACCTGACAGTGTCGGAGGACCTAGTAAAAAAAAAAGCCACCTTCAAATATCACGAACTGAAAAGTCTAAAATAATATTTTAACACTTCATACGTCGCTGCCGACGTAATAGCCCTCTATTACGAGACTTTTTTATGTGATAGATGGCGGACGAGCAGACGGATCATCATCAGCAACCCACACTCGTCCACTGCTGGACATAAGTCTCCCCTAATGCACGCCACTACTCCCGATTTTCGGCCACTCTCATCCAGCCCACACCAGCCAACCTTCGAATGTCATCATCCCATCTTGTCGCAGGGCGTCCTACACTTACGCTTACCGAGTCGCGGTCTCCGCTCAAGGACTTTACGGCTCCAACGGCTGTCAGTTCTGCGGCTAATATGACCAGCCCACTGCCACTTCAGTTTGCTAATTCGGTGGGCTATGTCGGTGACTCTGGTTCTCTGTCGGATTACATCATTTCTGATGCGGTCCTTCAGAGATACTCCGAGCATGGCCCTTTCCATAGCTCTTTGAGCGACTTTAAACCGGTGGACTAGTCCAGCCGTGATCAGACGCATCACCTGATGGTAAGTGATTGCCACCGCCCATGGACACCAATCGAGTCCCAAGCTCACTATAAACTTGGATTGTATCTCCGCCTCAGGTACCTTCACTCACTCAGTCTCACGTCGGTTTTCTGTGAAACCGTGTGATGCCGAAGTGTGACTCTAGATTAAATACAGACCTGAAAAAACTCGAGTGTTTCTCACGAATGTTTCTAGAGAGTGAGAATCGACCCCACACGTCCCCTTGGAGCTTCAGGCAAGGTCACTACCAAACGCACTATCGGCCCAACCATGTATCATCCCAATCAAGTCGACCCATTCATGCCAAACTGTCGCTCTAGATTAAATACAGACCTGAAAAACTCGAAGTGTCTCTCACGAATGTTTCTACAGAGTGAGAATCGACCCACGACCATTGGAGCTTCAACCAAGGTCACTACCAAAATGCACCATCGTCCCAACCATTTATCACCCCAATCAAGTCGGCCCATTCATGCCGAAGTGTGGCTGTAGATTAAATACAGACCTGAAAATTTTAAAGTGTTTCTCACGAATGTTTCTACAGAGTGAGAATCGACCCCACGACCCTTGGAGCTTCAGGCAAGGTCACTAAATACACCATCATCTAGTGTGACCATCTAGTGTGACCGAGCGGTGTCCGGGCTACCAATAATGGCGTTCGGCGACTGGTCGCCAATTAGGCTAATTTAAAATAAAAAAATGGCGATAGTTTAGGCTCTTTTATACGTAATCAAAAGAAAAATGCGTATAATGAAACGCATATTTTGGCACACGTATCAAGCTAATTTTTTTTTTTTTTATGCTAGAGGCGGACAAACGAGCAAGCGAGTCATCTGATGGAAAGTAATCATCGCCGCCCATGAACATCTGCGAAATCAGAGAGATCGCTAATGTGTTGCCGGCCTTTTTTTAAAAAAGAGTACTTTTTTTAAATATTCGGAACATTCAAAAACATACTTTAATTCCTTGATATAAAGACGATGACTTTGCACGTACAGCCTCACATCAAAGTAAATAAAACTGTTAAATTTCTTCAATCGACTCTCGCCTTAATGTTAAACTTGTTTGGTTCATTATCAATTGAGGAATTTTGACAGATTGTAGGTACCTGATGTGTGGCTGTCTGTACAAAAGATAATAAAATGGCTCCTTTCATCGGGTCACAGATTAAAAATAACTCCTTTCATCCCGAATTGAAATCTCCTTTGAAGGCGATTTTGGGCTACTATGGAGAAAAATAGGATTAGGCGAATTTAGGCTACTTTGCGCCAATTATTCGGCGATTTTGTCAGGGCTAGGCAACACTGCCATCATCGGCTCAACCATATGACACAACTAAACTAGTAACCAGATCAAAATCTGTTGAACACGCGGTTTTTAAATCATGTATGTTAATAAGACGAATCTACACATTGATAGGGAATTTCGTAAGAGAGCGGTCACAGTACAAAAATAGTCACAAGTTTGGTCTGTGATTCGATGCCAATGAATTTGGCTTCCGGTACTCTCATCCACCTTTTTATTTCATAGGGCAAACGAAGCAGACGGATCGCCTGATGGTAAGCGATTGCCGCCGCCAATAGACACCTGCGACACCAGTGGAGTCACAAGGGCGCTGTCAACCTCTAACCCCCGCTTTCCCCCTGGATTGGGCTTGCGGTACCCTCACTCACGAAGCGAAACAACACAGTGCTGCTTCACGCCGGTTTTCGATAATTTAACTAATTATTTTTTTTAAATTACAGTTTATTTAAATTAAATATTTGGGTTAAATTACTTTAAAAAGTATTTCCTATTACGTTAATAATAATTTAAATTTTATATAATAAGAGCTGTGGATTTTTGTACTAAATAGAATAAAATAATGGATATTTCCACTGTAGTCAAATTCCTTATTATACTGTACACTTTTATTTAAAATCAACCCCATTTAGTTAGGACCCTAACAATAATAGGATCCCAATTGTCTTGCTCGTGATATTTTGAAAACATGGCGGATATCACTTAAAAACCATACAAAATAACTATGTGTTAGTGAATATCGTATGATAATAAATGACACGATCACGAGAATTGGGCTCCACCGTCGTCATCGTCAGCCCATAAGTCCCCACTGCTGGGGCACGGACCTCCCTCAATCACATGAGGGGTAATTGCCATACTCACCACGCTTGGCAGACGGGTTGGCGAGGGTTTTGATATAAATGCAGAGTTTTCCTTCTCTGGGTGCTGATGATCATGCCAGCAGCTTTACCTTAGTCGCCTTTTACGACACCTCGGTAAGAGTGAGGGTGGCCTATTCTACTCTGCCGGAGACCACACGGCGTTTCAAAAAACTATGTTTTAGTGATATATGTCGTATGATAATAAATGTCACGAGCACGAGAATTGAGCTCCAGATCACAATTTATAAATAGATTGCAATCTCACGAGTTTTATTATAATGTAACGGTTTTTATGTCTGACTTTTCTCATTCAAGCCGCTGACTATTTACATACTGTGGAGCGGCCTTGGGCGCATGGTCACCATATCTTCTAATAAATGCTTCTAAAATACAACTATGATAATTTGGTTAAAAATATACCCGTGACTTGTGCAACACTCCCATTTGGACTGCCCTACGCATTCGAAAATGAAAGAACGAAATGAAAAATATTTATTTGTAGCAAATATAAGCAAATTACATACGCAACTTAAGGTGACAGGTAGGGCACACTAGCGACGCCAATTGATTTAAATTGTTAGCAACTAAACAGAATATCTTTATAACAATTTCGATGCTGCAGCCTCTCGGAAAAACTATACTATTTATTTAATACCTATACTTAACTTTTGGGTCTGCTTTTGTACTCAACATTTGGATTACCACCAAAAACAGATTAAAAAAGTAGTGCTTAATTATTAAATAAATAGTATAAATGTTTGCTTAGAGACTGCCGCTGCGAAATTGTTTAAAATAGATCCGGATTCGTAGCTAACAATTTAAATCGATTGGTGTCGCTAGTTAGGCTACCCGTCGCCTTAAAACTAGTACTATATCTATCTATGAGTTCCTTGCTGGTGTCTTCTCAGTAGAAATCGACATTCCGAACCAGCGGTAGATATTATGTACCTATTTTGACATTCATAAGTGTTCTGTGTGGACCTAAATTGAATAAGAATTTTTTATCTTTATCTAACTTTTGCTACCAAAATGACGCCCTGTTGGTCTAATGGTTTAAGTACAGGGCCATCATCTCGGGGTCCTGGATTCAATTTCCGGGTCGAGCAAAAAGTATGTTTCGAATTCTTCGAACATAACTCGGGTTTGTGATCACCAATCCGCATTAGGCAAGCGTGGTGATTAAGCCTAATCCCATCATAGTAGCGATGACTTGATTTCTATGATGGAGTCCTTTGCTCCTCGTGACACCAGTGGAGTCACAAGTACGGTGCGAACCTTTAAACCCTCCTTTCCCCCGGATTGGGCCTCCGGTACCCTCACTCACGCAGCACACTACAGTGCTGCTTCACGCCGGTTTTCTTTGAGGCCGTGGTATTACTCAAATCATGTCGGCGTATTCATGGCGAAGCGTGGCTACTCCATGGTAACAATTTTTTGAAAAAAAAAATCGGTTATCTACGGCGGCAATCGTTTACAATTACAATTAGAGTTACCTATTGATGAACCCCGTCTGCTCGTTTGCCGATTTACGAACCGACCAAGATCAGAAGGCACTTCAGTGACATTGACAAGAGGGCGTTGTACAACGTTTTTTCTATGCGAAAATGTCAAAACAGCATTAGTTCCCACTTTTGCCACGTGCCAAATAACCGGTATCGAACTATATTTTTATGACATAAAAAAAAGGTTGATTCTTTCTTAATTTTCAAATTTTGAAAAAGGATTAATCGCAATCGGATTAATCGCAAATCAAATAACCGTTATCGAACTATATTTTTATGACATAAAAAAAAGGTTGATTCTTTTTTAATTTTCAAATTTTGAAAAAGGATTAATAATATCCTTCAATCGATTACGGCTACTGCGGCCAATCTCAACGACCAGCCACGTACATATATTATACGGATATATTATAGTGCTCAAGTGTGTGTGCAAGCACAAGTGCACTCTCTATTCCCTTACCCTCATATTACAATCTCAATAATCTTTATTTTTTTCAATAGGTACATACATTATACACAATTGGCTTGGAGCCTTCTTTTAAGCATAATATTGCTTGTGCCAGAAGGCTCCGCTCTTCTGCATACATATAGGTAATTTCTGATACCTATAGTTGGCCCAAAATAATAATATTGCTATGGGATTCTAGCGTGACACGACCGGAGAGGGATTGGGCTGGACCAACGGCTTAACGTGCTTTCCGAAGCATGGGGGTACAAGACCGCCAACTTCCGGATTCCGGGCTGACACTAAGAATTTCCCACCGAAATCTTAGGCACAAATTTTTGGCCCGACCCGGGGATCGAACCCGGGACCCCTTGAAAGTGCGACCCACTAACCACTGCGCCACCGAGGTAGTCAGTTGCAAAACTATCTATAATATAGTTGATATTTTTTAAAGCAATCTTTTGCAATTTATTCTTAAGTAAATAACACACTTAAAAATTTCATCTCGTATTCAAGCGGGACTCGAACCCACACACCTTCCACAATCCGGGTGAATGTTCTACCAACTAACTGTTAATTGGTGGTCAAATATTTGTAATAATATTTCCACTGGATATTGTAAATATACCTACAATATTGATGAGACTATCGACAGCTCATGTCGAATCAAGCACTTACAAACTGTGCGGATAAAGAATGGGATCAGAAATGGCGGCGCATCTATTCACTTCTCGCTCGCACACTATTTGCGCCTATACTCGCACTCGTGGGATGCAAGCGAGAAGTGAATAGATGCGCCGCCATTTCTGATCCCATTCTTTATCCGCACAGGTTGTACAAATTTCGTCGGCTTAGATTTCAGTGGTCTAATTGGTAGTACATCCACCCGGATTGTGGAAGGTGTGGGTTCGAGTCCCGCCTGAACACGAGATGAAATTTTTAAGTGTGTTAGTTACTTATGTGTAATATAAATTTTATTTATTTAAAAACACGCTGTGTTTCGCTGAGTGAGTGAGGGTAATGGAGGCCAAATCCAGGGGAAGGGGGTTCAAAGGTTGGCAGCGCATTTATGACTCCACTGGTGTTGCGGGTGTCCATGGGCGGCGGTAATCGCCACCTATGACAAAAAAAAATCATCGTGAGAAAACCCGCATTTGTCCATTGTACTGTAATAACTAGAATGTTTCGCATAGTTTCTCAAGGTGGATACCCGTATTGTTTATATCATGGTGGACGTGTAACCATGATTCAGTTGGTCTGGTTCCCCTGTTGAAGGATTGCGAAGGTCAGACGGCAGTCGCTTCATTGTAATCATCAAAATGCCTGATTCCGTGGGTAGTTTGAGTACTTCTGTTACGGATGTCAGACGACAGTGGGACCACAAATGTAATACTTTAATACATATATTGTACAATATATAATACTTAAATACACACACACACACACACACACACACACACACACACACACACACACACACGCACGCACGCACGCACGCACGCACGCACGCACGCACACACACACGCACGCACGCACGACGCACACACGCACGCACACACACACACACACACACACACACACACACACACACACACACACACACACACACACACACACACCAATTTTATACACGCACTTATTTCAACTCGTTCATAAATGTACTATCTTACCTATGTATCTTTAATTATAAGAAAGAGCGGGGTCTCCTAACACAGGTGTTACTCTTAAAAGGAGACTTCAACCATGGCTATGTACTTATAAAAAAGATACCAATAAATATTTTTCATTTTTATTTCATTTTTTTTCATCAAAAGTTGTATCTGAGTTTTTTTTAGAATATCAAGGTGAAGGAATATTATAGAAAGTGCGTATGCGCACATTCTCTGCACTGTAATAATTATATCATACTGATATTTCTTTATTTATTTCTTAATGGAAAACAAACATGGAACTTTCTACCACGTACCTCAGTTCTGCTACGACTTAGGGACCTTTAAGAGAAGAGCGTACTCTTTTTTAAAAAGGCCGGCAACACATTAGCGATCTCTTTGATTTCGCGGATGTTTATGGGCGGCGATGATTACTTTCCATCAGGTGACTCGCCCGTTTGTCCGCCTACTCCGCATAAAAAAAAAACAGCATTAAAAAAGACGACCCGTTTAGCGCAGTTTTCTGTGCGCTGCAAGGGTCATGGGTTCGATTCCCGCACCAACACATATGTTTGTTGATGAAACAGATATTTGTGTTGGGTCTGGGTGTTTGTGGTACCGTCCTTGTTCTTGGTTACCATAGTACAAGGGAAAACCTTAGTTTGGGACCTGGACAATATATGTGATGTTGTCTCAATTTATTTATTTGTGACCTATGGTTGAGGTACATTAGAACAAAGATTATTAATTAATAATAATGAAATTCGCACCTGGCCGTGTGGTCCCCGGCAGAGTAGAATAGGCCACCCTCACTCTTACCGAGGTGTCGTAAAAGGCGAGTAAGGTAAAGCTGCTGACATGATCATCAGCACCCAAAGAAGGAAAACTCTGCATTTATATCAAAACCCTCGCCAACCCGTCTGCCAAGCGTGGTGAGTATGGCAATTACCCCTCATGTGATGGAGGTAGGCCCGTGCCCCAGCAGTGGGGACTTAAATGGGCTGATGATGATGAATAATGAAATTATACCTAATATTTATTATTTATATGTTCGTAAAAGTTATATTAATGAATATTTTATCTATCTATCTATCATTTAATGGTGTCTGTCGGTTGTATCTTTTCTGGGAATATTTGAATTGACCGTGGGAGAGCCTTCGGCATGAATTGGCCTCGCAGAAAAACAGCGTGAAGCAGCACTGTGCTGTGTTTGCTGCGTGTGTGAGGGTACCGGAGGCCCAATCTGAGATAAAAGGGTTTAAAGGTTGGCTTGTGACTCCAATGGTGTCGCGGGTGTCCATGGGTGGCGGCAACCGTTTACCATCAGGTGATCCGTCTGCTTGTCTGCCACCTATAACAATAAAGATACTTTTCATTTAACACGCTACCATTAGCCCTTTCCATCCAGTGCAGTGTCTTAATAAAACCAAACTAAAAATCACTTTTTCTTGTCCTCAGATATAAGCTGTACAGCAGCTAACACGTAGACATGAGAGTGTGGGGCGCCCACGGCGAGTTCTGCGCGCGTCACCAGTGGGAGGTGATCGTGGCCACCCTCGCCTTGCTAGCCTGCGCGGCCAGCGTCGAACGCCATGGCCCTGGGATGCGGCCGGAGCGCTGCGCCGGCTGGGCCAGAGCCTGCCCAGGCCTCGAAGCGGAGTACCAGGCCGCAGACGCCGTCATCATGACCTTCGTGCGATGCGCGGCCCTCCTCTACGCTTACTATCAAATTTCAAACCTCCACAAGATCGCTTCCAAGTACCTCCTCATCATAGCCGGTGTATTCTCAACATTTGCGTCTTTCATATTCACATCGGCGTTAGCTGGTCTCTTCTGGAGCGAGCTGGCGAGCATAAAAGACGCTCCGTTCCTGTTCCTCCTAGTCTCCGATGTGGCGAGAGGTGCTAGGATGGCGAAAGCGGGATGGTCTGCTGGAGAAGACCAGGGAAAACGAGTCGGTAGAGCATTGGCTTTATTGGGACCAACGGCCACCTTAGACACATTATTGGCGGTTCTTTTAGTTGGCGTCGGAGCGCTATCTGGTGTCCCAAGATTAGAGCACATGTGTACGTTCGCCTGTCTCGCTTTACTGGTCGACTATTTGGTCTTCGTTACATTCTATCCAGCATGCTTGTCTTTAGTAGCAGACTTTGCCTCAGGGAGAAAGGACATGACGCGCGAAGGTCCGTTTTCGGAGACAGATCTAAAACCGAACCCGGTTGTGCAAAGAGTTAAAATGATTATGGCTGCCGGTCTACTCTGCGTGCATTTGACTAGCAGATGGCCTTGGAGTGCTGACAACGGAATCGTAGAAGGCCCTAGTGACAACCTATCTCCGTCCACTCACGAAAATGTTTTGCTCCATTCGTATGTTAAATGGTTTTCTGTCAGCGCCGATTACATAGTCATAGCGACACTGCTGTGTGCGTTGATCATCAAATTCATATTCTTTGAGGAACAAAGGAACTGGATTATAGACATGAATGATATGACAGTTAAGGAAGTCGTGCAAAATGACAACGAAGATGCTTCGAATCTTCGCAAACCTTTGTTCCTCGTCGGTGATGATTCTAGTTCCGAAGTTTCTACTCAGACTGAAGATACGTCTTCTAAAGACGAAGATCTATGGCCTACTTTGTCTCCAAGTTCTTCGGCGTCAAAATTAAACGCGAAAAAGCGGTCTATGGCGGAGTGTTTAGAAATATACAGATCGGAAGGCGATTGTACGTCCTTGAGTGACGAAGAAGTCACCATGCTGGTGGAGCAATCTCATATACCTATGCATAAGTTGGAAGATGTTACTGGGAATCCTTTGAGAGGAGTCCGGTTGCGTAGAAGAGTCATATCGTCTAGATTCCAAACTGAAGAAGCTATGAAACAATTGCCATATCTCAACTACGACTATAGCAAAGTCCTGAACGCTTGTTGTGAGAATGTTATAGGTTTTATTGGTGTGCCCGTTGGATATGCTGGTCCTTTAGTTGTAGATGGCAAGCCGTATATGATCCCGATGGCTACAACAGAAGGCGCTTTAGTAGCGTCGACTAACAGAGGTGCGAAAGCAATAGGAGCTAAAGGTGTGACGAGTGTTGTAGAAGATGTAGGAATGACAAGGGCTCCGGCTGTGAGGCTGCCTAACGTAGTACGAGCTCATGAATGTCGCCAATGGATTAATAATAAAGAGAATTACGCAATGATCAAAGAAGCATTCGATTCTACGTCCAGATTTGCGCGTCTTCAAGAAGTCCACATAGGTGTTGATGGGGCTACTTTATATTTGAGGTTTAGAGCAACCACTGGTGACGCTATGGGCATGAATATGGTTTCAAAAGGAGCTGAAAATGCTCTGAAGCTCTTGAAGAATTATTTCCCGGATATGGAAGTTATTAGTCTATCGGGTAACTACTGTTCTGACAAAAAAGCAGCTGCTATCAACTGGGTTAAAGGGAGAGGGAAGAGGGTAGTGTGTGAAACGACGATATCTTGCGAAAGCTTGAGGATGATCTTCAAAACTGACGCCAGGACTCTTGCTAGGTGCAATAAGATTAAGAATTTATCTGGGTCTGCGTTGGCTGGGTCTATTGGAGGGAATAACGCTCATGCTGCGAATATGGTGACGGCTATTTTCATAGCGACCGGACAGGATCCAGCGCAGAATGTCACTTCCAGCAACTGTTCGACAAGTATGGAAGTTTGTGGCGAGAATGGGGAAGATCTATACGTCACGTGTACGATGCCATCTTTGGAAGTGGGTACAGTGGGTGGTGGCACAGTTCTGACGGGACAAGGCGCTTGTCTAGAGATCTTGGGTGTCAAAGGCGCTGGGGCTAAACCGGCGGAGAACTCTGCAAGATTGGCATCTCTCATTTGCGCTACAGTTTTAGCTGGAGAGCTAAGTCTAATGGCAGCCTTGGTGAATTCTGACCTGGTGAAATCTCATATGCGCCACAATAGATCCAACATAAACGTGATTAGTTCTGCAAATGTGGGAATGAACACAGTATCCTTAGAAGTGCCTAAGTTATAACGTTTAGTTCTATAGCGTCGAATTTTCAACTTTGCATTTCTGTGAGTGCATAGAATTTTAATATTGAGCTTCCAAAATCGGTTCGGAAACTTCCATTAACGTTTAATGCTTTATTAGGGTCTTATCAGAGGTATCGATCAACGTCGATCGATGGATCGATTGGCATTCGGGCAGTAACCGTCAAACAATTTAAAGCTATCAGACCAGTCGAACAAGTTCGATCGACGTTGACCGGTGGAATCAATCGAGTGGCTATTTGGGCGGTATCCGTCGATCAATTTAAAGCTGCCACACCAGTCGAATAAGTTCGATCGACGTTGACCGATACCGTCCATTGATATTTCTGGTAAAACCTTTACGAGAAGATAAAGAAATAATATTCATTTTTATTATTGTGTAAGTAAAATAAGACAGACATAATATTTTTTTCGTGCCTTCTGAAGCACGTAGGTAGATGTTTAAAATACACACCTCAACATAAAGTTGAGGTGTGTATTTTAAGCATAGGGAAATTGTAAAAATTACCGTTTTAACATTCTGAGATATATAAATATTTTAACTACGGAACCGATTTATTTTTTTTTTTCATCATTTCAATGATACATTTATTTTGTTATTTCTCTAGCGAGATAGTACCACACCTAATTTTAACTGAGTTTATGAAGAAATCTAGCAAAGAATAACCAATTTCAAAACGCGGAGCAAGAAACGGACGCAAAAAAAAAATGTTTCTTGCAAATTTCTGAAAACTTATATGGAACGGTACAGACGTCGCAGCTTCTTGCTTCGCGTTTTCAAATTGGTTATTATTTGCTGGATTTGGTACATTACACTTAACAATAATTAGTATTTTTATTTTTTTTTATTTAATTTTTAGGGCCTTAAACTTACCCCTTACACACAGCGTGGCCCGCCTGAAATGATTGATGTTTTGTAGAAATAAGACGTTCTCCCGAGGTAACTAGAAATTTTATTTTTATAAGATAATGTATCATTGTAATGTTGAAAAATTTTTTGAAATCAATGAGCAGTTTTCCAGAAGGTATTTTCGGGTGGTTTCTAAAAGCAACACCAGATGACGCTACTCTCACTATTAATTAAAAGTTCCTTTTTTGTCTATGATAGATAGGAAATATTTGATAAACCAACCATCATCATGACATTTACGGTCCTGCCATATTTAACTTTATTTTACGCATAAGAAAAAAGAGATAAAAAGTAAACAAGTAAAATACATATTTTACTTGTTTATGAAAAGTTTCGTTTTGTATCACTCTCTGTCATTTAAAATGTACATAGCACTAAAAATACAAATTAACTGCGAAGTATTAAGATATTTAATGTAAAAAACCTAAAACAATTTTCCCATAAATTAGGGTCCACATGAAATATCATACCACACCTAACATTTACAGGGACTGGTTGCGCCATCTAGCGAATCACTGGGAAATTTATAAATACCTACTGGAAAACTGCTCATTACGTAGTTTATGAGTTATAAATATTTATACTCAGAATGTCAAAACTGTCATTTTTGCAATATACCTAGACAAAGTTGAGGTGTGTAATAATGGGCATAAGAATAGAGTTGAATGTCGACATGTACGCAGCCGGCAATCTACATCTAATTCCACGGTATTATAAAAGCAGCGCAGCGCAGAGCACGAAAGCTCATGTCATCCCGTTCCAACACACAATGCTAAAACGGGATAGCACGAGTTTTGATCCGGGACTATCCTTACTTAGTTCGCTATTTGCAATAAGGGGGTTAGTGTTTAATGATTTATGACGCACTCACAAGAATACAAAGTTTTAAAACTTGAATGTCCTTGAATTTTGTATCTCGAATAGAGGCTTATGAATGTGGCCTTTTCTCGATTTTCACCCCGGGTGGGACAGTGACACAAATGTTTTAAAAAGCCCGCCCCTTGTTTCTACTGAGAAAGGGTATTGTGTTTATGGGAGTCAATAATACACTTAACGATATGTTTATTAATCGTTTATAGGAGAGTACGAATGTTTACACAATGAGCAGAGTCTACAAACGACAACATACTTATGTATACTATTGAACTGACAGAGTCATCCCTCAAGATTCAACATCGAAATATTCGTATAATGAACCTTATTAACAAGTCCACAAGAGGGACTCTCTTACTATGCAATTAAGTACAGATTAGCATGGGACGAGTTAAGTTATTTTTTATGTTATCCAACACTATTAGCGGGATTTTTTTAACATTTGTGTATTTGTCCCACCCGGGGTGGACAACGGGAATGAGCCATAAATGTCAAAACGAAATATCCAACGTCTGAAACATGCCTAATTGTATTTACAACGTATTATTATAAGTTAAGGTACGTTGATGCGTTTTCGACAAGAGATTGAATGTATGAAAATATTTAGAGGGTCTATCGGTGAACTGTTTCATTCTTTTATCTGTCAAAAGGGCTATAAATAAATACTTTATAGTCACTAACTCGTCCGCTATTTTGTTTTTTACAAAAAAGTCTCTCGGTTTTTCCCAAATTTTATTTTATTTTGACTGAAAAAACTATCCTTCGAATACTTAGAACTCTTTTTAACTTTGGCATGCTTCAAGCCAAGCTTATGACAGAGACAACATGTTTGAGTAGCTCTTAAAATGAAGTAGCGTTTGAGTTTTACGCCATTGGTCTATAGATCCCGAGGCTAAAATAATACGTTGATAGTGACATGAATGCTAATTCTAGTTAAATGTATTCGTATATTTTTTGTTTGTCTGTCTTGTCAGGTTTTTGTTAATTTATTTATTAGTGGTTAGGGACCAAGCGGACTTATGACATGTTATGTTTAAATCTACGATTAAATATTTATACAAAATTATAATCATCTTTTTATTTTCACTCATTCCATATACAGGGTGTAAAAATACCCTTAACGAAGCCGGCGTCTACGCACTCAGACCATTAAAACAAGTCTTAGAACAAAAAATGATTGAAGGGAAACGAAGTTGATTTTTTGGTGTGTAAATTTGAATCCTATATACGGACAACGCAATGAACAGCGTACACCGGACCGCACAACCCCCCCGCCCCGCTCTCAAACGTTACATTGCGGGCTGTACGTTTTGAAGCCATTTTCCCTAGGAATTACTTAAGATTTTGAACAAGTTTCTTTGGACAAAAATTAGGTAATAATGTTAAAAATTTATTTAAATCAAAATCTTGAGATTTTTATTTTGTCTGACCTTCAATAACATGGAAAGTATTGAGTTCCCAGGTATGGTCTAGAAGGAAAAAATGGTCCTGATGATGTGCTGAATACGTAGGTTTCGGCTTCGTTAAGTCTTTTTACATCCTGTATATTCCTACAGCCAGACTCCCTGAGGTGGACACATGGAAACAGATGTTATATACAAGGTATATCGGTAAATACACTAACGCGCCTTCCATACGGGGGTCCGGGTTCGAATCCCAGCATGCACTCGATTTTTCAAATCT
Source organism: Marasmia exigua (assembly GCA_019059595.1). Lineage (NCBI taxonomy): Eukaryota > Metazoa > Arthropoda > Insecta > Lepidoptera > Crambidae > Marasmia > Marasmia exigua. The sequence goes on from CM032489.1 coordinate 1,876,539, forward strand.
ATGTTCGTATTTCTACCATTAGCTCGGCGGTGAAGGAAAACATCGTGAGGAAACCTGCACGTTTCGGATAGTTTCTGAAACGTGTAACCATGATTGAGTAGGTCTGGTCCCCCTGTTAAAGGGTTGCGAAGGTCAGACGGCAGTCGCTTCAATGTAATTATCAGACTCCCCACATTTTGAGACGTGGTCTAAGGGTACCCTGTAACTAACCAATATTTGTTTTACTTGTAACTATTAAGGTGACGGGTAGGGACACTGGCGACGCCAATCGATTTTAATTTTTAGCTACTAAACCGGATCTATTTTAAACAATTTCGGGGTTACAACCTCTTACACTATTTATTAAATAACCATGTTGGGTCCGTTTTTGTACGCGAAAAATTGATTCACGCCAAAAGTGGCTGCTTTTGGTATGAACCAATTATTAGCGTACGCGTTGGACCTAACATTAATAAATAGTATAAGTGTTTGCCGAGAGGTTGTAACCCCGAGATTGTTATAAAAAGATCCGGTTTAGTAGCTAAAAATTAAAATCGATTGGCGTCGCTAGTATGCCCTACCCGTCGCCTTAATATCTGATCTCTATTTAATATAAAACTATAGTATGGCGCCTTTTTGTTTATTAAAGGAGTTATTGAGTCTAGAAAAAAAAACAGCAATTTTATTAAAGACCACAGACTAAACAATTGGTAAAGACCTATTATTATGTGACGCAGACACTCCATCTTGTTCCTGAAGCGGAATACAGACAAAGCATGTTATTTTTAGCTTTCCTCCTCTCGTTTCCTCATACGCATGTATTACCATAATGACGCGTGCGCAAGTGAAAGTCGAATCCTTGGAGTATGGTGACAGCATTTTTTTAAAGTGTTATTTACTTAAGGTGGACACATATGCGGACCCAACATTTGTACGTGAAAAATTTATTCAAGCCAAAAGCCGCTTTTGGCGGTAATCAATTTTTCGCGTACGAAAACGGACCCAACATTAGTGCATGGTTAATTAATAAATAGTATAAGTGTTTGCCGACAGTTCGGTGTTCGGTAGTCTAATTGGTAGAACATTCACCCGGCTTGTGGAAGGAGTGGGTTCGTGTCCCGGCTGAACACGAGATGAAATTTTTAAGTGTGTTATTTACTTGACAGCATTTTTGTCTGTTTATTTATTTTATTGTTGATAAAAAATAAAGGAAATCAAGTTGATACAAAAACATCACATATTATAATAAATAAATATTATTTCACAACATCACATACATTGATCTGACTCCGAGATAGGTAGCTCAAGCACCTGTGTTACGGATATCAGAACCAACAGTGGAATTAAAAATACTTATACAGGGTGTATCTGTGGATATTTACATCCATTTAACTAAGTGTTCTACCAACCATTCTGAACAACATTTTGTTCTACGACTTTTCGAAATTAGTCGAAAATTTTTTCGCCTCCCCATACAAAATGACCAAGCCACGTGACCGACTTTGTATGAGAAGTTGAATTTTTTTATGCGAATTTCCAAAAGTCATAGATCAAATGTTGTTCATAATGGCTGATAGAACGCGTGGTTAAGGCGACGGGTAGCCCTAACTAGCGACACCATTCGTGTTTAATGGTTAGCTACTAAACCGGATCTATTTTAAACAATTTCTGGGTTACACCCCTCGGCAAGCACTATTTATTAAATAACCATCCACAAATGTTGGCTCCGTTTTTGTACGCGAAAAAATGATACACGCCAAAAGTATCCGCTTTTAGCGTGAATCAATTTTTCGCGTACGCGTTGGACCCAACATTTCTGGATTTTTATTTAATAAATAGTATAAGTGTTTGCCGAGAGATTGTAATCCCGAAATTGTTTAAAATACCTACTTAGATCCGATTTAGTAGCTAAATATTAAAATCGATTGGCGTCGCTAGTGTGCCCTACCCGTCACCTTAAAGGTAAATTTAAATGTTCACAGATACCTATACATATAAGATACATAAAATACTTTTCTTCTGTAAATCATCATCATCATCATCAGCCCATTTAAGTCCCCACTGCTGGTGCACGGGCCTCCCTCAATCACATTAGGGGTAATTGCCATACTCACCACGCTTGGCAGACGGGTTGGCGAGGGTTTTGATATAAATGCAGAGTTTTCCTTCTCTGGGTGCTGTTGATCATGCCAGCAGCTTTACCTTAGTCGCCTTTTACGACACCTCGGTAAGAGTGAGGGTGGCCTTTTCTACTCTGCCGGGGACCACACGGCGGCTTCTGTAAATACATACTTATAATACATAGAAAACACCCAGACCAATAAAACGGACATGTTCATGCACAAAAATGTTTGTACTGTGCGGGGATCCAACCCGCAACCCTTGCACCAGAGGCAGCATTCACTACCACTGATCCCAACGGGAAGTCACATCACATACTTTATCCACCTTTATTACACAAATCAGGATCTAAATTTATTATTACAACCTGTGCGGATAAAGAATGGGATCAGAAATGGCGGCGCATCTATTTACTCCTCGCTCGCACACTATTTGCGTCTATACTCGCACCAACGAGTGCGAGTATAGACGCAAATAGTGTGCGAGCGGGAAGTGGATAGATTGGCCGCCATTTCTGATCCCATTCTTTATCGCACAGGTTGTACCTCACTAAAGTGCATGCCATTCCGTTCTAACTCGCAATGTTAAAACGGCTTAGCACGAGTTTTGTTCCGGGACTGTCCTTAGTACGCGATTTGTAATTAGGGGAGAATAGGTTCTGATCGCAACACTGCCCTCCAACAACACAGGTTTTCGGGATGTAAAATAGCTTGTTAATATTAGTAATATGTGATGTAAACGATAAAAAAAAACCAGCCAAGTGCGAGTCGGACTCGTCTATGAAGGGTTCCGTAGCAGCAAGTAAGATATTATGGAAGGTAAATTGCGTGAATCAATTTTTCGCGTACAAATGTTGGGTCCGCATTTATGCATGGTTATTTAATGAATAATATAAGTGTTTGCCGAGAGGTTGTAACCCCGAAATTGTTTAAAATAAATTCGGTTTACTAGCTAAAACTTAAAATTGACTGGCGTCGCTAGTGTGCCCTACGCGTCACCTTAACAAATACCTATATCTATTTATCAAGTTTCAATATGTAGGAGTTCTTTTAGTTTCGGAAAAAAGTAGCTGTGACATACGGACGGACCGGACGGACATACGGACATGACGAATCTAGTATAAGGTTTGCGTTTCTTGCCATTTGGCTACGGAACCCTAAAAAATAACGGTGTATATTATGTTGTTGATAGAGATGGTGACGCTATGTGGCGGGTCATTGCATTCCCTCTAATATGGTTGACGTCATACTTGTGAACAGGTGCCACCATTGGGGACTGGTCTGCTTCGGTTTACCTCATAACATTTATTTTGTTATTTCCTTTATTTTATTTTGTGTTACAATGAAACTGTATGGTTTGGTATGATCATGATACAATATTTTATGAAAGTTTGGTGATTAAAAATATACATATGTATTAGCATTATAAATATTTTAATATATTCACTTTTATTTCCCTTTTTTCAATATTGCACCACCTACCCCTCCTCTACTATCAAATGTCCTTTGCCTGAAGGTTGTCTGGTAGAAATCGCTTCCAGCGATAAGACCGCCGAAATTGTACAATTAAGTTTCTGTAATGCCTAGATTTTAAAGTTGTGTTTTTTTTGTGCAGTAAAGTAGATATATCTATCTATCTATACATGTCGAATTAAATTAAATTATTTCAAAACGCGGTCTAAGAAAAGTTCCGAAACTAAACTCATGCCCGCCAATGTGAATTGGAACGTGACGGCTTTTGTTTTGGTACTTACTGTAATAATTACTTTGGATCGCAATTTATAATGTATTAACATGTAATCGTCATCGTCGTCGTCAGCTCATTTAAGTCCCCACTGCTGGGGCACGGGCCTCCCTCAATCACATGAGGGGTAATTGCCATACTCACCACGCTTGGCAGACGGGGCGCCAACTTAGCGAGGGTTTTGGTATAAATGCAGAGTTTTCCTTCTCTGGGTGCTGATGATCATGCCAGCAGCTTTACCTTAGTCGCCTTTTTGACACCTCGGTAAGAGTGAGGGTGGCCTATTCTACTCTGCCGGGGACACAGCTCATACATGTAAATTATACATAAATACTTCTAAATAGTTTTAAATTACTTAAAAGTATGACGATTTGTAATTGTAAGTGGTGCGTACAAAAAATGATATGTAAATAAAGTAGGTAGGTATGATTTATGATTTTGATAGACATGTCATCCTCGCTTCTTCTTCTTCTTATTTTATTTGTGGCAATCAACTTCTCGACTGAGAATTACTCCTGCCATTATCATGTTTTAGATTTTAGGCATTATTAAGCGGGACAACCGAAGATAATTCGCCAATGTCAAGTAACTTATTGAGAACAAGTAGGTAGTCAACAGTCGAAGTCAGTCAAAGTCACAGTCACTCAATAAAACGCCGGTGTTTTACGTTTTATCGAGCTACGGATTCAGCGGATATCACTCTAAAAGCAATCGCGGGTTTTAAGACTCTATTAGGTCCAAGCAAGGTCACGAGACAACGCACTCGACACACAATAGCAGTGTTAAAAACGATACAATCCAACGATTCTTATTATTAGGATCACTTTGCGGCACTTCAATGCACAAATAAACACCAAACTTGCACACTAAAAACCACTAGACACTAATTTAAAACCTTTGAATTGCATCAGCCCACGCGGCTTCTTTTAGCCCTACCCGCCGAATCGTCATCCTCGCTTGTGTTTGCGTGATGGTCACTACTGACCAGTACTTAAGTTACTTTATGCTACTAAAAGAGTGATGAGATGGGAATGATTAATCAACAGTATGGCTTATTGCATCATACTGTAGTGCAAAAATAACATCGAGCATTAGTGAGCACAATGTATGTACACATTTAAATAATGGTTAATTCCCGTCAACAACAAATGAAGATCCTTCAATATCTTATAGTATCGGAAAAACGAAACGAATGTGCATTCTAAAGAACAGTTAACGCCATCTATTGACGTCCAGGTAAAAAACTCGTGCGTACGCGAAACGCGACACCACAATATAACTCTTCGAAATCAATGTGATGTAAGGCTGACCTTTACCCTCTTATTACAAAAAACTACTCTTGATACCGGCTTTAATCCTAAAGTAGCAAGTTCATGATTATTACGGAATAACGTTAGTTCTTAATTTTTTATTACAAATCCTCGGCTAACCATAGACCACTTAGTACCGCAAGATATTGTCAAAAGATTATTATAACAGTTGTATATAATCACTCAGTTTTATATTTTCAAATTGATCGAATCATTCAATCATTCGTTCAGTGACGTCTCGTTTTACATAACCTTGTATTGTTGTCTGAAGTAAAAATATTTTTGAAATGTTTTTATGCAACAATAAATTATAATACTGTATTAAGTAAGGTGTTCAAGTAATATGATTAGGTATTGCTTCCATTTTCGGGATTAAATCCTAAAAAAAGGTGGACTTCTTTTTCAAAACTAAGTAAGTAAGTATATGTAAGTGAAATAAATTTCACGAGCACGAGAATTGGGCTCTTGGGCTCCTAGAGCTAGAGCCCAATTCTCAGCTCGTGACAATTATTATCATACGACACTAAAACATAGTTTTTTTTATGGTTTTCAGGTGATATCCGCCATTTTTTTCTTATCGACAATCCCCAGAATTGGGCTGCAATTCTCGTGCTCGTGATTTTTTGTAAACATGGCGGATATCACCTGAAAACCATACAAAAAAAACTGTTTTAGTGATATATGTATGTGTCGAATGAAAAAAAATATCACAAGCACGAGAATTGGGCTTCTGTCATTGTTACTGAATAGATATCTTGGGAGCCCAATTCTCGGGCTCGTGACATTTATTATCATACGGCATATATCACAAAAACATGGTTTTATTGTATGGTTTTCGGGTGATATCCACCATGTTTTCAAAATATCATAAGCACGAGAATTGGGCTCTTGAGGTCAATATTTTCTTTCTTTGTTTGTGGTCTTAAGACAATTTAACACTCTGTGGTTAATATTGTAGTACTCATTGTCAACTTGGGGTCCGGGTGGTTTAACAGTGGTATTATAGTTGATATAGTAAGTATTTATTAACCAAAAATTGCACACACATACATTTTTTATACTATAGAATTTAGTTTTGTAATACATAATGTTTATTCTAGTTCTTCAATTATTTCTAGCATGAATCCCACTACTTATTTAAAACCCCGTTTAGGAATAAGAGGATCTGTGTCTATACATTTCGTGACAGGTCGCTAGTGTGCCCTACCCGTCACCTTAAACCCAAGCGATTTTCATGCAAAGACTATTTTGCATGAAAATCGCTTGGGTTCTATTTTGAATGAAATTCGCTTGGGTTTAAGGTGACGGGAGGGCACACTAGCGACGCCAATCGATTTTAATTTTTTGCTACTAAACCGGATCTATTTTAAACTATTTCAGGGTTACAACTTCCCGGCAAACGCTTATTAAGTAACCATGCACAAATGTTGGGTCAGTTTTTGTACGCGAAAAATTTATTCACGCCAAAAGCGGCCACTTTATTCCAGCGCCTTGCGTTATCTAAAATTCGAGTGCAAAAGCAAACCAAACAGTTAACTACAAGTATTTAATAAATAGTATAGGTATTTTCCGAGAGGTTGTAAACCCCGAAGTTGTTTAAAATAGATCCGGTTTAGTAGCTAAAAATTAAAATCGATTGGCATCGCTAGTGTGCCCTACCCGTCACCTTGACTAGCGCTGTCCATTTGCACTTAGGACCGATTTCACCGCTTATATTGAACGAGATCAATTCGCTTGAACTCGGTTTACGCGCTAAACTGAGTTCCGTTCCATTGTCTTCGCTTGCATTGATCGCGTTTTAGAGTTGATCGCGTTCAATTTCAACGGTGAAATCGGCTCTTAGGTTGCCCTATTAGTTAATACAAAGTGCTGCCACCTACTAGTCAAGGGGAAGTCAAGGTTACTAAATCAAACGACAACAATTATAAATATAATAATATTTATTCCTTCTGACAAGTCACTGTTTACAAATAACTAAATTGGTTCTTCAACACCTTTTTTATATTTACACTTTCTGTACTTTAGCGAGATCTATGTACAACCGGGCCAGCCGCGGGCTCGCACTAGTGCGATATTATTATTATGAGTTACTAACACGCAGATGTCATCAACATGTAAACATTACTAATGATAGGTACTAAAGTTTGGAATTATTACATTTGACTGGCTGTACCAAAACACAGTTACACATCGTCCATCAACCACTATGCTCAGACCATGATTCAGGCAGGACCACTCTCACGCGGCTACTGTCTGGCATTCCCGATCACTGATCACAATTACACGTTCAGAATGAAAAACCCAAGACAATGGGAGAGCCACGCTTCAGCATGAATGGGTATATATATTCGGCACGGCTTCGGTAGTGACACCACCTCATAACTCCGGTTTTCTTTCCATTCCGGGGGAAAGGACGGTCTCGCGAGTGTCGATAGGGCGGCGGCAATTCCTTACCATCAGGCGATGCGTATGCTCGTCTTCCGCCTCTCACATAAATAAAAACTACTTGTTCAATTAAATATGCCAATTAATCCGATAACCCATACACAATCAAGTTAGTATGAGAAGTCGAAAATATGCTCAATTCAAGTAAGGATAAGTTAAGATGGTCTGTAGATCTTATGATGGTTGACGGTCCACTGTTTACTGGTAAATCCATAATTATTTGAGGTCTACAACTTTACGGACAAGAATTTCAACAATGCTTATTATGTTGGACATAGATATGTACATTTATAGATGTACTTTTAACTATAATTTACTATGTTACATATACATATATAGCACACTATGTATGCTAAAACGGAATTGAGAATGACTGCAGAGTTCAACAGTACATCTACAAAGTACACTTACATTATTGTTAATACAAAATTCAAATCACTAGAAAATAAAATATTTACAACTTTTTGAGATCCAAAATAGAAACAACGAGAATAATGAAACAAAAAAATTTCATGAATCGGAAAACAAAACAAAATGCAGAAGCGTTAATGGAGAGAAAAATACTTCCAGAATCTCCTATTTAGAACAATCATTTTAAACACTACGAAAATCATTCACCCACTTACAAAATTTAATATTTACATTTACAATAAAAATAATCAACATTTATTCAATTATAATTTAACATTTGTGCCGTGCCAAGGAGACATTTTGTTATTCACACAGTGCATTACCGCGCGGTGGTCGACAGGTGGTCGTTGCAACCCCTAAAACGTGGCTTGCGACCTCTTTTCCACCACCGCAACCCTACGACTGGCCTCCCCCCTTTTGGGGGGTAAAATATCAAATTCGAGATGCAATTCGATACCCTGCGTTTAACATCGCGTTGCAATTGAACTTACTAATCCGCATTTTTCGACCATTCGAGAAGCGAACCTTTATTTAAAGTGTTTCATCGTTGAAAAACTGTTTCATAGAACTAATTTGAATACAAACAAATATTTTGGTAAGTGTAAGATTTTAATGAGTTTCTAAATAATAATTGCTCACACAAAAAGAAATCCCTATCTTTGGTGTATGAAAATTATATTTTCTAAATGACTTTCGGATTTTTAATTAGATGACGTAAACTGACAGATATCAATGTGTCATCCCATACATTTGCAAAATTCAAATTGTTAAAATGTATAGGGACTTGACAAATGAATCTCCCTCTTCACATGTTATTATATATATATATATATATATATATATATATATATATATATATATATATATATTGTCCATATGTTTACATTTTTACGTTGTCTGTTTGTATTGTCCATGTGTATGTTTGTTTTGTTTTAGATGATGTCAAAACCGATTAAAATAGATTCCACTCGTCAACCGGTCAATCTATAAATTAACGTCTCTCTAATCACTCGACATTGGCAGAATTATAGATGTGTCGAAAGACACAGTAGCAGCCATTATATAAAAAAAAAAAAAAAAAAAATAGGGACTTGACATTTGCATCTGTCCTGTCTGTGCAATCCGATTATAGGTCTCAAAATACGGAAATAGAGACTCGTATTGCAAGTCGCATTACTTAAACTTATTTGACGAGACTCAGTTCAGTTCAATTCTACATTATTAGTCGGACGCGTCACTTTACCTTGGAGCATCGACTGTTCACTTATAAATAAGTTCCGAGGGTGCGTTGCTCAGTCTGAAACCGTCCGTTAGTATGAAGTAGTGTTGCCGAATAATCGACTATTTTCAGCCTTATTAATCCAATAATCGATTGTATTGATTGATTAATTAGATTTTCATTTTTTGTCAATATAATCGTTTAAATTGACGATACTATCGATTAAATCGATACTGGAATCAAGCCTATACTATCGATTGTAATCGATTAATCTGCAATTATTTCTAGATATAATCGTCATTTATAATGCCTTCTTAGACATCTTCTGTATGAACGACGATTATATCTCATAATAATTACAGATTATTTAATATAATCGATAGTATTGTCAATTAAAACGATTTTAATCGATTAATTATTAAGTATACTTAGATATTACAATGTCTAAAAAAGGTGGTTAAGTTGCTTTACTATAGTCGAGGAGCCAAACTAATAAGCCACATTTGACGTTTCTAAATTATAGCTTCATGAGAGGTGTCCTAATAAAAAAACTTTGATTAAAGTGAATAATCGATATGTACTTCAAACAAACGTGAATCGAATACTTTAATAATGTAAAAGAAGTTATTAGAACTTTTATTTGGAGAAATGTGAATCAAAATTATTGAAAAGAAAGAGGATCCTAGATATCGATACGCGGCCAGTTCATTTCTATTTTATCGAAATCAAAGCGCTTATATTGTGTGCCATAGATTTTATTTCTTTTTACAAAGTCATTAATGTATTTTTATTTTTAAACAACAGAATAATACGTTTTATTTTAATCAGAATGTGGCAACGTATTTGTTCGATTATTTGGGGTACATCACTAGAGCTTTAAAAGAAAATGGGTTGACACACACTACATTGTACTAACATTCAATACTCCTAGAAAATTAAATTTGTAATAAGTTCATAAATAGTTTAACAGATAAAGTAAATCTTTTTTGTCTTTATTGACATAAATAAATGCAAACATAGTTTTAAAATGTAAGAAATTGTGCTTTTTTTGACATATAAAGATTGATAAATTCAATGACCGTTCTTACAAGGTTACGTTGTCGAATTTTATTGAAGTGTCAAATGTGGCTTTTTATTTTGGCCAAACTATAGCAGCATTATTTATTGTAACACCATTGTAACACTTAACTATTTGAAATTTAAAATCATACTCGATTATATATCGTTCTAAAATGAATATCGATTTACTCGATACTATCAATAGTACAAACAATTATTCGATTATTTGGGCCCTATTTGCATAATCGACGTGCTTATCCGGCAACACAAGTATGGAGCCACGGCCACATTAGATATACTCTTGAACCACCAGATCAAAAACACTACTTTGGGGTGGCGGGAGGTTGACAGGATCTTGTTATGGAGGGATTAGATGTTTTTAACTTCCTGCTAACGTGGAAAAGTAAGAATATTATTTTACAAAAACAAGAGGACAACTTTTTGTCAAAAATGGCGGAGTGTCGATGTTACAGCCATTTGGTCACATTAGCCATCCATGCTGGCATCCAATCAAATGGCTGAAGAACAACTAGCCATGTCGTTGACCAGATGACTTAACGTTTGTCGCCATTATCATCAAATTGGATGCCTAGGCCGATGGTTGATTGAAGTAGAATCACTTGACTCAAACTTTTGGTAAGTACTTGCAGACAACGGCACTACCATGTTCATAGGCTTTGTTTATAATTGTACACAAAAACGAGATAATCGAACCATAATATTTCAAGCTGTTTTCGCTGCAGACGCCATATTTGTTTTATTCAAAGTTGTTTTTGCTGCAGACGCCATATTTGTTTTATTCAAAGCTGTTTTCGCTGCAGACGCCATATTTGTTTTGATTATAACTAGCGCTGCAGAGTAGAGAGACGCGGAAATAAATTTAAATCACGTGGCCGATTTTTCATCAGTCATTTCGATTGGGCAAATTTTTAATACGCCAAGCTGTTAAACGTCGAGTGATTTTAGCTCTAACAACTATCTCGTGCTCGTGACATTTAGATTCGCATAGATAGAACACAATGGCGTCGAGTCTGTAAAGAAAATCAATCAAAACTATTTATAGTCACGTGTTTCCAAGCACAAAACAAATTAATTTTATTTTGTTTTTTTTTGGTGAAAATCCTTACTAATATTATAAAGGCGAAAGTTTGTTTGGATGGATGTATGGATGTTTGTTCCTCTTTCACGCAAAAACTACTAAACGGATTTTAATGAAACTTTACAGTAATGTAGCTTATAGATCAGAATAACACATAGGCTATAATTTATAAAGATATTGTGTGAACGCAGACGAAGTCGCGGGCAAAAGCTAGTATTAAATATTTTTAAGTGTTTTATTGTTAATTCCTTTTTAAAGATATAAACTACGCGGATGACTATAAATAAATCTTTATTTTTCACACTGTCAAATAGCCTGTTCGGCTCTAGGTATCCAATTGGTTGTCTAATATAATTGAGCTTGAGCGTAATGATCGTCTCGTCTGAGCTCGCTTCTTGAGTCCTCGCGACCTCCAGCTGTCCTGCTATCTAATACAACAACAAAAAAGACGGCTGCGACACCGATACTGCTGTAAGCGGTATTGATCTAGTGTGTTACGGGCCTCACTCGCCTCCAGGGGTGGTCGGGTGGCTCCGGTGGCTCACGTGGCTAGGGTGGCTCACGTGGCTAAGGTGGCTCGGCTAGTTCGGGTGGCTCGGGCTGCTCGCGTGGCTCGGGTGGTTTCGGTGGCTCCGGTGACTCGGCTGGCTCGCGTGGCTCGGCTGGGCTCAGGGCGCAGCGGCTCGCGCGAGCCAGGCGTGCAGGCGCTGCGCCCGCGCCGCCGCCAGCCGCGCGCGGGAGGCCCGCGCGGCGTGTAGGGCTCCGCAGCGGTACAGGCGCAGCGGCCGGAACGACTGCAGGCGCAGGTCGTTGCTGAGCTGGCACTCCGTGTGGTCGTGAAGCCTGGGCGAGGAAGAACACACTCAATCAAACACCACGCAACAGCTGATGAAGCCGAAACTAATTTAATAATCTGATAACAGCGAACAAGTTAAGAATTTCGACCGTGGGAGAGCCACGCCTCGGCATGTATGAGCCGGCTCGGTCGGAGTGATACCACAGCCTCGCAGAAAACCGGCGTGAAGCAGCACTGTGCTGTAAACGTACAGGAGGCCCAATCCGGGGAAAGGGGGGCTTAGACTCCACTGGTGTTGCGGGTGTCCATGGACAGCAGCAATCGCTTACTATTAGGTGATCTGTGTGCTCATCTGCCACATGTTACATAAAAAAATATCAACTGTATACTGTTCCACTGGAGAGCAAACGGTCTCCATAATAGAAATCAAGTCATCGCTACTATGATGGGGTTAGGTTTAATCACCACGCCTGCCTATTATTTATAGGGCACGGAACCAGTAGTATAATAAAAAAAATATAAAGACTAAAACCACAGTAGACACTACGAACAAACGCTCGATTACGCACGTGCACAGACGCACACTTTACACGGATTCTAAGGTCCCATCCGAGTACAATCGTAGGAACTAAATTCAGGGTTGTCGGTTTTACTCGAGTGCCGCTTACTTAATTTTGGTAGAGAAAATAAGTAGATACATTATTATGTATGTTAACAAAAACTGGTTTCGGATTTTAAAGAGCGTTCTTTCTATTTTAGTTGAAATTTACTGTGACCTGTTGAAGGACGCCCTGTTGGTCTAGTGGTTTAAGTACCGGGTCGTGATCTCGGGGTCCTGGGTTCGATTCCCGGGTCGAGCGAAAAGTATGTTTCGAATTTTTCGAACATAGCTCGGGTTTGTGATCACCAATCCGCATTTGGCAAGCGTGGTGATTAAGCTTAATCCCATCATAGTAGCAATGACTTGATTTCTATTATGGAGGCCTTTGCCCTGCAGTGGAACAGTATACAGTCTGATTTTTTTTTTTTTCCGGTAACCACGACATTATGCTGAGTGGGAACCTTTTTAGCACATTTAAGTTGTACTTATAAGTCTAGTTTTAAGCATTGTGTTATATTCTTTGTGTGCTAAATAAATAATTTCTATTTCTATTTCTATTTCAGTGGGACAGTTTATAGGCTGATACTACTGTTGAATTTCCGAGTTACGATCACAATTACATTTTGGGGGGTCGGAGATACTGTGTCTTGGCCCGAGCGATCGGGTGCATGACCAATACCTTAACGTGGTTTCCAAGTCGAAACAAAACGTTATGAAAAGTATGTTTAATTTTATGTATCTTTGCGTAGCTTTTTGCAACTTTAGGAATCATTTTGTGTACCTTTGTGTACGAATATTGTATGCTAGTATTATGGTGATTTCTTAAGAAATATCATAAGTTCTAATTTAACACGCACCAGATGATACTTAAACCAGTAGTTCCAAGGTAAGAATAATATTTTACAAAAATAAGAGGACACGTAACTTCATCTGTCTTTTTTTCCTTTGTCCTTTTTTAGTATTTTCATCTGTCATCCTTTCCTGTCATTGACTCTCGTGGTCGTTAGTCCTCTCCCAGATCCATCCATATATTGTAGGTATAAAATATATCTTCTCTAACCTTATAACCTTATAGTAGTATATTTTATATAATTTGTGTAGGTTATATTGTATTTTAGTTAGGTAACATTCGTAATATATTAGAGTATGATAACGTTTTATTTATTATCTAGATATATGTATTTATACTATAAATTTACTTAATCAATGTTGAAAATCAAATGGATTTCACTACCCTCCCCTCTTCTATCTAATGTCCTTTACCTGAAGGTTGTCTGGTAGAGATCGCTCCCAGCGATAAGACCGCCTAAATTGTAAATTGTACCATCTCTGTATACCTAGTTTATTTATTTATAAAATCAACAGCGTTTACAGGTAGTTAAACAGTTTAGTATTTGTACAATAGTAAAGCCAATTATAGATTTTCCTTAACTTACTTATAGTGCCAACTTAATTTATAAGTGTTTACGTGCAATCGCTTAGAAATATTATGTTGTCTAAAAACAAGAAAAAAGATAATTATGTATGATTGTAACAGCTACTTAATATAAATGTTGCAATTATAATATATTTTTAGAAGAAGTTCAAAGTTTGTTTAAGAAAGTTATAACTTGATTTTATTACAAGAAAGGTTAACTACAAATGATGCCGTTTTATCTTGTGCTAGATATTAGTGAATGGTATTTAATAACTATCATCTATCTGTTAACTATGTATTTTATTATGCTGCTTTTAAATTGGTTTCTGCTCAATAGAAATGGATTGATATGACTAAACATTTTGTTATAGGTGTGAACGATTGTTGAGTTACTCAGGTAGTTAGTCTGGTGAGATGGCATGCACAGTAACTTTAAGAGCCGATTTCACCGTTGAAATTGAACGCGATCAACTCTAAAACGCGATCAATGCAAGCGAAGACAATGGAACGAAACTCAGTTTAGCGCGTAAACCGAGTTCAAGCGAATTGATCTCGTTCAATATAAGCGGTGAAATCGGCCCTGTGTTTCGTGTTCGATAGCAGTAGTTTTTAAGTTTTGTATGTTGTGCAATAAAGAGTATCTTTGTATCTATCTAACCCTATACGGTAGGTAAGTTTCTGTCCAAAATGGCGGAGTGTCGATACTGCTTTAGGTTGAGTATGGGCGCGGGCTCACCTCGGCGGTTTCCTCCGCTTGTGCGAGTGGTGGTGGTGGTGGTGGTGGTGCGCCTGGCCGGGCGCCACGTTGTGCGTGTAGCCGCCGCAGCGCCTCGCGTTGCGCGCCAGGAACACCGGCTTGTTGCGCGCCGGCGCCGCGTCCGCGCGCGCGTAGCGCTCCGCGTACAGCGACCACGCCGCCGCGCGCGCCACCACCGCGCCCGCCCGCTGTGCCACAGAGCCCAGGTTACATCAACGATTCGGGAACATTACATTTCAAAATCTATTGTCTAATATTATTTTTACGCCCATGGCTTGGGATTACAAACGCGGTGGTAGATTCGAAGGTTATTTATCAAGGATTTGGGAAGATTCAATGTGAAAATCTATTATCTATTATTATTTTTACGCTCATGACGCCCAACAGGGTGGTGGATTCGGGGGTTTTTTGTCAAGGATTTGGGAAGATTCAATGTGAAAATCGATTATTATTTTTACGCCCGCTGTGGGGGGAGCAACAAAGCGGATAGTAGATTGGGGGTTGTTTTTCAAGGATTTGAGAAGATTTGATGTAATAATCTGTTATCTATTATTATTTTTAGGCCCATAGCGCCCCACCGCAGTGGGGGAAGCCGGGGTTACAAGGCGGGTGGTAGATTGGAGGTTGCTTTTCAAGGTTTTGGGAAGATTCATTGTGAAAATCAATTGGCTCCGCGTACAGCGACCACGCCGCCGCGCGCGCCACCATAGCGCCCGCCCGCTGTGCCACAGAGCCCAGGTTACATCAAGGATTCGGGAAGATTACATTTCAAAATCGATTATTATCTTTACGCGCGGTGATGGATTGGGGGTGGTTACATATGCGGTGGTAGATTGTGGGTTGTTTATCAACGATATGGGAAGATTCAATGTGAAAATCGATTATCTAATATTATTTTTACGCTCATGGCGCCCGACCGCTGTTGGGGCATGGGGGATTACATACACGGTGGTGGATACTAAAAAGAATCTAGAGTATGTTTAAGATTCGCAATAATTATAATCTCTAATGTGTATAAAATAAATATCTATTTAATTGATATTTTCACTGAAGTCGAATTCCCTATTTTAAAGTATAAAAAAAAGTGCCCACAAAAAGCACCTACTATTTTGAAACATTAAAATATGAATTCATTTCTACAAAACGCAAATTATTTGCTTGTTTTATCAACTTCCCAATTCCTTAACAAACTCAGATTATAGCACTCATATTGAGAATAAGGACAAGTTCTACAGCAGATATAACTAAAATAAATATAATAAAAATGGCTAAATTTAATTTGAAATGTATTCAAAATAAAATTTTGAAAGAAAGAATTACAGTCATTCAAAAATTACGTCACTCCACAGTACGGCCAACATCAAAAATAGCTTAACACTTTTGTACCGTGACAAAGTAACTATTTTGCCAATTATAGTAAGTTTCTAAGGAGTACGTAAACATTTCGACATGGTACTAAAGTGTTAGCTACTTTTGATGTTGACCGCACCAAGAAAAAAAAACGTATTTAAGTAAATTTGTATAAAAATATTATTAATTTTAAACTTAAATCATTACATATTTCCACGTCTAAAACTAACAGCAAAGGTTGGAAAAATAACTTAATACTGAAATGGGCATACAAAGTACAGACAGTCACACGCCAAACTATACAAATCTGTCAAATTTCTTCAATCGAATATCGTCTTAATATCTAACACATTTGGTTCAACATTGATTAAAGCAAATTTGACTGTTTGTAATAAGCTGACGTTTGTCTGTACCATAAAAAAAAGTTAAAAAAAAACACAAAAATAGCTAAAGAATTACACAATAAATACTTTTTTTAGTACCACAAAATCGCATCCCGCATATAAACGCATATTCAACTAAAAGCTACTGAATAATGAAAAAAAAATACTACAAAATAAACCGTGACATAATTTAAGAATAACCTCAAAAGGGATTTAATTTTTACGAACTTGTTTATCAGCAGGTTGAAAACATCATGACAGCTATAAAAATTATACATCATTTTGTATAAATTATATTCTAAAATATTTTTCGGAGACGTCAGTAGGAAGGCAGCATGCGTGTATCAACACCGACGTTCTGTCAAATGCACATCGCACGTGTTTCATCATTGTCTCTTCAATTTAATTAATAGATGCTAAGTCAAAATAGTATTTATAATCCAAGGATGAATATCGGATAACTTTTTAACAATTTCGAAGCTGCACTTTCTCGGAAAAAACTTATACTATTTATTAAACGTGACAGGTAGGGCACACTAGCGACGCCAATCGATTTTAATTTTTATCTACTAAACCGGATCTATTATAAATAATTTCTGGGTTACAACCTCTCGGCAAATATTTATACTATTTATTAAATAACCATGCACAAATGTTGGGTCCGTTTATGTAGGCGAAAAATTGATTCACGCCAAAAGTGACCGCTTTTGGCGTGAATCAATTTTTAGCGTACGCGTTGGACAAAACATTTTGCATGGTTATTTAATAAATAGTATAAGTGTTTGCCGAGATGATAAAACCCCGAAAAGGTTTCAAATAGATTCGGTTTAGTAGCTAAAAATTAAAATCCATTGGTGTCGCTAGTGTGCCCTACCCGTCACCTTAATACTCATCCTTTGGGTCTGTTTTTGTACTCGAAATTTGAATTACCGCCAAAAACGGCCACTTATGGCGTTAATTCAAATTTGGAGTGCAAAAACAGATCAAAAAGTAGTGCACAATTATTAAATAAATAGTATAAATGTTTGTATAGATAATGCCGCTTTGAAATTGTTTAAAATAGATCCAGTTAAGTAGCTAACCATCGCTATAGTAAGTAGGGTCGCACTTTAAAGCGGCGGCTGCGCAAGAGGTCCCTGGTTCGATCCCCAGGTTGGGCCAAAAATGTGTACAGTCAACTCCAAAAATATGTATACACTTTAGGACCTTGTCACAATACTTACCTATGAGAAAGTAGAGGTCTACTTTCTTATATTATACTAGCTGATCCGACAGACTTCGTCCTGTCAAAAAAATTGTAATCTGGCAACAAATATGAACTTTATATAATAACAATAAAACTCAAATTGATTCTACGTTTTACTTAGAAAACGTTTGTTTGTTTTTAGGGTTCTCCCGACAATTATTCGATTTTTTCTCGCCGTAAGAACCATACTTGGACTTCAACCAACATTTTAAAAAAAGTATTGGCCAAATTGGTCCAGGCGTTGTTGAGTTATGCGCTTACGAACACATTTTGCGCTTCATTTTTATATTATAGATATTGTGACAACGTCCTAAAGTGTATACATATTTTTGGAGTCGACTGTACCTAGGTTTTCGGTAAGAAATGGACAACATTTCAAAATTGCTAAGCTCTGAAACAAAAAATACCAATTCTTTATTTATATTTCCGCTGCTCGAATATATATTTATTATTTTTTTAAATTGCTTATTTGCTGAGAAAAAAATTAAAAACTATAAAACGTGAGATGACGTCATCGGACGGCAGAATGTAAAATATTTCTTTGCTTAGCACATTATAGTTTTAAATTTACGAAATGCCAAACCCATGACATGCAACTGTCAAAAAAAAGACAACTTGTCAATGTTGAATGAATGAATGACGTTGACAATGTTGACACTAGTATTATTTACCTTTGACAGTAGTACCATTTTTTATTAAAGCAATGATAAGGAAAGGAATGTCGCTGTATTCAGCCGTCCGATGACGTCATTTGGCGCTTACGTCTATTTAGGATATAAAGAATTTCACTAATTATTTTATGCATGAAAATGGACAAATTTTGAAAAAAGAAAAAATATGGGTCTGTTCATTTTATGTCTATTTTCATATAAAAAAACAATATGGACATGTTAAAAATATGAAATGTTGTCCATTCTTAGTGTCAGCCCGGAGTCTGGAAGTTGGCGGTGTTGTACCCCCGTGCCTAGGAGAGCACGTGAAGATCTGCGCCACCGAGGCAGGCAAGAGTGTATCGAGGTCTACGTACCTGGCCAGGTCCAGCGGGCGACAGGCGCGCGGCGTCGTGGTGCTGCGAGGGCGACGTGCGGCCCTCCCCGGGACCCTCCAGCATCTCGAACGTCACCTTGCACTGGTCGCCGCCATACTGGAACGTCAAATGAAAATCAAAATGAAAAAGTGAAAAAATATTTCGTCGTCGTCGTCATCGTCAGCCCATTTAAGTCCCCACTGCTGGGGCACGGGCCTCCCTCAATCACATGAGGGGTAATTGCCATACTCCCCACGCTTGGCAGACGGGTTGGTGAGGGTTTTGATATAAATGCAGAGTTTTCCTTCTCTGGGTGCTGTTCATCATGCTAGCAGCTTTACCTTAGTCGCCTTTTACAACACCTCGGTAAGAGTGAGGGTGGCCTATTCTACTCTGCCGGAGACCACACGGCTAAAAAAATGGAAAAAATATTTATTTCCAACAAAATGATGATACATGGAAAATAAAGACCACGCGGCTAAAAAAAATGGAAAAAATATTTATTTCCAACAAAATAATGATACATGGAAAAATTAATTATAATTATAAAGGACAATACGCCGTGTGGTCCCCGGCAGAGTAGAATAGGCCACCCTCACTCTTAGCGAGGTGTCGTAAAAGGCGACTAAGGTAAAGCTGCTGGCACGATCATCAGCACCCAGAGAAGGAAAACTCTACATTTATATCTAAACCCTCGCCAACCCGTCTGCCAAGCGTGGTGAGTATGGCAATTACCCCTCACTGTGACTGAGGGAGGCCCGTGCCTCAGCAGTGGGGACTTAAATGGGCTGATGATGAAAGAACAATATGTTCTTACACCAAAACATTTTGTTGCTTAAGTGACCTCCAGTTAGATTACCTTTGGTCCTCACACTACTGAATTTTAAAGATAAAGATTTCTTTATTGGCCACAGAACACAAATCAAACATGAGTGACATAAATACACAGACTTTTTTTTGACAGGTGGCAGACGAGCTGACGGATCACCTGGTAATAAGCAATTGCCGCCGCCCATGGACACCCGCGACACCAGTGGAGCCACAAGTGCGCTGCCAACCTTTTAAGCCCCCTTTCCCCCGAATAGGGCCTCGCTAGTGTGCCCTACCCGTCACCTTAAAGCCAACGTTACGACCGAACCGGAGTCTCTTTCACACGCGTTGTGTGTCATCCTTGTTTGGATGCGACAGGTATATTCTCTTATTCATTATGGGTTTATGGTAAGCGATTGCCGCCCCCATAGACACCAGCGACACCAGTGGAGTCACTAGTGCGCTGCCAACCTTTAAACCCATATTTCCCCCGGATTGAGCCTCTACCATCACTCACGCAGCGAAACACAGCACAGTGCTGCTTCACGCTGGTTTTCTGTGAGGCCGTGGTATCACTCCGGTCGAGCCGACCCATGCATGCCAAAGCATGGCTCTCCGACGGTTCGGCACGTTCGATCAGAAACGAGCTGTAGAAATAACAAAACTGAGTAGAGGACATGTTAGGGCACTCACTCGGACCCTCACAGGGCACTGCAAATTAAACAAGCACCTGCACAACATGGGCCTTACAGATACCAAAATCTGCAGGTTCTGTCGCGAGGACGAGGAACCGATTATCAACGTCCTCGGCGAGTGCATAGCGCTGCACCGCTGCCAGCACCAGAGAGCACACATGATCTCGGCAGACGAGATCAAAAGCTCCCCCATCAGCTCTATTCTCGGATTTATCCTGGAGCTGGAGCTACATGAGGTGCTGTAATAGGTTACGGGGCTGTCACAATAGATCATCTACTGATCACAGTGGCTATGAAACGCAGGGCTCACCCCATTTCTATCTAATAATATAATAAAGACATAAATACACAAGTATGACAAACTCTATAGCCAACAAGGCCCAACCTCACGCATACGCTGCAGTGGCCGAAGCCGCTACAGCGCTGGTGTCCAGGCAGAGCCTTGGGCGACGTACGTGCACACATACATAACATACAATAGGAAGAAAGAAGAAGGACAAAACAAGGAAAAATAATAATAATAAAAAAACTGTATTGGAACGCAAATTAATACTGAACTTTAGAATGTTTAATAAGTTACCTCAAAATATTTATTTACCGGTACATAAATTTAAGTTGCATGTAAAAAACTGCCTAATGCAGAAAGGCTACTATAAAGTATATGATTATTTGAATGATAAGGATTCCTGGACATGTTGATCTCTTCGCATGTCCTCTAATGTACAATTCATTTCATAATTTTTCGAATATATATCCGTTAGTTTATAAATTTACCGTGTGACGTCGGAAATTGATAAATTTACGAAAGTGTGTACGTAAAATAATACAATTCATCTCCAGTTTAGAATTCTACGATAGTTTATAAAGTTCGTAGTAAATTGATAAACTGACGGATCTTGTTATTTGCCGATGACATATACCATTAAAACAAGTCTTAGAACAAAAAATTATTGAAGGGAAACGAAGTTGAATTTTTGGTGTCAATTTGAATCCTAAAAACGGACAACGCAATGACCGCACACCCCCCGCCCCGCTCTCAAACGTTACATTGCGGGCTGTACATTTTGAAGCCATTTTCCCCCTAGGAATTACTTAAAATTTTGAACAAATTTCTTTGGACAAAATAATAATAATAATAATTCTCACAACATCTCATACGTTGACCTGATTCCGTACTAAGTAGCTTGTAAGCACTTGTGTTACAGATATCAGACAACAGAGGAACACAAATATATACTTAAATACATATATTACACCCAGACACCGAACAAACACAAGTGTTCACCGCACGAATGTTTGTCCAGGGTGGGGATCGAACCCACGACCTTTGAGGCTGGGTCACTACCAATTGCGTCATCAGTCATAGTAATAATGTTTAAAGTAACCATAGGGTAAGGTAATGATAGTCAGGATTGTATCTAGTCTTAATTAATTTAAATAAGGTTAAATGTTACTTATGTACTTTATGACGTCAGCACGCACAGTGACGTCCCTTAGTCCCTTGGACTCCACGGAAGACCAGCGTCGGGGTGTCCTTTAGACACTGTGACACATGCTGAGTGGAGCCCATTTCAGTGCTATTCTAATGTCCATTTCGTTATATTTTTATTTTTTTGTGTATGTTTGGCGCTGAATAAATTATTTTATTCTTATTCTTAAAATTTATTTGCATCGAAATCTTGAGATTTTTATTTTGACTTTGAACTTCAATAACTTGGAAAGTATTGAGTTCCCAGGTATGGTCTAGAAGCAGGGTTTGAAGTGATAATTATCATTGATAATTATCTTTGATAATTATCATTGATAATTATCTTTGATAATTATCAAGATAATTATCAAGATAAATATTGGTTGATAAATATCTTGATAAGTATAATCGAAAATATTTGCCATTTGTTATTCAGATACAGAAAACCCCCGTCCAGTTAACGCAGTTGAGGTTGATGAAGATGATACATATTCCACTCATCAATTTATTTTAATTGAATAAGTACAAGTATTATCGTTGTAAAAGTATTATATAATTAGTTGATTAACTGCTCGTATTTTGGTTTGCAAGTTATTATACACGAAATTATAAAAATAAAAAAATAAAAGTTGACCTTGATTGTAAAATGTCTCTAATTTATTTAAATCACTTGATTCTAACGTAAAATATTAATATGTAATATCAGTTAAAAAAGGATTACTAGGCTTATATCTGTTTGATAATTATCGGATAATTATCTGATAATTATCTTGATAATTATCTCGATAATTATCAAAGGACATATTTATCTTGATAATTTCAAACCGTTGAAGTAGGTAGTTTGCGCAATCACCTTAAACACCTAAATTAGGCCGCGCGTGTAACGTTTGGCGCTCTGCTTAGTAAGTACTTTTATAGTTAGCAATACCTAAGTAATTATGAATTATATTGGTTTTAAATTGAAGCATTCAATAAACAACCGTCTTGGACTTGAGATGTTTTACTGATCCAAATTCAAGATCAAGACATCTTACCGTGTCTAGAAGGGAAAAATGGTCCTGATGATGTGCTGTATACGTTTACTGTAGGTTTCGGGTTCGTTAAGGGTCTTTCTACTCACCACTCTGACGAGGAAGGCGTTGTGGTCGTGTCGCAGGTATCGCGCAGCACGCCGCACGTAGGCGCCGGGCCCGCGCATGCCGTCGCGCGCGCACAGCTCCGCTGCGCGCAAAGACCAAGGCTCCGACACGCAGTGCTGCAGCTGGACGGACAATGGACAACATTTCAAATTTTTCAAAAAGCCAAGCGTGGTGAGTATGGCAATGGACAACATTTCAAAATTGCTAAGCTCTGAAACAAAAAATACCAATGCTTTGTTTGCTTTTCCGCTGCTCGAATATATATTTATTCATTTTTTATATTGCTTATTTACTGAGAAAAAAATAAAAAAATAAAAAACGTAAGATGACGTCATCGGACGGCAGAATGTAAAATATTTCTTTGCTTAGCACATTATAGTTTTAAATTTACGTAATGCCAAACTCATGACATGTAACTGTCAAAAAAAAGACAACTTGTCAACGTTGAATGTATGAATGACGTTGACAATGTTGACACTAGTATTATTTACTTTTGACAGTAGTACCTTTTTTTTATTAAAACAATGATAAGCAAAGGAATATCGCTGTATTCAGCCGTCCGATGACGTCATTTGGCGCTTACGTCTATTTAGAATAAAAAGAATTTCAATAATTATTTTATGCATGAAAATGGACAAATTTTGAAAAAAGAAAAAATATGGGTCTGTTAATTTTATGTCTACTTTCATATAAAAAAACAATATGGACATGTTAAAAATTTGAAATGTTGTCCATTACCCCTCATGTGATTGAGGGAGGCCCGTGCCCCAGCAGTGGGGACTTAAATGGGCTGATGATGATAATGATGATCATGAATGTTAACCTTTTCTTTTTGTTACAGTCATCAGAGTCTGACAACGCGTCGGACAAGAGCGGGAGGCACAATAAGAATGACAAGGAGAACAAACCGAAGAACAATAATAACACTGACAGTAAAGGTACGGAGTCATTTACACAGATTCTGCCAAACCTACTCTAAGCGGAATTACACGTTTAAAACCCTGTTATTAGGAGACATTCAAGTATTAAGTAAGCAGATTAATGGACAACATTTCATATTTTCAACATGTCCATATTGTTTTTTTATATGAAAGTAGACATAAAATGAACAGACCCATATTTTTTCTTTTTTCAAAATTTGTCCCATTTTCATGCATAAAATAATTATTGAAATTCTTTTTATTCTAAATAGACGTAAGCGCCAAATGACGTCATCGGACGGCTGAATACAGCGATATTCCTTTGTTTATCATTGTTTTAATAAAAAAAAGGTACTACTGTCAAAGGTAAATAAACGTCATTCATACATTCAACGTTGACAAGGTGTTTTTTTTTTGACAGTTACATGTCATGAGTTTGGCATTACGTAAATTTAAAACTATAATGTGCTAAGCAAAGAAATATTTTACATTCTGCCGTCCGATGACGTCATCTTACGTTTTTTAGTTTTTAATTTTCTTCTCAGTAAATAAGCAATATAAAAAATGAATAAATATATATTCGAGCAGCGGAAAAGTAAACAAAGAATTGGTATTTTTTGTTTCAGAGCTTAGCAATTTTGAAATGTTGTCCATTATTTTTTTTTTTTATTTGACTATATGACTAGGTATGTGGTAACATTACACAATCAAAAGAACATATGCGCTTGGTAGGCATCGCAAGTTGGCATAGAGAGGAGCAGACATTTCTAATTTTATTTACTTGGTATTTGCTTTTGATATGCATTCTTCTATGTAATAGTAATATTTGGAATTTGCAATTTATTTATAATCCACATGTACTTATTTTTTCTTATATTTTATCCTGTAAATATTCGTTCACTGAGTAGTAGCATTTATGAGTAAGCAAATCTTTTAATAAATGAATTAACTTATTGTAATTATTTTCGTTTTTTATGTAATTTGGCAATTTATTATATAATTTGATCGACATCGGGTAAGGTCCGGAGCTATGTAATGTTAATTTAGAAGTTATTTGGATGAGATTATTTTTATTGCGAGGTATATGACTATATAGGAATTACATACCATCATCATCATCATCAGCCCATTTAAATGTGCAGAAATCTTAAAAAAGCGGCAAGTTATTATATTTTATATTTTGAAATAATTTACAAATGCCAAAAATGTGTAGTATAATTACTTAAAATTCATTCTACGATAGTAATATTAAATTTCTCTTGGGCTTCATCTTTATATAATACTAGCGGCCGCCCGCGACTCCGTCCGCGTGGAAAAGTAACTTTTTACCCCCCTTTCAACCCCTTACAACCCCCCTTTCGCAATAAAAAGTAGCCTATGTCCTTTCTCAGGGTCTAGATTATCTGTATACCAAATTTCATTTAAATCCGTTGAGTAGTTATGGCGTGAAAGAGTAGCAGACAGACAGACAGACAGACAGACAGACAGACAGACAGACAGAGTTACTTTCGCATTTATAATATTAGTATGGAGGGTATATGACTAAGCTCAAGATTATATAAAATATAAATATTTTATCAAAATATAGGTCAATATGTGCCAATGGCAAAAATTCTCAATTAAAAATATAACGTCTAGCCGGTTTTATGGTCATTCAAAGATTCATGGGCATGTCCATTTTAAAACTATGAAATTATTAAAACATAATTATACCATTGAATAACCCATACAATTTGAACCAACTATTATAATAGAACCATTGACATAAACGAAATATTTGATATAGCTACCATACAAACTCAAATGAAATGCATACAAAATACTTAGGTGTGACGTCACATCTTAGTAGCAATTTGTATGGAGCGTTTTGGGTTTCCCCAAAATATTGTGATTTTAAAGTTGTGATATCTCAGGTAGTTTAAATGAGAATCAAGTAATTCTTTCAACGATGTTTCTATCATTGAGAGGTCTTTTAATTGCAAAAATAAATAAAAAAATTGTCATATACCGTATTGTAACTGTTTTGAGTGTATTGTACCTCCTACATTTTATTTCAATAATTTTATGCATAGTGCCTCTGTCATAACACCACCACTGTCGTAGGTGCCCCTGAAAACCAGCGCCTCGGCATTATTATGTCTTGGCATTATGCTGAGGGTCACCTTTTCGGCACAAAAGTTTCTTTTAGTTCTAAGATAAATGTAACTAGTTTTAAGTTGTTGCTGAATAAATATTTTCTATTCTATTCTATTCATTTAAGTCCCCACTGCTGGGGCACGGGCCTCCCTCAATCACATGAGGGGTAATTGCCACACTCACCACGCTTGGCAGACGGGTTGGCGAGGGTTTTGATATAAATGCAGAGTTTTCCTTCTCTGGGTGCTGATGATCATGCCAGCAGCTTTACCTTAGTCGCCTTTTACGACACCTCGGTAAGAGTGAGGGCGGCCTATTCTACTCTGCCGGACACCACACGACATCATACAATTAGTGAGTGGCAAGTCACCGCCTGCTTATTTTTTTCGTGATTTTAATCATTGATCGGGCAGGCGCCATAGTCCCTCCATAGTCCTGGTAACCCAATCCACTAGCACCTAACCCAATAGCCCGGTCTCTTTCTACTCTTTTTCTTTCAATAGTTGTACACCAACCGGGGACTGTCCTTGGCTACACTCTCATAAGTGTATACAGGGATAGTCGCGCCACTTGCCCCTCAGGGGTTGTAAGTTAAAAGTCACTTTTTTATTCAAAACCCGAGCCCAATCATCAAATTTAAGTTTCTTACTTCACTAATTATTAGCAAACCCTCATACTGCATTTCACCCACTATTCTAACCCTTCAAAGGGCGATTTTCTAAAAACGTTGAAGTTAATTTCTATTTATTTCAAATTATACATACACATTTTCACTTTTCTAACATGAAAGACGACGGACTATCGTACAAATTTTAATCCCTTTTTTCACCCCATTAAGGGTTGATTTCACAAAAATGTTACAACAAATTGTTTTTGTAATATAAGGTGCCAAAGTAATATTTTTCAAGATTCTTACAATAAAATTGCTAAACCCCCATACCGCGTTTCTCCCCCTATTTAACCCCCTGTAAGTGATTTCAAAAAAAACTTTTGATAGTTATTTTTCATTCCCAACTATTAGTCTAAATACAAATTTTCACATTCCTAACATCAAAAATGGCGGACTTTCATAGAAACGTTCAACCGCATTTTTATAATAATAATAATTCTCACAACATCTCATATGGTTGACCTGATTCCGTACTAAGTAGTTTAAGCACTTGTGTTACAGATATCAGACAACAGAGAAACACAAATATAGGTTTACTTAAATACATATATTACACCCAGACACTGAACAAACACAAGTGTTCATCGCACGAATGTTTGTCCAGGGTGGGGATCGAACCCACGACCTACCCCCTTACCTTTACCTTATACCCACTTAAGGGGTTCTTAGTGCTCACGCTCACTATTAAAGGAACCCCCTGCCCAAATTTCCAGTGTCTATGGTCAATAGTTTGGGCTGTGGGTCCATTCCTAGTCACTAAGCCTATTGGCTGAAATGAATATCTCACCTGTCTAACAGCGATGGAGACGAGCTTATCCAGCGTGTATGCGGGATACGCCTTGATGCCCAACATCTCTCTGGCCGCGTCTTCGTACGCCGAAGGCTCGGTGTTCCCGTCGAGGACTCCCTTCACCAGCTCCAGAAGAGCACCGTAGTACTCGCCCGGGGAGGACACTTCCATCGGTAGATCTGGAAGGAAAAAAATACATGTTAGTTAAAAAAGAACATGAGTGATAGCCTCGGGATCACCTGATGGTAAGCGATTGCCGCCGCCCATGGACACCCGCGACACCATTGCAGCAGTGGAGTCACAAATGCGCTGCCAACCTTCAAACCCTCCTTTCCCCCGGATTGGGCCTCCGGTGCCCTCACTCACGCAGAGAAATACAGCACAATGCTGCTTCACGCCGGTTTTCTGTGAGGCCGTGGTATCACTCCGGTCGAGCCGGCCCTTTCATGCCGAAACGTGGCTCACCCATGGTAGTGAGTGCCACTTTAGGGTAACGGCTGTGCTTGATGTCCCGAGTTCGATTTCCGGGTTGAGTAAAAATAATTTTCACTAAATATCACCAGGGGCTGGGAAGGGGGAGGTCGAAAATGTCGCTAAAACATCAAGTGATTAATGAACGGCGCATATAGACCGTAAAATATATCTTGACTAGAATGATATGTATAAATCTATGGAATCAAATTTGGTAAAATGATAAACTTTATAACCGTTGACATAAAGGTCAAATGTCATCTGCCTGAAGGAGGACTTTCAATGAGAGTTTTTGCGTGTGAAAAATCCGCTAGATGGAGTACTATAGGAGTGAGGTTCATATATAATGTGATTGGTTATTTTTAAACGTGTTCTGTCAAAATGTCAATACTAAACAACCAATGCGATTGATGGTGGACCTCAGTCCAACAGTACGCCATCTAGCGGATTGTAACACAGGTGCTTGAGCTACCTATCTCGGAGTCAGACTAATTCATGTGATGTTGTGTAATATTTATTTATTCAAGCTGTTGGGCTTGAGCTGCAGCGCCGCCGAGACGCTGGGCCGGCACGACCGTAGTGATACTACGGCCTCACAGAAAACCGGCGTGAAGCAGCATTGTGCTGTGTTTCGCTGCGTGAGTGAGGGTACCGGAAGTTCACTCCGGGGAAGAGAGTGTTTGAAGGTGTATACTCACTGTTGGGTTTGAGCCGCTGGGCCGGCTCGACCGGAGTGACATCACGGTCTCACAGAAAACCGGCGTGAAGCAGTACTACGCTGTGTTTCGCTGCGTGAGTGAGGGTACCGGAGGCTTACTCCGGGAGAGAGGGAGTTTGATGGTGTGTACTCACTGTTGGGCTCGACCGGATTGATACCACGGCTTAACAGAAAAGCATTGCGCTGTTTCACTTCGTGAGCGAGGGTACCGAAGGCTCACTCCAAGAGAGAGGGTGTTCGAAGCTATGCACTCACTGTTGGGCTTAAGCCGCTAGGCCAGCTCGATCAGAGCGACATCACGGTCTCACAGAAAACCAGCGTGGAGCAGCATTGCGCTGTATTTCGTTGCGTGAGGGTATCGGAGGCTCACTCCAAGAGAGAGGGTGTTCAAAGGTGTGCACTCACTGTTGGGCTTAAGCTGCTAGGCCGGCTCGATCAAAACGTCATCACGGTCTCACAGAAAATCAGCGTGGAGCAGCATTGCGCTGTATTTCGTTGCGTGAGGGTACTGGAGGCTCATTTCAAGAGAGAGGGTGTTTGAAGGTGTGCATTCACTGTTGGGCTTGAGCCGCTGGGCCGTTGCGACCGGAGTGATATCACGGTCTTACAGAATACCGGCGTGGAGCAGTACTACGCTGTTTCGCTGCGTGAGTGAGGGTTATTATTCGAAGTTCTGGGGAGCGTTCGTTGCCGAGTGGTCACTGCGACCAAATTTGATCTATTGTGACCTCCGGTCCCACTTACAGATC
This sequence comes from Marasmia exigua, assembly GCA_019059595.1. Lineage (NCBI taxonomy): Eukaryota > Metazoa > Arthropoda > Insecta > Lepidoptera > Crambidae > Marasmia > Marasmia exigua. Next base: position 1,906,068 of record CM032489.1, read on the forward strand.
GTCTCCTAGGCCCACGGTTTGTATAAACCGTATAATGGCCTTGGGAGCGATAGCCTTAACATCCTCCGGGCAGATGTGGTAACTGCCCAGGGTGCGGCTTCTTGGGTGCCCGAGGGCATCGCATTGACAGAGGACGTGCATCGGTGTTTCGTCCTCTGCTTTACAGAATCTGCAGGTGGGATCTCCGGCCAGCCCGGTTCTGGTACCGTGATTGTTTAGCCTGCAATGACCAGTAATTGTTCTTGATGGTTCTTGTGAGGATGCTCAACTGTCCGCGAGATAGCGAGTGAGGGTTAACTCCGAAAGAGGGGTGTCGGAAGGTGTGACTCACTGTTGGGCTTGAGGCGCTGGGCCGGTACGACCGGAGCGACATCACGGTGTTACAGTGTTACACTGCGCTGTATTTGGTTGCGTGAGGGTACCGGAGAGGGTGTCGGTAAGTGTGCACTCACTGTTGGGCTTAAGCCGCTAGGCCGGCTCGATCAGAGCGACATTACGGTGTTACAGTGTTACATTACGCTGTATTTGGTTGCGTGAGGGTACTGGAGAGGGTGTTTGCAGGTGCGCACTCACTGTTGGGCTTAAGCCGCTAGGCCGGCTCGATCAGAGCGACATTACGGTGTTACAGTGTCACACTACGCTGTATTTGGTTGCGTGAGGGTACCCGAGTGGGTGTCGGTAAGTGTGTACTCACTGTTGGGCTTAAGCCGCTGGGCCGGTACGACCGGAGCGACATCACGGTGTTACAGTGTTACACTACGCTGTATTTGGTTGCGTGAGGGTACCGGAGAGGGTGTCGGAAGGTGCGCACTCACTGTTGGGCTTAAGCCGCTAGGCCGGCTCGATCAGAGCGACATCACGGTGTTAGTGTTACACTACGCTGTATTTGGTTGCGTGAGGGTATCGGAGAGGGTGTCGGTAAGTGTGCACTCACTATTGGGCTTGAGCCGCTGGGCCGGTACGACCGCAGTGACATCACGGTGTTACAGTGTTACTCTGCGCTGTATTTGGTTGCGTGAGGGTGTCGGAAGGTGTGAACTCACTGTTGGGCTTGAGGCGCAGCGCGGCCGCGACGCTGGGGTGCGCGCGACGCGCGTCACGACGCTCGGCGTCGCGTAGCGCTAGCGCCGTACGTCTGGCGCTGGCCAGGCGCTGGCACACGGCGCCGTGCAGCCGCAGGAACAGGTACCACGACGACGTGCACACGAAACGCGCCTCCTACGCAACACACGATACCGTTTCACACACAATTTATTTCACAACAACATCACATACGCTGATCTGACTCCGAGATAGGTAGCTCAAGCACCTGTGTTACGGATATCAGAATCAACAGTGGAATTACAAATATGTACATATACAACCTGTGCGGATAAAGAATCCACCTCACGAGTGCGAGTATAGACGAAAATAGTGTGCGAGCGAGAAGTGAATAGATGCGCCGCCATTTCTGATCCCATTCTTTATCCGCACAGGTAGTAATACTTTTCTTTTGGAAATACATACTTATAATAAATAGCAAACACCCAGACCAATACCAACAACCATGTTCATGCACACAAATGTTTGTACTGTGCGGGGATCGAACCCGCAACCCTTGCACCAGAGGCAGCGTTCACTACAACTGTTCCAAACGGGTCGTCAAACCGTTCAATCATAATCATTATTTATTGCACAAAATAATAAGAAAATCGTGCGGAAACAGAAATAATTGACGACCCGTTTGGAACAGTTGTAGTGAACGCTGCCTCTGATACAAGGGTTGCGGGCTCGATCCCCGCACAGTACAAACATTTGTGTGCATGAACATGGTTGTTGGTATTGGTCTGGGTGTTTGCTATGTATTATAAGTATGTATTTACAAAAGAAAAGTATTACTACCTGTGCGGATAAAGAATGGGATCAGAAATGGCGGCGCATCTATTCACTTCTCGCTCGCACACTATTTTCGTCTATACTCGCACTCGTGGGATGGATTCTTTATCCGCACAGGTTGTCATACTTTTCTTTTGTAAATACATACTTATAATACATAGCAAACACCCAGACCAATCCATACTAATATTATAAATGCGAAAGTAACTCTGTCTGTCTGTCTGTCTGTCTGCTACTCTTTCACGCCAAAACTACTCAACGGATTTAAATGAAATTTGGTATACAGATAATCTAGACCCTGAGAAAGGACATAGGCTACTTTTTATTGCGAAAAGGGGGTTGTAAGGGGTTGAAAGGGGGGTAAAAAGTTACTTTTCCACGCGGACGGAGTCGCGGGCGGCCGCTAGTACTATATATATTTGTAATCCCACTGTTGATTCTGATATCCGTAACACAGGTGCTTGAGCTACCTATCTCGGAGTCAGATCAATGTATGTGATGTTGTGAAATATTTATTTATTTATTTATTATAATTATTTTGGATATTTATAATGAATTTATCTTTTTTCGGTTCGACATACAAACAAACCTAGTAGAATTTAAAGCAATATTTTTCCACATCATATTCGTTTTCGGAGACGTCAGTAGGAAGGCAGCATGCGTGTATCAACACCGACGTTCAGTCAAATGCACATCGCATGTGTTTCATCATTGTCTCTTTTTAACAAATATTAACCAATTTATTACGCCTAATACAAAAATCAAATTTATTTATCAATTTATGTCAATGATAATATGTGTAACTTATATTTGTACTTAGTTGTGTTTTAGCACTGAAAGAAGACTAGCTGACATTGTTATAAGTACCTTGACCTACGCGCTAGGCAGTAATCGTGTCGTATCTCTCCCGCACACGACGTCTGTCTATTTTAGTGTTTGGACATCTTGTCTTTGGACACAACCTTCCTTTTTAAAATATTAAATATTAGATCTTTACCTATGAATTTGCCGTTGTATATGGTGATTTTCTAAGAAGTTGTATTTTCCATATTAACTTTTTTGAAGTAACTTTTAATGCTACAACTCTATAATTAACTGTGCTTTAATGTAACTCAGCCGTGTGGTCCCGGCAGAGTAGAATAGGCCACCCTCACTCTTACCGAGGTGTCGTAAAAGGCGACTAAGGTAAAGCTGCTGGCATGATCATCAGCACCCAGAGAAGGAAAACTCTGCATTTATATCAAAACCCTCGCCAACCCGTCTGCCAAGCGTGGTGAGTATGGCAATTACCCCTCATGTGATTGAGGGAGGCCCGTGCCCCAGCAGTGGGGACTTAAATGGGCTGATGATGATGATGATGATGAATGTAATTCATTGGTGGTTTACGAACATGTTGGATTGTTTTTCAGAATTAAGTTATTTATTGATAAACGTCAATTCTGCTAAGTAAATAATAATAATAATAATTCGTTTATTTCAGGCAACAAGATACAGTAAAAAATATTTCATTGGCCCATATAATAAATACCTTACAGTCTAACATACATACGTAACAAATAAAATACACATTTTTTTTTTAAATTACTACGTGTGTCGCATAGAGTTAGCTGATAGCCGTCCTCGAAACTTCCGAAAGACGACTTCCTGCGGCCAGAAGTCCTCCCTAATGAAGGTCCAAAGGAAAAGGAAAGAAATTCCATCACAAATACAATAACATCTCTGATCTCTTTGATATAAACCAGGCGTTCTGCAGAGCATGGCGCTCTGCGTGCCGGACAGATACGTCTGGCCGTCTCTATGCGCAGTCCCGCATAGAGACGCACGGACCAATATATTAAAGGAAGCGCCACTAACACGAGCATTGCGCACATTTAGCGAGGTCGCCGAGACATTCGACGTGTTTAGCTACTCTTTGACTGAATTTACAAAGGTACTTTATTTATAATTTGTTATAGCACAAAATAAATTAGGTTAAAAAAGTTATCTACACTATCGCATTGGGGAAACTAATGTTAGTTGTAAGATTTTGAATAAATAAATAAAATATAGTCTTAAAATATAGCGTTTTGGGTTCACCCAAAATAATGTGATTTTAAAGTTGGTATAATTTTGTTGGTTGGTTGGTTTGGTTGGGTAAATATCTCAGGTAGTTTAAATGAGAATAAAATGATTCTTTCAACAATGTTTCTATCATTGAGAGGTATTTTGATTACAAAAATAAAAAATAGTCAAAATTAAATACCGTATTATGGTAAGAATATACGTTATCATTATTATGTATCTATCCTGCGGGAAATCACAGAACGAAAGCCGTCCCATTCGGAAGGCTTACGTCGGGATACAGGTCCATTATTATTTTTATTATTGTGTCTAGAAAAAAAAACAGCAATTTCATATGTAAACACCTAATATTATTCCTATTTCTAACAGTTACGTCGGATCACCGAGCCAGAGGGAGCAGGCGCAGGCTACTCACGTTGGGCGGGTGGTCCCTGTAGTCGTCGTCGAGGTCCTGGCTCTCGAGCTTGACGTCGGGCTTGGGCCCGTCCTCGTTGCTGCTGCTCCGCTTCACGCTGTGCGCCGCGTTGCCGCTCTCTGCACGACAGAATACATTATAACACTGGTGCACAAGTGTTTGCATACTAACATCAAATCAAATCAAATAATTCTTTATTTGCATAGGCTTGTACACAGCACTTACAAATCGTCATACATTTGAATGACTTAAAACTATTTATAAGTACTTATGTATAATTCACATGTTAATACATATACACGAAGACTTTTAATTGGTAATCAGGACCTACTGATTCCGACTAGGTGGATGATGGCTATTGCTATAGTAATAGTAGTTACATGTCAGCGTTCCATTTTTTTTTCTTGTCTGGGACTTTAAATTAATAACTATGAATATGGTCATCCTACTCCTCCTTGTTATATATAAAACCTCTGATACAGTGATGATAACAAACCTCATTAGAGATTTAAAGTTTTTTATGTTATTGGTAGAAAACTGTCAAATGGCAGACAACGTCAAAGAAAGATAAACTGTTCTGAAGTAGGCATCTATCAATAATGATTGATGACGTATCTTCTTCACTTCATAAAAATGTAGGAAGACCATACATTCCAATTAAATTTAGATATCTAATAAAATTAAAATAAAACCTAAACAAAAAGAAAACATGTTACTACTATTACTATAGCAATTGCCATCATCCACCTAGTCGGAATCAGTAGGTCCTGATCACCGATTAAAAGTCTTCGTGTATATGTTGATACATAAAATATACTAAAGAAATAAATAAACATAATGCGATTCTACCACCGGCTCGGAAAGTTGTTTCTGGTCGAGAAGATCCGGCAAGAAACTCGCCAGTTACTCTTTTTAATCGCCAAACTTTCATACAATGTTGTGTCATCATCATACCGAGCCATACAGTTTAATTGTTACACAAAATAAAATAAAGGAAATAATAATAAAATAAATATTATGAGGTAAACCGAAGCAGACCAGTCCCCAAAGGTGGCACCTGTTCACAAGTATGACGTACGTGTCAGCCATCATTTCACTCAACCATATTAGAGGGAATGTAATGACCCGCCACATAGCGCCACCACCTCAGCGTGACGGGTAGGGCACACTGGCAAATAACCGGAATGGACAACATTTCAAAATTGCTAAGCTCTGAAACAAAAAATACCAATTCTTTGTTTACTGTTCCGCTGCTCGAATATATATTTATTCATTTTTATATTGCTTATTTACTGAGAAAAAAATTAAAAACTAAAAAACGTAAGATGACGTCATCGGACGGCAGAATGTAAAATATTTCTTTGCTTAGCACATTATAGTTTTAAATTTACGTAAATGCCAAACTCATGACATGTAACTGTCAAAAAAAAAGACAACTTGTCAACGTTGAATGTATGAATGACGTTGACAATGTTGACACTAGTATTATTTACCTTTGACAGTAGTACCTTTTTTTTATTAAAACAATGATAAGCAAAGGAATATCGCTGTATTCAGCCGTCCGATGACGTCATTTGGCGCTTACGTCTATTTAGAATATAAAGAATTTCAATAATTATTTTATGCATGAAAATGGCCAATATTTTGAAAAAAGAAAAAATATGGGTCTGTTCATTTTATGTCTTTTTTTCATATAAAAACACAATATGAACATGTTAAAAATATGAAATGTTGTCCATTAATCTGCTTACCTAATACCTGAATGTCCCCTAATAACAGGGTTTTGAAACGTGTAATTCCGCTTAGAGTAGCTTCGGCAGAATCTGTGTAAATGACTCCGTACCTTTACTGTCAGTGTTATTGTTGTTCTTCGGTTTGTTCTCCTTGTCATTCTTATTGTGCCTCCCGCTCTTGTCCGACGCGTTGTCAGACTCTGATGACTGTAACAAAAAGAAATGGTTAACATTCATGATCATCATCATCATCATCAGCCCATTTAAGTCCCCACTGCTGGGGCACGGGCCTCCCTCAATCACATGAGGGGTAATTGCCACACTCACCACGCTTGGCAGACGGGTTGGCGAGGGTTTTGATATAAATGTAGAGTTTTCCTTCTCTGGGTGCTGATGATCATGCCAGCAGCTTCACCTTAGTCGCCTTTTTCGACACCTCGGTAAGAGTGAAGGGTGGCTTATTCTACTCTGCCGGGGACCACACGGCTTTAATGATACTTACTTTTTTTTATATTTTCGCGTTGCATTACAACTATAATAAGGTCATTGACCAAACTCGAAATTTTTAAAATTTTAACTATTTTATCAAAATATAGGCAAATATGTACCAATACCAAAAATTATCAATTAAAAGTCTAGCCGGTTTTATGGTCATTCAAAGATTCATGGGCAAAGATACATTTTAAAAGTATAAAATTATTAAAAAATTGAATATTGAATTACCTATACAATTTGCACCAATTATTATAATAGAACTCTTGACATAAACGATGCATTTGTTATAGCTACCATATAAAATTCAAATGAAATGCATACAAAATACTTGTTTGTGACGTCACATCTCAGTAGCCATTTGTATGGAGCGTTTTGGGTTTGCCCAAAATAATGTGATTTTAAAGTTGTGATATCTCAGGTAGTTTAAATGAAAACCAAGCAATTCTTTCAACGATGTTTCTATCATTGAGAGGTCTTTTGATTACAAAAATTTAAAAAGAACACTGCTATCGTGTGTTGAGTGGGTTGTCACGGACAACCTGCTTGGACCTAATAGATCTAATAAAACCCGCGATTGTGTTTAGAGTGGTATCGGCAGTATCCGAAAGTCGATAAATCGTAAAACAAAACGACTATGACTGACTTCGACTGTTGACTCCTCACTTATTCTCAATAAGGGACATTGGCAAGATATCTCAAAAATATAAGTGAAAATTCATTCGGCCAATGGCGACAAGTCGCACTGTACTTAGAGTGGTATCGGGAATATCCGAAAGTCGAAACGTAAAACGAAACGACTATGACTGACTTCGACTGTTGACTCCTCACTTATTCTCAATAAGGGACATTGGCAAGATATCTCAAAAATATAAGTGAAAATTCATTCGGCCAATGGCGACAAGTCGCACTGTACTTAGAGTGGTATCGGGAATATCCGAAAGTCGAAACGTAAAACGAAACGACTATGACTGACTTCGACTGTTGACTCCTCACTTATTCTCAATAAGGGACATTGGCAAGATATCTCAAAAATATAAGTGAAAATTCATTCGGCCAATGGCGACATGTCGCACTGTACTCTACAATTACCTCTTGCTTCTCCTGCTTAACGTTGGCGCCGTTGTTGGGCGGCTTTTCGTCCGCCGGCTCGGCCGGGCTGTCCGGACTCGGTGGTTCCTCTTTCTCTTCTGCTGATAAAACAAATACAATCGTCATTTTGTATGGGAAGACGAAACACATTTCGAATAAAATTTCAAAGAATTTCCTAAAGGTTTAGACGGGACTTGATCGAAATGTGTTACATTATGCGGGTAGAAGGAGGGGACTGTTTACCGACGCACCCTGTATTAATATAAGTTTAGGCTTTTTATTTAAGCATCAACAATGTATAATTAAACAGATCTGTCTGTTTTTAAAATTGCGTTATAGCGTTGATCGCGTTCAATATAAACGCTGAAATCAGCTCCTACGGCCGCACTCAGAGACGTCATTTAAGGTGACGGGTAGGGCACACTAGCGACGCCAGTCCATTTTAATTTTTAACTACTAAATCGGATCTATTTTAAACAATTTCGGGGTAACAACCTCTCGGCAAACACTTATACTATTTATTAAATAACCATGCACAAATATTGTTTTTGTACGCGAAAATTATATCACGCCAAAAGTGGCGTGATATAATTTTCGCGTACGCGTTGGACCCAACATTTTTGCATGGTTGTTTAATAAATAGTATAAAAGTTTGCCGAGAGGTTGTAGCCACAAAATTGTTTAAAATAGATCCGGTTTAGTAGCTAAAATTAAAAATCGATTGGCGTCGATAATGTGACGGATGTGTCCTACCCGTCACATTAAAAGATAATATTCATCAGATTTAGTATCGGTAGTGTTTATGCGTATCAAAATAAGTGTCAATATTTTTTCTTAAGTAGCCAACTAAGTTAATCAACGTCTCTTGAGTGTGACAGACTACTTGAAAGTATGAAGAAATTTGGTGACTTAGGTTAGGATACATTTCTAACTCTGTGATTTTTTGGGAGACGTCAGTAGGAAGGCAGCATGCGTGTATCAACACCGACGTTCAGTCAAATGCACATCGCATGTGTTTCATCATTGTCTCTTACACAGGTAGTAATGTATACAGGTGTCTTTTAGTGGTGTTTAACGATCCCTTCATGTCCTTCATTGATGTGTAGTACCCCTTTATGTCTTTTTGTGTCTTCTAGTGACCCCTTGTGTTTTTTAAGGTGAAGGGTATACCCAATTAGTGACGTCAATTGATTTTAATTGTTAGCTACTAAACCAGATCTATTTTAAACAATTTGGGGGCTTCAGTCTCACGGTAAACACCTATACTATTCTCGGTAACACCTATACCTTAATATTTTATTTCATTTTCTTTATTTGGTACACAGAACAGAGTTACAAACAATACATGATTACTCAAAACAAAACATAGAACAAAATGGTAGGTTGCAAGACCAAAAATATGTGTACACAACATAATCATACAAGAGAACTATCGTGTAAATATTAACAAGTTTTACTGTTTTTTTTATTTATAAATATCAATATCAGAAATAAATAAAGAATATACAGTAATAATGTAATATACAATAATATCTAAAGATTAGAATGTGACAACAATTACAGGCAAACACAGCATCAGTACGTAAATGACAATTAATTCCGGACAATTTTTCGCGTACAAATGTGGTCCGCATTGTGCATGGTTTTATTTAATAAATAGTATAAAAGTTTGCCGAGAGGTTGTAACCCCGAAATTATTAAATCGATCCGGTTTTTAACTACTAAAAAATTAAAATCGAATGGCGTCGCTAGTGTGCCCTACTTGTCGCCTTAATTATTATTTAACACACATGCTGTAATGTTGGCAGGACCTCATCATCGTCAGCCCATTTAAGTCCCAACTGCTGGGGCACGGGCCTCCCTCAATAATGTAGGGGTAATTGCCATACTCACCACGCTTCGCTAGACGGGTTTGGCGAGGGTTTTGATATAAATGCAGAGTTTTCCTTCTCTGGGTGCTGATGATCATGCCAGCAGCTTTAACTTAGTCTCCTTTTTACGACACCTCGGTTAAAGTGAGGGTGGCCTATTCTACTCTGCCGGGGACCACACGGCTTTCATGATACTTAGTTTTTTTAGATTTTCGCGTTGCATTACAACTATAATAGGGTCATTGACCAAACTCGAAATATTTAAAAATTTAACTATTTTATCAAAATATACGCAAATATGTACCAATACCAAAAATTATCAATTAAAAGTCTAGCCGGTTTTATGGTCATTCAAAGATTCATGGGCAAGTCCATTTTAAAAGTATAAAATTATTTAAAAATTGAATATTAAATAACCTAATTTGCACCAACTATTATAATAGAACTCTTGACATAAACGATGCATTTGATATAGCTACCATATAAAATTCAAATGAAATGCATACAAAATACTTGTTTGTGACGTCACATCTCAGTAGCCATTTGTATGGAGTGATTTGGGTTTGCCCAAAATAATGTGATTTTTAAGTTGTGATATCTCAGATAGTTTAAATGAGAATCAAGTAATTCTTTGAACGATGTTTCTATCATTGGGAGGTCTTTTGATTACAACATTTTTAAAAAACACTGCTATTGTGTGTTGAGTGAGTTGTCACGGACAACCTGCTTGGACCTAATAGATCTAATAAAACCCGCGATTGTGTTTAGAGTGGTATCGGCAGTATCCGAAAGTCGATAAATCGTAAAACAAAACGACTATGACTGACTTCGACTGTTGACTCCTCACTTATTCTCAATAAGGGACATTGGCAAGATATCTCAAAAATATAAGTGAAAATTCATTCGGCCAATGGCGGCAAGTCGCACTGTACTTAGAGTGGTATCGGGAATATCCGAAAGTCGAAACGTAAAACGAAACGACTATGACTGACTTCGACTGTTGACTCCTCACTTATTCTCAATAAGGGACATTGGCAAGATATCTCAAAAATATAAGTGAAAATTCATTCGGCCAATGGCGACAAGTCGCACTGTACTTAGAGTGGTATCGGGAATATCCGAAAGTCGAAACGTAAAACGAAACGACTATGACTGACTTCGACTGTTGACTCCTCACTTATTCTCAATAAGGGACATTGGCAAGATATCTCAAAAATATAAGTGAAAATTCATTCGGCCAATGGCGACATGTCGCACTGTACTCTACAATTACCTCTTGCTTCTCCTGCTTAACGTTGGCGCCGTTGTTGGGCGGCTTTTCGTCCGCCGGCTCGGCCGGGCTGTCCGGACTCGGTGGTTCCTCTTTCTCTTCTGCTGATAAAACAAATACAATCGTCATTTTGTATGGGAAGACGAAACACATTTCGAATAAAATTTCAAAGAATTTCCTAAAGGTTTAGACGGGACTTGATCGAAATGTGTTACATTATGCGGGTAGAAGGAGGGGACTGTTTACCGACGCACCCTGTATTAATATAAGTTTAGGCTTTTTATTTAAGCATCAACAATGTTTAATTAAACAGATCTGTCTGTTTTTAAAATTGCGTTATAGCGTTGATCGCGTTCAATATAAACGCTGAAATCAGCTCCTACGGCCGCACTCAGAGACGTCATTTAAGGTGACGGGTAGGGCACACTAGCGACGCCAGTCCATTTTAATTTTTAACTACTAAATCGGATCTATTTTAAACAATTTCGGGGTAACAACCTCTCGGCAAACACTTATACTATTTATAAATAACCATGCACAAATATTGTTTTTGTACGCGAAAATTATATCACGCCAAAAGTGGCGTGATATAATTTTCGCGTACGCGTTGGACCCAACATTTTTGCATGGTTGTTTAATAAATAGTATAAAAGTTTGCCGAGAGGTTGTAGCCACAAAATTGTTTAAAATAGATCCGGTTTAGTAGCTAAAATTAAAAATCGATTGGCGTCGATAATGTGACGGATGTGTCCTACCCGTCACATTAAAAGATAATATTCATCAGATTTAGTATCGGTAGTGTTTATGCGTATCAAAATAAGTGTCAATATTTTTTCTTAAGTAGCCAACTAAGTTAATCAACGTCTCTTGAGTGTGACAGACTACTTGAAAGTATGAAGAAATTTGGTGACTTAGGTTAGGATACATTTCTAACTCTGTGATTTTTTGGGAGACGTCAGTAGGAAGGCAGCATGCGTGTATCAACACCGACGTTCAGTCAAATGCACATCGCATGTGTTTCATCATTGTCTCTTACACAGGTAGTAATGTATACAGGTGTCTTTTAGTGGTGTTTAACGATCCCTTCATGTCCTTCATTGATGTGTAGTACCCCTTTTTGTCTTTTTGTGTCTTCTAGTGACCCCTTGTGTTTTTTTAAGGGGAAGAGTGACGTCAATTGATTTTAATTGTTAGCTACTAAACCAGATTCATTTTAAACAATTTGGGGGCTTCAGTCTCACGGTAAACACCTATACTATTCTCGGTAACACCTATACCTTAATATTTTATTTCATTTTCTTTATTTGGTACACAGAACAGAGTTACAAACAATACATGATTACTCAAAACAAAACATAGAACAAAATGGTATGTTGCAACACCAAAAATATGTGTACACAACATAACAATCATACAGGAGAACTATCGTGTAAATATTAACAAGTTTTACTGTTTTTTTTTATTTATAAATATCAATATCAGAAATAAATAAAGAATATACAGTAATAATGTAATATACAATAATATCTAAAGATTAGAATGTGACAACAATTACAGGCAAACACAGCATCAGTACGTAAATGACAATTAATTCCGGACAATTTTTCGCGTACAAATGTTGGGTCCGCATTTGTGCATGGTTATTTAATAAATAGTATACGTGTTTGCCGAGAGGTTGTAACCCCGAAATTATTTAAAATCGATCCGGTTTTAACTACTAAAAAATTAAAATCGAATGGCGTCGCTAGTGTGCCCTACTTGTCGCCTTAATTATTATTTAACACACATGCTGTAATGTTGGCAGACCTCATCATCGTCAGCCCATTTAAGTCCCAACTGCTGGGGCACGGGCCTCCCTCAATAATGTAGGGGTAATTGCCATACTCACCACGCTTGGCAGACGGGTTGGCGATGGTTTTGATATAAATGCAGAGTTTTCCTTCTCTGGGTGCTGATGATCATGCCAGCAGCTTTACCTTAGTCGCCTATTACGACACCTCGGTAAGAGTAAGGGTGGCTTATCTACTCTGCCGGGGACCACACGGCATGTTGGCAGACCTAATAAATAAATAAATAAAATGTGGAGATCTGAGGCTACCTTCGTCCCGCTCGTCGTCGGAGAGCGGCTGGCGCGGGTGCGCGAACAGGTCGGGCAGGAAGTGGCGCAGCAGCTGCTTGATGCGGCGCTTCTCCGCCTTCTGGATGGCGGTCTGCCGCCGCGCGTGGTGGATCAGCAGCTCCGTGCAGTCGCGCAGGATCTTGATGGCTGCGGAGACGGGGTGATCGTAAGCGATGGGGGCACTATTTATTTATATGGGATAGCAACAGCGTATTACAATTTCAGGTACAATCTTACTTATTAATACAGGGCTCACTTATTACCAGCGCCATGGCCGGTACCTAACCCTTCCTCAAGTCGTGGCTTAAGCTGAGTGAGCTCCTTTTTGTTACACACCGCGACACACCTGGACACAATGTAGGTATATATTGCCCGGCCGAATTAATTGAACTTGTAGGTATTTATTTCTTTTTTTTTTTGCTAATGTGAGTTGTTTTTACTTTTACTTTCACAAGTATGTTTTTTTTTCTTTATCTGTAATTTTGTGTATCATGTGTGTTTAACAACTAAATGTTTTCATCTCATCTTATCTTAATACAATTTTAAAGGCAAATTTGCACCCTCAGTGAAAAATAATCATAAGCAATATTAATTCGAATCATCTATTTTATCATATTTGAAAAGTAAGTTTAAAGATAATTTGTTCCATTCCATTCGTCAAATTAAAGAAGAAAAATATGAAATAAATTCGACATATGTATCTTATAAACACTTAACGTAACAAATATTCTAATGACTGGGGTTTTTAAGACCCGTTTAGCGCAATGGTTTATCCGCCGGTTGAGACGCAATTATTTTTTTATTATGACTCTACCTGAACATAATTCGCCAATGTCAACAGTCAAAGTCAGTCAAAGCCACAGTCACTCAATATAACGCCGGTGTTTTACGTTTTATCGAGCTACGGATTCAGCGGATATCACTCTAAAAGCAATCGCGGGTTTTAAGACTCTATTAGGTCCAAGCAAGTTGTCACAAGACAACGCACTCGACACACAGTAGCAGTGTTAAAAACGACACAATTCAACGATTCTTATTATTAAGATCACTTATCGGCACTTCATTGCACAAGTAAACACCAATTTTGTTAACTAAAAACCACTAGGTACAAATTTAAAGCCTTTGAACTGCATCAGCCCACGCGGCTTGTTTAGCCCTACTCGCCGAATCGGAATAATAATAGATAAAGATAAAAAAAATAATAAATATTTCATAACATCACATATGTTCCTTCATTCGGATTAGTTCCATTCCTTAGTCTCATGACGATACTACTGCGTTTTTTTATACGTCAAGTTGTAATGATGTAACTACTGCGATTAATCAAACCAAATACAATGGCCGAGTCAAATATTCAATAACCGATTGCCAAGTTAATAACCGACTTGGTAACATAGATGTCACCACTTCTGAGTGCGAGACTTGGATTTTTGGACAAGTTTAGTTTTTATGGGAAAAAATAAGTCAATTAAATTACTTCTTTAAATTATAGAATTAAAATTACCAATAAATAAATTATGTTTTTAGAAAATAGGTATATACTATTGTACGATCATTTAATTGCAGTGGCAACATTGTAGTAGCTTTTTGGGTCTTGAATTCTAGTTTCGGGTATTGATGATACTAATTGAAAACCTTTTAATAAGGGTTTTCGCGTTTGAAAAATCCGCTAGATGGAGTACCATAGGAGTGAGGTCCATATACAATGTGATTGGTTGCTTTTAATCATCATCATCAGCCCATTTAAGTCCCCACTGCTGGGGCACGGGCCTCCCTCAACCACATGAGGGGTAATTGCCATACTCACCACGCTTGGCAAACGGGTTGGCGAGGGTTTAGATATAAATGCAGAGTTTTCCTTCTCTGGGTGCTGATGATCATGCCAGCAGCTTTACCTTAGTCGCCTTTTACGACACCTCGGTAAGAGTGAGAGTGGCCTATTCTACTCTGCCGGGGACCACACGGCCACTTTTAATCGTTTGGCCACTTTTGCTTTTAATTGTGATCTGTCAAAATGTCAATTTGACACAGGGCTTGTTAACGATACCAAATTCACACTAAAAGTATCGGTAAGTAACGTTATTTTCTTAAAGGTAAAAATTTAACGGTATCATGGATAACGATACTTTGAGTACCGAATCGAAAATATTGGTACCAAATTAACGTTAAAAGTAGCGATACTTTTTCGTTACCTATAATGCGTTGTTGCCAATCCGGCCGGCGGCGCGCGCGGCCTCGCGATGCAGAGCGGCAACATCACGCTTACAATGCTATGCCATGCACATCTACTAAAATTAAAATACGTAGTTCGGTTAAGGTGACGGGTAGGGTACACTAGCGACGCTAATCGATTTTAATTTTTAGCTACTAAACCGGATCTAATTTTAACCATTTTGGGGTTACAACCTCTCGGTAGGTTAGGGTCAAATTACATATTGGGGTCAAATGACACATTATGGAGTCAAGATACTCCAGCGTCCAGGTGTTCACTCTTACATTCAAGTCTTAATACCATTTTTCACATTCCTATAACTAAAGTTGATGAACTTTCATACAAACTTCAAAATCCCTTTTTACATTTTTTAAATTTGACAAAAGTCCATGTGCAGCGGCTATCGCTTACCATCAGGTAATCCGTCTGCTCGTCTGCCACCTATGACATAAAAAAACCAGAAAAATACGTATAGCTTTTTATGATTTTAACTTTTAAACTGTAAAATTCCCCATATTGCATTTTATCCCCTAATTTACCCCCACAAAGGGTAACTTTCCTAAAAAGGTTAAAATGAGTTACTTTTATCTCAAATTATAAGTATGAATTGAAATTTTCCCTACATGAAACATCCTATATATAGATAGATTAGATGGAAACAAGATTATTTTATATTATTTATTAGGCCTAATTTTGTTAACTGCATATGTAGCGGAACTTAATCTTCCTGCCAAGGCAACAATATGGGGATCCTATTGCAATTTTGGATCTATAGTGATACCATGAAACTTAAACCCCCTTATTACAAATCGCGAACTAAGGATATTCCCGGAACAAAACTCGTGCCAGCCCCTTTTAACATCACGCGTTGGACTAGAATGACATGAGCTTTAGTATAGTAATAACTTTAAATCGCGATTTAGGATAAGGTGGAAAGTAATTTTATATTATGCTTATAAACCCGAAATAAAATGTTAAAAGCATTCTACCTAATTTTAAATCATTGAACTTTGTTTCCAATTCTTCAATAAATAAAATACCTATCCCTACTTGCAAGGTACTCGGTAACGTAATCGGTTCTAAAACTTTACCAGTTTCCGACCTTTTATGTTATGCCGCGCGCCGCGCAAATCAATATAATAGAGTGGAATACATCGAATGAAAGCGAAAGAAAGAGATGAAAAAGTAATGATATTTTACCGTTACTATTTACCGATAAAAACTTCTTAACGGTAAACCCTTTTACCGGTAAATGGCCAACCAAGTATCGCTACCATGCGTAACGTTACCTCTACTAGTAACGTTATTCTCGTACGATGCAAGTAACGATACCAAATTTTTAACGGTATTCAAAGCCCTGATTTGACAAACTAAACAACCAATGCGGTTGATGTTGGGCCTCAGTCCAACAGTACGCCATCTAGCGGATTTTTCACACGCGTAAAACCCTCATTATAAAAAAAAAGCCATCTTTTAATGACTTTTAACATTCTCACCTTCCTGCCTGGAGTGCATGTTGTAATCCAGCACAAGATGCGGCCCGGGCCGTTTGGCCTGGTACGCGCTCTCCACCTCGTTGAACAGCGACTTGGACCGCATCGCCTTCAGGTCGTTCTGTTTGAAGTTGATGCCCTGGTGGTCCAGAGATTTCAGGTAGTATTTCTCGTTTTGCTCGCGCCATTGCTTGTTGAAGCCCTGTGGAGGTTTCGGAAGGATTAGACATGAAACTTACAAGTAGGATAAGTTTGATCCCTGATTTATTGATGTTTACTAAGAAATGAGAGGTTTTCCCGTGGTAAAATATAATAATCCTTATATTTCAAAATTATTTTCTAAACGTAATATTCATAATAAATTTAAAATAAATATTATTTTTAGAGTTCCTATGCACCAATAAATAATACGAGAAGGTTTTTCAAAAAAAGTCAAATAGCCTATTGTTACATAGAAATATATTCTCTTTTTCCTTTGTAATATCAGTATAGATAGTTTTTCGGAGACGTCAGTAGGAAGGCAGCATGCGTGTATCAACACTGACATTCAGTCAAATGCACATCGCATGTGTTTCATCATTGTCTCTTTTAAATTTTACGCTTTAGCCACAATTAGCCGGCTCGACTAATGGACAACATTTCAAAATTGCTAAGCTCTGAAACAAAAAATACCATTGCTTTGTTTACTTTTCCGCTGCTCGAATATATATTTATTAATTTTTTATATTGCTTATTTACTGAGAAAAAAAATTAAAAACTAAAAAACGTAAGATGACGTCATCGGACGGCAGAATGTAAAATATTTCTTTGCTTAGCACATTATAGTTTTAAATTTACGAAATGCCAAACCCATGACATGTAACTGTCAAAAAAAAAGACAACTTGTCAACGTTGAATGTATGAATGACGTTGACAATGTTGACACTAGTATTATTTACCTTTGACAGTAGTACAGTCAGAATCAAAAGTAGCTAAACATTATAGAACTTTGTCACACTAAGTTTTGCGCAGCTTGAGTAAGTCAAACACTTATTAAAACTGCGCAATGGTTCAAAAGTGTAACAAAGTTCTAAAATGTCCAGCTACTTTTGATTCTGACTGTACCTTTTTTTTATTAAAACAATGATAAGCAAAGGAACATCGCTGTATTCAGCCGTCCGATGACGTCATTTGGCGCTTACGTCTATTTAGAATAAAAAGAATTTCAATAATTATTTTATGCATAAAAATGGACAAATTTTGAAAAAAGAAAAAATGGGATCTGTTCATTTTATGTCTATTTTCATATAAAAAAACAATATGGACATGTTAAAAATATGATATGTTGTCCATTGTTGCTAAAGAGTGCACATCGGCTGTGTTTCGTTAAACAAGCGAGGGTACTGGATGACTAATCAAGGCTGGCAGAGCACTTGTGACTTCAATGGCGTTACCATCAGGTGATCCGTTTTCTCTTCTGAAGAACGGAACGAATGTTGTCTTATTAACTACAATTAACAAGTCGCCAAGCCACTGACAGATGTTGACGACCTTTTGTCGTCGTCATGTTGGGTTCGAACCCAGCAACTCTTGCGCAGCTGTCGCTTAAAAGTGCGACCTACTATAGTCCATTCAGTATGTGAAGGCGAATTAGACAGTTAAAACTTTTCGTATCATGCATACAACTTTCTACAAATAAAAATATTAAGTTGTAAATATTATTAAATTTTTTGTGTTCTTCTTCGTCAGCCCATTTAAGTCCCCACTGCTGGGGCACGGGCCTCCCTCAATCACATGAGGGGTAATTGCCATACTCACCACGCATGGCAGACGGGTAGGCGAGGGTTTTGATATAAATGCAGTTTTCCTTCTCTGGATGCTGATGATCATGCCAGCAACTTTACCTTAGTCGCCTTTTACGACACCTCGGTAAGAGTGAGTACTCTGCCGGAGCCCACACGGCTAATTATTTAATAATTTGTGTTCTTATTCTTCCAAAATAACAAGTTATCATGTTTCTCAATTAATCTGAACAAATACTTAAAATAATAATTAACAACAAAAAATGTAAAAAATATCTTACGAATTGCCCAATGCGCTAATCGGAATTTTTGCTAATGGGATTGACACAAACAATCGCAATAAATCAGTAATCGGTATGGCAGCCATCTTACCATCGAATCACGATTATTGACTCATGCAAAATATCTCCACACAGATTGCATTAGGGATCAAGAACTAGTCATTTCTCTAAATGACGAAGGTGGTTCCGACACGTCAAGCAAGAGTTGTTATTTTTCAGATGAATAAGATGTATATTTGTCATTTATTTCTCGTGTAGCACTGAGAATATTTACATTTTGTAATTCATATTTGGATAATTCGAATTCGTAGATAAAATTTTGATGAAGATTATAAATCAAACAAATAAAAAGTCGATTAGATTTCTAAAGCAAATATATTATATTGACCGACCGGATGGCGCAATTGGTAGTGACCCTGCCTCTTACGCCAAAGGTCGTGGGTTCGATCCCCACCCTGGACAAACATTCGTGCGATGAACACTTGTGTTTGTTCAGTGTCTGGGTGTAATATATGTATTAAAGTATATATTTGTGTTCCTCTGTTGTCTGATATCTGTAACACAAGTGCTTAAGTTACTTAGCACGGAATCAGGTCAACGTATGAGATGTTGTGAGAATTATTATTATTATTCTCGATTTTTAAAAACCTCGGTTAGGTTTAAAAGGAGCGTCTCACTTTTAATGTCAAATAGAACTGTCCTATTCACCTTCATACACTGAATGCACTATAACTACTACGCCACCGAGGCAGTCAATCAGACAGAGAGAGATTCTACGATGCTGGTTCGTAGTGTACATACCTTATTCACCCTCAAACACTGAATGGACTATAACTACTACGCCACGGAGGCAGTCAATCGGACAGAGCAAGCTAGATTCTACGATACTACATAGGCCGCGCTCCGAGATACGCTCTGAGCGCTTTCAGCGCGCTAACAGTCGTTCCGTTTTGACGTGAGCGCGTTCATAAACGATTTCTTCACGTAATGGTGATGTCATTATCGGCGCCATCTTGCAATTACAGTGCTCTGGCTCAGAGGCAATATTACTCTAAGCGCTGTCAAAAGTGACATTTCAAAAACAATATTGTTTGTTATAAAACGTTTATAAAAACTATTTAATTACTTAAGGAATGAATGAATGAATATACTTTTATTGCACTCAAAATAAAGTATGAAAACTTAAAAACTAGGTATTACAAGATGTGTACAACGAAGGCGGCCTTATTACTATGAGCGATCTCTTCCAGGCAACCTTTGGGTAAAGGACACTTGATGAAGGAATAGAAATGTAATCTATTTATTAATCATATATATTATATATATTGTATGTATTAGTATATTCATATTTTATTTATGTATTTGCATTTAAACTTTCTGTGTAAGTATATAAATATTTAAGATTGCACCGCCCTACACCTTCATCAAGTGTCCTTTATCCAAAGGTTGCCTGGAAGAGATCGCTCATAGTGATAAGGCCGCCTTCGTTGTACTAATCCTGTAATATCTAGTTTTAAGTTTTCATACTTTATTTTGAGTGCAATAAAAGTATATTCATTCATTCATTCATTCAAATGACAGACAAAAAAAAATATAATAATTTAATATTTGTCGAACTATCCGTTTGAAAAACGTCATAATCGCTGTTAGCGCGCCAACAGATCGTTCCCAATGGACAACATTTCAAAATTGCTAAGCTCTGAAACAAAAAATACCAATGCTTTGTTTACTTTTCCGCTGCTCGAATATATATTTATTCATTTTTTATATTGCTTATTTACTGAGAAAAAAAATAAAAACTAAAAAACGTAAGATGACGTCATCGGACGGCAGAATGTAAAATATTTCTTTGCTTAGCACATTATAGTTTTAAATTTACGTAATGCCAAACTCATGACATGTAACTGTCAAAAAAAAAAGACAACTTGTCAACGTTGAATGTATGAATGACGTTGACAATGTTGACACTAGTATTATTTACCTTTGACAGTAGTACCTTTTTTTATTAAAGCAATGATAAGCAAAGGAATATCGCTGTATTCAGCCGTCCGATGACGTCATTTGGCGCTTACGTCTATTTAGAATAAAAAGAATTTCAATAATTATTTTATGCATGAAAATGGACAAATTTTGAAAAAAGAAAAAATATGGGTCTGTTCATTTTATGTCTACTTTCATATAAAAAAACAATATGGACATGTTAAAAATATGAAATGTTGTCCATTGAAATATCGCTATCAACGCTGTAAGCACGAGAACTAAATCGGAACGGCTGTTGGCGTCGTGAGTTCTGCCAGCGCTTAGGGCGTATCTCGGAACGCGGCCACAGTTGGTAGTGTACATACCTTCTGCGCCTCCCGCCACTCGTCCTCCTTGGCCTTGAGCCGGCGCAGCACCACGGGCACGGCCACCACCGGGTTCTTCTTCAGCCCCGCGATGATGTCCACCGCCTGCGACAAGCCACCAACCCACCGTCACGACTCACTCACCAAGCAATGCTTTACTCCATTCACATTGTGTTACACGTAAATAATGCACTTCAAAATTTTTTCAACAGTCTCCGGGTAGGACTCGAATCCACGACACATTAGATATATACGCAAGCAGTATGGACACTACGAACAAACGCTCGATTACACACGCACACAGACGCACACTTTACACGGATTCTAAGGTCCCATCGGAGTACCATCATCATCTCAGCAAATTTAAGTCCCCACTGCTGGGGCACGGGCCTCCCTCAATCACATGAGGGGTAATTGCCATACTCACCACGCTTGGCAGACGGGTTGGCAAGGACAATCACATCGGAGTACAATCGTAGGAACTAAATTCAGGGTTGTCGGTTTTACTCGAGTGCCGCTTACTTTATTTTGGTAGAGAAAATAAGTACAACTTGTGCGGATAAAGAATGGGATCAGAAATGGCGGCGCATCTCTCGCACTCGTGGGGTGCGCACTCATAAAGCAGAAATGGCGGCGCATCTATTCACTTCTCGCTCGCACACTATTTGCGTCTATACTCGCACCCCACGAGTGCGAGTATAGACGTATAGACGCAAATAGTGTGCGAGCGAGAAGTGAATAGATGCGCCGCCATTTCTGATCCCATTCTTTATCCGCACGATTTGTACAAATATTGATGAAACTATCGTCGGCTCATGGCAAAGCAAAAAGTACCGGTAACTTGTCGATAAAGCAGTTGCCCGGTTAGCAAAAGATCGTGAGTATTCGAGTCCCACCCGAAGGCTGTCGAAATTTTTTAAGTGCATTATTCACTTAAGAATAAATTGGAAAAGATTGCTATACCCAAAAAAATCGTACACATTATTACAAATCGCGATGTAAAGATTAGAATAGCTAGATAATTCAATATATTGAAATCATCGTGCCTAATTAAAACTAAAAAATCTACATTACATAAAATAATAATACAGGCATAGAGCAATAAAATACTTCGCCATATTGCGAAATCTTATTAAATTATACTCTATATTTTTAATTTTGTGGACTTAACTGACAGGTGTAAAATGTCAAATTTATACAGTGTTAGCCGTGGGATATCCACACTTCGGCACGTAGGGGCCGGCTGGACCTGAGGGATACCACGGCCTCACAGAAAACCGGCGGAAAACACCACTGTGTTATGTTTCGCAGCGAGAGTGGAGAGTTTCGGAGGCCCAATCCGGCGAAAAGAGGAGTTTAAAGGTTGGCAGCGCACTTGTGTGCGCACACTAGTGTTCTCGTCACATCTGTCACCTATCACATACAACAAAGTTTTTTTTTTATAATCTGATAGGTGGCAGACGAGCAGACGGATCACCTGATGGTAAGCGATTGCCGCCGCCCATGGACACAAGTGCGCTGCCAACCTTTGAACCCCCCTTTCCCCCGGATTGGGCCTCCGATACCCTCACTCACGCAGCAAAACACAGCACAGTGCCGCTTCACGCCGGTTTTCTGTGAGGCCGTGGTGGTATCACTCCGGTCAAGCCGGCCCATTCATGCTGAAGCGTGGCTCTCCACGGTCAATAAAGTTGGGATTTTGACATTTGCATGTCAATTTAGTCTATTAAAAGTCAAGAGTATAACTTCACGATTTTGGTTGATGACAAAAATTTGAACTAATGTCGCCAACTATACTCGAAACTGGAATTCAAGATCAAAAAAACTACGACAGATACGTCAGTGTCAAATCTATCAATGTCACTTATGTCATTGTCAAATTAAGTTTTCAGGGTTTTTCTACCTTTTTGTTATATGCTTATTTTCTTAGTATAGGCTGGCACAATTAATGATAAGGATTTTCTCAAAAAAATAGCAACTTAATTACATCTTCATCTTCACCATCACTAATGTCAGAATCTCTGACTATGGAATCTGAGTCGGTCACTCGACCTATAGATTCTGCCGAGACTACTCTTAACGAAATCGCAGGTTTTAAGACTCTCTTAGGTCCTAGCAAGTGGTTCAGGTGACAACACACAATAGCATTGTTTAAAAAGATTAAAATTCAAAGATTCCTATATTAATATCCCTTTGCGGCACCTCACTGCACGAAACAACATGTAAGTTCAAATGTTGTACCAAATGTTATTAACACCTGAAGTGATACAAGCTCAATAACAGGTTTTCTACCAAACATTTCGGATGATTAAGTTTATATTAAATTGTCTTGTGTTTATGTAAATATAAGTCAATAAAATTACTTCTTTATATTATAGAATTAAAATTACCAATAAAAAAATTATGTTGGCGTAGGTATGTTATAAGAAATATGTATATACTATTGTACGATCATTTTATTGCAGTGGCAACATTGTAGTAGTTTTTTTGGTCTTGAATTCCAGTTTTGGGTATAATTTATACTAACTAAAATTATAAATAAGCATAGATAAAAGTGCAACAGGCCCTGATTAAGCATGCGCCTCAAACTACTCGTGTTGTGTATATGTCACCGGAAAATAACAAGATCCGTAAATTTATCAATTTGCTAGGAAGTTTATAAACTTTCGTAGGATTCTAAACGGGAGATAAATTTTATTATGTAACGTTCACACTTTCGTAAATTTATCAATTTCCGACGTCACACGGTAAATTTATAAACTAACGGATATCTATTCGTAAAATTTTATATGGTTCGACCAATCACAGAAATTCTTTAAAAATACGAATCTTTGAAATACGTAAACTAACACAATAAAAAAATGTAATGACCTTGCAATATTTAAGAAAAAAATGTTCAACTATTTAATCGAAAATGCGTTTTATTCTGTTAATGAATATTTAGAATCAAAATGAACTTTGACATAGTAATTTAGAGATTTATTGTGACTTGCTATAAAATATTTCATTTATTTAATGTGAATTTCGATCATTGTATTATGACATTTGTATTATTGTAATTAATTAATTTGGACATTTCGCGCTGTTATGAATTTAATTATTACGAACTAACTGACAATGACATCAATTAGGTACTATACTTCCTATGACATTGTAATAATAATGTAACATTGAAATTTATAATTTGTACGTCAGTGAAAGACAAGGCATAGTGACACAATACTCTCCAACAACATCTGTAATCTAGCTATGTTTTACAAATAAATCCTTTTAGTATTTGTATTTGTAAAATAACACACTTCTCTCTGTTTGGTCAATATTGATAGTGGCAATGCCAATCAGATCGCGCGTAGCGTTCGGATATTGCTTACTTATTATTTTACGAATGAGTTCAGTAAGTTTATCAATGTACGAAAATGTAAACGTAATGTTTCTCCCGTTTAGAATCTTATAAAAGTATGCCCTCGTGTTGTGTATATATTGAATGCATTGTAATGAAGTACAGTGTATTTTTGTTACTTTATAAAATGTCATGATAGATACTTTTTTTAGATTCTTTATGTATACGTTTATATTTATATATTATATATAGTACAAACATTTGTGTGTATGAACATGTCTGTTTGTATTGGTCTGAGTGTTTGTATGTATTATAAGTATGTATTTACAAAAGAAAAGTATTATATGTATATATTTGTAATTCCGCTGTTGATTCTGACATCCGTAACACAGGTGCTTGAGCTACCTTTCTCAGAGTCAGATCAATGTCTGTGATGCTGTGAAATATTTATTTATTTATATAAAGTGAGATTTTAACATTATTTGTACATATTTAATTCATTTATAAAAGTTGTTTTACATACCATGTTTATACGAAAAATGTTTTTATAAGGATGTAACTATTTACATTTTGTATTTTACTAAAACAATATCAAAAATAGTTTTTTACGGAATATCTATATTTTTTTCCAGGCTTCCAATATTTCGGCGCTCTTACAAGCGTACCAAGGCAACCAGGAATTACACGCCAAGGTGAGGAGAAGTCTTGGCAAACGTAATGTAGGGCGCCCTTTGGCTAGATGGGGGGACGATCTGCGCAGGATGGCTGGCAAGAGCTGGATGCGAGAAGCCATGGATAGATCACAGTGGCGAACAATTTGAGAGGCCTACGTCCAGCAGTGGACTGCGATAGGCTGATGATGATGATGTGAGGAGAAGGAGGGTTGCAAGCGCCGTGGTGGCGCCAAGTTTTGTCTAACACAAATTGGTGCTGGAGGCAGTGTAGTGTAGTGTAGTGTAGTGTAGTGTAGTGTAGTGTAAGGCATGCGGGGCGTGTCGCGCGTACCACCTTATCGCCGTATATGCGGCGCAGCGCGCGCTGGTGGATGGTGGGCGAGTGGCCGCCGAGGCAGTGTAGTGTAGTGTAGTGTAGTGTAGTGTAAGGCATGCGGGGCGTGTCGCGCGTACCACCTTATCGCCGTATATGCGGCGCAGCGCGCGCTGGTGGATGGTGGGCGAGTGGCCGCCGAGGCAGTGTAGTGTAGTGTAGTGTAGTGTAGTGTAGTGTAAGGCATGCGGGGCGTGTCGCGCGTACCACCTTATCGCCGTATATGCGGCGCAGCGCGCGCTGGTGGATGGTGGGCGAGTGGCCGCCGAGGCAGTGTAGTGTAGTGTAGTGTAGTGTAGTGTAGTGTAAGGCATGCGGGGCGTGTCGCGCGTACCACCTTATCGCCGTATATGCGGCGCAGCGCGCGCTGGTGGATGGTGGGCGAGTGGCCGCCGAGGCAGTGTAGTGTAGTGTAGTAGTGTAGTGTAGTGTAAGGCATGCGGGGCGTGTCGCGCGTACCACCTTATCGCCGTATATGCGGCGCAGCGCGCGCTGGTGGATGGTGGGCGAGTGGCCGCCGAGGCAGTGTAGTGTAGTGTAGTGTAGTGTAGTGTAAGGCATGCGGGGCGTGTCGCGCGTACCACCTTATCGCCGTATATGCGGCGCAGCGCGCGCTGGTGGATGGTGGGCGAGTGGCCGCCGAGGCAGTGTAGTGTAGTGTAGTGTAGTGTAGTGTAGTGTAAGGCATGCGGGGCGTGTCGCGCGTACCACCTTATCGCCGTATATGCGGCGCAGCGCGCGCTGGTGGATGGTGGGCGAGTGGCCGCCGAGGCAGTCGTCGAGGCGCTGTCGCGCCGCCTCCTCGGCGCTGAGGCGCGACAGCTTCTTGGCCACGCCCTCCAGCACGCGGATGGTGGCCGCGTTCGTCTCGATCACCACGTCCAGCTGCGGGGGAATCGGAACTTGTCAGAACGTCCAGGGTTCTCTGAACCGTTGAAAGCTTTCAGTGACTAGTCTTTTTTTTTTTTTTTTGGTCAATAAGCCAACGCTTGACCACAATCGCACCTGATGGAAAGCGACGATGAGGTCTAGGATGATACGCGTTTGCCTAAAAGATGCCTGTTCACTCTTGCCTTAAAGATGCCCAGATTATAGTGGTCAGGAAAAACAGATCTCGGCAGAGAGTTCCATTCCTTAGCCGTCCGCATTATAAATGTGGAAGCAAATCGCTTCGTGCGGATAAGGGGTATTTCTACCACATAAGGATGAAAGCTCTCGCCGCGCCTTGTCGTCCGATGATGGAATGGGCTGGTCTACATCTAAAACTCAATTAAGGTGACGGGTAGGGGATGATTCCCGATGTTCCCCGATTTCCCCATCAACTTTTTTTATGTGCCAGGTGGCGGACGAGCAGACGGATCGCCTGATGGTAAACGACTGCCGCCGCCCATAGACACCTGCAACACCAGTGGAGTCACAAGTGCAGTGCCGACCTTTAAACTCCCTTTTCCCCCGGATTGATCACCTTAAGGTGACGGGTAGGGAAAAATTTAATTTTTAGCTAATAAGCCCGATCTAATTTAAACATATTCGGGGTTACAGCCTCTCGGCAAACACCTAAACTATTTATTTAATACTTACAGTTAACTGTTTGGTCTGCTTTTGCACTCGAATTTTGAATTACCGCTAAAAGTGGCCGCTTTTGGCGTGAATCAATTTTTCGCGTACAAAAATGGACCAAACATTTATGCATGGTTATTTAATAAATAGTAAAAGTGTTTGCAAAGAGGTTGTAACCCCGAATTTGTTTAAAATAGATCCGGAACAGTACCTAAAAATTAAAATCGATTGGCGTCGCTAGTGTACCCTACCCGTAACCTTAACTTAACTTGACATTTATTTTTGAAAGAAAATAAGAAAATACATTTATTGACCATCACAACACAGAATAAGTAAATACAATACGCATACCAGAAATGTTTTGCTGTATTCTATAGGATTTGTCCCCCTGAGTATTTATTAAACCGTAGGGTCATTACCTAGGTTTTAATTGAGTTCAAAAATCAACACCTTCCTACATTTTCAGAGAATTATGTATCTAAAAACCGGTTTTTTTCGGTATTCCAAATCTAGACATTTCGACATTAGGGGAACAAGTTATAGCAAATTATTTTGTTTGCACTTTCGTTTAGACAAAAAAATTTTTTTTTTTTTATATTAGAGGTGGCAGACGAGCAGACGGATCACCTGATGGTAAGCAATTCCGCCGCCCATGGACACCCGCAACACCAGTGGAGTCACAAGTGCGCTGCCAACCTTTTCCCCGTTGATGTCTATGAGCGGCGGTTACCATTTACTATCAGATTATTCGCAATAAAAAGAAACTTTCACAAAAATATTTTTCCGCAATGGACTTTTCTATAAAAACATATTTTTCGGAGACGTCAGTAGGAAGGCAGCATGCGTGCATCAACACCGACGTTCAGTCAAATGCACATCGCATGTGTTTCATCATTGTCTCTTACACAGGTACAAAAAAAAACTTTATAGTTCAGTAAAATGTAACATTTAACTCACTTCAAATCTCTCATCCTCACAGCGGTAGATGTATTCCTCATACTGAGTCTTCCGTGAGGTGACGAACGTCGAATCCTCACTCCACGTCGGGAACGACACCCACGTATCGTTCAGCACCTGTTATAAAATTTAATAAAAAAATCTTATAATAATATATTTGGCAATACGTAAGTATAGAGTTCCAGCTATCCCGGCTCATTTGCTATAAGTTATTGAAGAGTCACTTCGGTTTCCCTAAGATTCCATCATCAGATCCTGACATGGTGACAATGAGACCACGGCAGGTGTGCATGGAGAATTCTCATCTTTCGTCGAATGAGTTTCTGGAACCATTTTGACGTATGTAATGATAAAATATTACAGAAACTTACGGATGAATGAATGAATGAATATACTTTTATAGCACTCAAAGTACTGTATGAAAACTTAAGGTGACGTGTAGGGCACACTAGCGAGGCCAAGCGATTTTAATTTTTAGCTACTAAACCGGATCTATTTTAAACAATTTCGTGGTTACAACCTCTCGGCACACACCCATACTATTTAATACTTATAGTTATACTTATACTGTTTGGTCTGCTTTCGCACTCGAATTTTGGTATACCGCCAAAAGTGGCCGCTTTTGGCGTGAATCAAATTGTCGCGTACAAAACCGGACCCAAAGTTTGTGCATTGTTATTTAATAAATAGTATAAGTGTTTGCCGAGAGGTTGTAACCCCGGAATTGTTTAAAATAGATCCGGTTTAGTAGCTAAAAATTAAAATCGATTGGCGTCGCTAGTGTGCCCTACCCGTCACCATAATACTAGCTATTACAGGATATTTACAACGAAGGCGGCCTTATTACTATGAGCTATCCCTTCCAGGCAACCTTTGGGTAAAGGACACTTGATGGAGGTGTAGGGCAGTGCAATATTAATATTTATATACTTACATAGAAAGTTTAAATATTAATGTATGAATAAAATATAAATATATTAATACATATCTGCATAAAATATCATAAAGTACATACAAATACTATGATTCTGGATTATGGAGAAAGAAAGAAAAGTTTACAAGACTTTGGCTGGAGCATTCTCCTATAACCTTTGGTAATTTTGGAATTCTGTTAAACTTGTCCAATGGCTTCCAGTAACCTTTTGTAAGATTATCTTTATTGATTTTAGGCTAACATTAACCATAATCGAACCTGGGTAATTATTTTTTAAAACAATCCGTTTGGATAAGTGGTAGTGAACGCTGCCTTTCGTCCAAGGGTTGCGGGTTCGATCCCCGCACAGTACAAACATTTGGGCCGGGAGAGCCAAAAGCTGTGTGCATGAACATGTCTGTTTGTATTGGTCTGGGTGTTTTCTATGTATTATTCTATGTATTACAAGTATGTATTTACAAAAGAAAAGTATTTTTGTTCTTCATCATCTTAGCGTGAAATTCCTTCTTCCGAAGCTGTCGCTTTGGAGCCCGAGGTACACTTAGACCACGATTCAGGATGGTGGGTCTGGTAATTACAATGAAGCGACTGCCGTCTGACCTTCGCAACCCATTATCAGGGGAACCAGACCAACTGAATCATGATTACACGTTTCAGAAACTTTTTCCGAAACGTTCCTCACGATGTTTTCCCTCACCGCCGAGCAGATGGTAATGGTAGAAATACGCACATAGATTTGAAAAACCCTTGGTGCATGCTCGGATTCGAACCTCGACCACCTGCGTGGAAGGCGCGTTCGTATCCATTGAGCTACCATGGCTCGATACAAAAGAAAAGTATTATATGTATATATTACATATGAGGTGTTGAGAGAATTATTATTATATATATATATTATATTTGTAATTCCAATGTTGGTTCTGGACCATCTATATTTTTATTCTTTCTCTTTTCTTCTTCTTTTCTTTGCAAGTATAGGCATCTATCTGGTGCCTACTACTTTGTAGCTTTCGGTGTTGAAACACTGGGCCCGTGGGGTTTCGACGCTCTCTCTTTCTTCTTTTCTAAGCGTCTAGTCGACGTCACGGGAGAGCCAAAGGCTTTCAGCTACCTCGCCCAGCGAATTTCCATCGCGATCCAGCGGGGTAATGCTGCCAGCATTTTGGGGACACTGCCACGGGGACCTACTTTGTTTTAACTTTCCTTTTTATTTACTTTTAGTTTAATTTTATTTCTTAGTTATTGTCTTATTTTTTTTGTGTTTTTCTTCTTTTTCATAATACTCCTTTTTTATCCTGAACAACACTGGGTGACCCGCAGAATACCAACAGCGTCGTGACGCGTCAACAATGACTCGGCATGACATATGCTGAGCGGGCGCCTATTTGGCACAACACTTAATTTATATTTGTTACTAGTGGCTCCCGGCGAACTTTGTTCCGCCCACTTTTTGTTTAATTTCTCCCCTTTTAGACCTTAACTGGACTAAAGACAAACATTTTAAAACAAATCAGCTCAATAGGTCCAGCCGTTCTTGGGTTTTAATCAGACTAACGAATATCAATTCATTTTTACTGTTTTTTATATAATTATTGTTCCCATATCTTCCTTCGTGTAAAATCTGTTATGAATTTACTGTGTCAATAAATGTCTCATTCATTCATTTATATCCGTAACACAGGTGCTTGAAGCTACCAATCTCGCAGTCAGATCAATGTAATTATCACAACATCTCATACGTTGACCTGATTCCGTACTAAGTAGCGTAAGCACTTTTACAGATATCAGACAACAGAGGAACACAAATATATACTTACAGCCTGTGCGGATAAAGAATGGGATCAGAAATGGCGGCGCATCTATTCACTTCTCGCTCGCACACTATTTGCGTCTATACTCGCACTCGTGGGTGTGCGAGCGAGAAGTGAATAGATGCGCCGTTATTTCTGATCCCATTCTTTATCCGTACAGGTTGTAAATACATATATTACACCCAGACACCGAACAAACACAAGTGTTCATCGCACGAATGTTTGTCCAGGGTGGTGATCGTACCCACGACCTTACGCCATCCCGTCAATGTATGTGACCTTATTTGACGACCCGATTGCAACAGTGGTAGTGAACGCTGCCTCTGGTGCAAGGGTTGCGGGTTCGATCCCCGCACAGTGCAAACATTTGTGTGCATGAACATGTTTGTTTGTATTGTTCTGGGTGTTTGCCATGTATTGTAAGTATGTATTTACAAAAGAAAAGTATTATATGTATATATTTGTAATCCCACTGTTGATTCTGATATCCGTAACACAGGTGCTTGAGCTACCTATCTCGGAGTCAGATCAATGTATGTGATGTTGTGAAATATTTATTTATATTTGTTTATTTATTACCTCCTTGCACAGGGCGGTGCGTCCGGAGCAGCGTCTCGCGGCGGCATCTCGCGGCAGCGCGCAGTACGACGTGCCCAGCCGCTTGCACGTCGACAGGTCTGCGGGGAGAAAGGGATAAAGTTACTTATCAATACTGAGATAGAGGCATCAGTCGGCCTAGCCAGTGCTAGCGCCATCTAGATGAAAACGACTAATAATAAACGCCTATTAGAACGGCCACGGAAAAATGTCCATAATTAATAATTATCGATTCTTCACCCTTGAAAATTTACAATTAACCATATGTTTTTATTTACAATTAATGGAATGGACCCGAATTATAATTGCTGCCGGTTAAATAATTAATTATTCAAAAACTCGCGAGATGGCTGTATGTTTAATTTCCTTAGCGTCTCTTGAATAAAAAAAGTTACGTTTGTAGTCTATGACTTTTGTATCTGCGACTGGGCTGACATTACTCACATCACGTAAAATATTTTTTACTATCGAATTATTTGATTTCACTGATAAGAGATCGTTAAATTATAATACATTTCTTGTTTTAAACGAAAATTTGGAAAAAATATTGATTTTTCGGAAATCAATCTTAAAGACCTCGATTTTTGTGAATCGATTCATTAGGTCACGATTCGAATCGATTTAAAAATCGATCTTTTTCGGAAAGAATCGCCATCCCTACAATGGCAAAAATAGTTAATTTTATCAAAAGGTAACGGCAGATCAATAAATCTGCCTTAAGGTGACGGGTATTATTTATCAATTAAAAAACGGATATATATTTTTAACAATTTCGGGCTTACAACGTCTCGGCAAACACTTATACTATTAATAAAATAACCATGCACAAATGCGGACCCAACATTTGTACGCGAAAAATTGATTCACGCTAAAAGTGGCCGCTTTTGGCGGTAATCAATTTTTCGCGCACAAAAACGGAATCAACATTTGCGCATGGTTATTTAATAAATAAGTATAAGGTTTTGGGCCCAAAGGATTGCATGCCTCAAGTGGCAATGGGCAGGGCACATAGCGAGGAGAACAGACGGCCGTTGGGGCGGAAAGGTCCTCGAGTGGAGGCCACGTTCAGGAAGTCGCACAAGGTGGACCGACGATCTGGTGAAGATCGCGGGAATCCATTGGATGCGGGCGGCACAGGACTGATCTGTGTGGAGAACATTGGGGGAGGCCTATGTCCAGCAGTGGACGTCTATTGGCTGAAATGATGATGATGATGATAAGGGTTTGCCGAGAGGTTCATCATCATCATCATCATCAGCAACCGACACTCGTCCACTGCTGGACATAGGTCTCCCCTAATGCACGCCACTGCTCCCGATTTTCGGCCACTCTCATCCAGCCCACACCAGCCAGCCTTCGAATGTCATCATCCCATCTTGTCGCAGGGCGTCCTACACTACGCTTACCGAGTCGCGGTCTCCACTCAAGGACTTTACGGCTCCAACGGCTGTCAGTTCTGCGGCTAATATGACCGGCCCACTGCCATTTCAGTTTGCTAATTCGATGCCGAGAGGTTGTAACCCCGAAATTGTTTAAAATAGATCTGGTTTAGTAGCTAAAAACCGGCCAAGTGCGAGTCTGACTCGCGCACCGAGGGTTCCGCCGGCATCGTTTGATTGCGTTAACTTTTGTTTGATTTTTTCACAGCTTAAAGGGACAGTTGACCTAGGTATTTGGTATAAATTTCAATTTGATACCTTTATTCGTTCGTGAGAAATAAAGTAGTAAATTTCATTTTATTAAAATATTTTTATTATTTTATTTCACTAAAAAAATGTGATTTTCGCAATTTTTCCTATATTTGCATTATATGACAATGCTTCATGCCAAATTTCAAGATTCTGAGTTTACGGAAGTACCTGTAGTACCCTGTAGGTTTTGATTCCTTTGCGAGTGTCGAAAATTTGATGAAAATATCGATATAATCGGCTGTATCTTTTGATTGCGTTGGCTTAGAAGTTTGATTTTTTCACAGCTTCAAGGAACAGTAGACCTGAGTAATTGATATAAATTTCAGCTTCATACCTCCACGCGTTCCTGAGAAAAAGGGTCTTGACAGACGGACGGACGGACGGACGGACAACAAAGTGATCCTATAAGGGTTCCGTTTTTTCCTTTTGAGGTACGGAACCCTAAAAATTAAAATGGAACACGTTAAGTTGGGTTGCTAAGTAGGAGAATGATGATAGGCCCGGTGGCTGGGATCCTGGAGTCCCCTGAGCGAGTGTGGTAGAGTGTCTCACCTATATCCATGGCGGCGTCGCCCTGCGGGCGCTCGTGGCGCAGCTGCGCCCCCAGCGGGCCTACGGGCTCGTAGCGCACGCACTTGTCGTCGTCGCGCGATCCGCGCGCTCCACCCGAACGCTCGTAGCCCAGCAGGCTGCCGGCGGGGGCGAAGCCCGAGTTGTTGTAGCCTGCGGGGTGTTGGTGATATCAGGTTTAGTATAGTGTGGTGTATGAAATACCTGCTCAATATAACACGGTATTTGACTATTTTATTTTGATTTTTGTAATCAAAAGACCTCTCAAAGATAGAAACATCGTTAAAAGAATTACTTTATTCTCATTTAAACTACCTGAGATATCACAACTTTAAAATCACATTATTTTGGGCAAACCCAAAACGCTCCATACAAATGGCTACGAAGATGTTACGTCACACGCTAGTATTTTGTATGCATTTCATTTTAATTTTGTACGGTAGCAATATCAAATGTTTCGTTTATTTCAATGGTTCTTTTATAGAAGTTGGTGCAAATTGTATGGTACAATTATTTTTTAATAATTTCATACTTTTAAAATGGACTTGCCCAAGAATCTTTGGATGACCATAAAACCGGCTAGACGTTATATTTTTAATTGAGAATTTTTGCTATTGGCACATATTTACCTATATTTTGATAAAATATTTATATTTTGTAAAATCTCGAGCTTAGTCAAATACCCTATTGTATGTACCAATATTAATCGATTAGTAATATACTTCAATTGAGAGCACTCGGTCGTTTCCTTTACCTCCAATTCCTCACCGTACATGGCGACCCTGTAACAGGAATCCGCCCCGCGGATTACATTACAATGGATTTGTGTAACAATAAATTTGCTATCGGACTTTGGACAGTACGTTTTTTCGAGGCAGAAATTAAGAAAACTCAGAAAGAAAATGTGCCAGTCGACGCAAAATAATGGCCTAACGTCGTTGCCGTGTGGTCCCCAGCAGAGTAGAATAGGCCACCCTCACTCTTACCGAGGTGTCGTAAAAGGCGACTAAGGTAAAGCTGCTGGCATGATCATCAGCACCCAGAGAAGGAAAACTCTGCATTTACATCAAAACCCTCGCCAACCCGTCTGCCAAGCGTGGTGAGTGTGGCAATTACCCCTCATGTGATTGAGGGAGGCCCGTGCCCCAGCAGTGGGGACTTAAATTAAAGTGATAGGTCTTTAATTGTGAAATTGTCGTTTTGTATGGCAATTTTTTTTTATGGTAGAGGCACTCGTGGGGTGCGAGTATAGACGCAAATAGTGTGCGAACGAGAAGTGAATAGATGCGCCGCCATTTCTGATCCCATTCTTTACACGCACAGGTTGTATTCCCCCCTAAAAAGCCAGCTACGCATTACCTACCACATTAATCACACAGATGTTCATGAGAAGCGGTAATCATTTACCATTAGGTGATCTGTTTGCTTGTTCGTCGCCTTTAGCATAAAAAAATCAAATCTCATAATAATATGTCGGAGACGTCAGTAGGAAGGCAGCATGCGTGTATCAACACCGACGTTCAGTCAAATGCACATCGCATGTGTTTCATCATTGTCTCTTATGATATCTTATTTTATTTTTATTTATTAGGACAACCAACAAGGTACACACTACACAAGTCTTAAGTCTAGCGCAGAGCTGTCTTAATTACAGGTAGCCACCAATCAATATTATAAATAAATATTTCACAACATCACATACATTGATCTGACTCCGAGATAGGTAGCTCAAGCACCTGTGTTTCGGATATCAGAATCAACAGTGGGATTACAAATATATACGTATAATACTTTTCTTTGGTAAATACATACTTATAATTCATAGGGAACACCCAAACCAACATTCATTTAAACATAATTTAAACGTATTACAGGAATCCATTTTACAGTTCAGGTCGTATAAAAATTGATCTCTTTTGACAGATGTTTTTTTTTAACTTTACATCTTGCACAAAGATTAAACTATATTATTGTTTTAAACTTTCATGATCACTAACCCGCGACACCAGTGGAGGCACAAGTGCGCTGCCAACCTTTTAAGCTCCCCTTCCCCCGGATTGGGCCTCCGGTACCCTCACCCACACAGCGAAACAGCACAGTGCTGCTTCACTCCGGTTCTCTGCGAGGCCGTGGTATCACTCCGTTCGAGCCGGCCCATTCATGCCGAAGCGTGGCTCTCCCACGGTCATAATCATTATACATACATTTATTTATTCACAAACTTATTCTATCTTTACAGGGTAATCACCTAATGCGATAGAATAAAATAAAATACTATTTTCTATGACTATGGAGTACAATATTATCTAATTTAGTTACAGCTACCTATAAGGTCAGGACGATATCTTCCATTCAGTATCACAGGTTCTAGGAGCAATCTAGGCCACCATTCTATCATGAACAGGCTTCAGCGACAGTATAATGAGTTTCACAAGAGCTCAACAGATGTGGATATCTATTCGAACTGTTTTTCTAAATTTAAAAGGCTAACATTGAGTTTTCTGCAACAGCAAAACTAAAATTGTGTATATGCATGCATGTGTACAGGTGTGTATGCATGCTTGTATACATATACCTAAATATTCAATTGAGATAATCACATTCGCAAGTCGTGGCAGCCTGTAAGTGAATCTACACTTAGCAAATATTTTAATGTAAGTTTTTTTTACGGTTATTCGGTGTAAGATTTGTTGGTTGTCCTCAATAAATAAATAAATAACTAACAATAAAAAGCGCGGCTCTTACGAATTCACTCAGTGAGCAATTAAAATCATCTTTCTTTTCCTGTACCTTAAATTTGGAAATTAACGTGTGCATCTTACCCGAGTGGTGCGTGTGATGCTGCGTATTGGCGGTAGAGTGGTGGAGCTGGTTGTGGGCGTGGGGGGTGTGGGGTTGTGGGGGTTGTGGGGGGCGTGGGGGGTGTGCGGCGGCGAGGGCGGGTCGGGCGGCGCGACGAAGTCCTGCAGCCACTTCTGCAACTCGGGGTGGCGACACAGGAACGGCATCGTCACCATGATCAGCTCCGACGACGAGATTATCTCGTTAGTGAATAGGAGCAGGCATCTGGAATGGAAAGTAATGTTCAAAAATTGAACCTTGTTCGTGGATTTATTGACGTGGGTGGACGACCCGATTGGAACAGTGGTAGTGAACGCTGCCTCTGATACAAGGGTTGCGGGTTCGATCCCCGCACAGTACAAACATTTGTGTGCATGGACATGTTTGTTTGTATTGGTCTGGGTGTATGCTATGTATTGCAAGTATGTATTTACAAAAGAAAAGTATTATACGTATATATTTGTGATTCCGCTGTTGATTCTGATATCCGTAACACAGGTGCTTGAGCTACCTATCCTCGGAGTCAGATCAATGTACGTGATGTTGTGAAATATTTATTTATTTATGAACTTCTCTCTTTCGCTTCGAGCCATCGCGTGTGGAAAATCAACCGCGTCGTCGTCGTTCGGGTCATTCGGTGCGGGCCTCGAGCCTAGGCTCTTTATCCGGGCGACATCTCACAGACCCTCCCGGGTCTGGGTGTAGTGCTGGCTCGGCGAGAAGTTGAAGCTCCTCAGCCGTGCAGGCCTTTAGCGAGTCAAAGGTGGCCTCTATTTTTTTTTTAAATAATTTTTTTTTTTTGGAGGCCACCAGTCGAGTAGGTATGTCAAGTCACCTCACATCGTCCCTAACCGTCTCACCTGCAGCCGGTGATGACCCGGCTGCAGGCATAGAATAAAATCAACCGCAAGTCGCAGATGGCCATGAGCGGAAACAATCACCATCAGGAGAACCGTCTGCTCGCTAGTCTACCATGTTTGATTTTAATGGCATCGGTTGTTTCGTCCGAGAGTCGGTCAAGTAAATAAAACGCAAAACATCTCCATTTTATTGAGTGATCGAGACTTTGACTGACTTCAACAGTTACAACTCACTTCGTCAAAATATCACTTTGTCAAAATCGAATACATGTGCAAAACGGGTTAATTACTGGAGTGGTGGAAAACATTATTACACAAGTGACCAACATGTATAATAAGATTCCGAAGTTATTGATTCTAATATTAGTGATGGTGAAGATGAAGATAAATAAAAATAAATTATTTTTATTTAACTTTTCCATACTATCTTAATAATGACAAACTTTCTTCTTTACAATAAAATTTCTCAATGTTAATTAAATTGAAAATCCCAATGTGTGATTTGAGACAGCCTACTAAGAATAAAAAAACCTATAGAAAAAGGTTGGCGAAACCTGAAAACTTTATTTGACAATGACATAAGTGACTTTGATAGATTTGACAGTGACGTATCTGTCGTTTTTTTATGCTAGAGGCGGACACCTTATGGAATGTAATCAACGCCGCCTATGAACATCCGCGAAATCAGAGAGATCGCTAATGTATTGTCGGCCTTTTCAAAAAAGAGTACGTTCTTCTCTTGAAGGTCCCTAAGTCGTAGCCGTCGGGAAATACTCCCGCAGCCAAACCGTTCCACAGAACTGAGGTACAGTTTTACCAATTATATAAGTTACACCAATGTACCTGCGCAGAGGTCTTATTTTCGAAAACAGCGGCAAAATGTTAACCAATCAAAATATTTGTTTGTATTTTACCTCTTAAGTTCCTTTGTACCTCTTTTTTTTATTCTTCTCTCCATTATCCTTCGTAAATACCTACTGTGTATCGCGGGAACAAAATGTATTTTAATATTACCTACCTCTAAAAGCGAATTAAAATGAAAGTGTAATCACATTATAGGGTTCTGAGGGTGTGGCCTGGTGACCTGGAGCACAGGTTTCATTTTGATACCTATTTCAGGCACCAGTCCCTCACTATTCGGGCTATAAAAAATATGTCATAAGTTTGCTTTAGAGTTTGTTTGATAACTTTGTTCTAAGTAGCTGATTGTGATGGGATAATAAATAAATAAAAATTTAAAAAAAATAAAAAAAATCACAGCGCTCCATTTACGCGCGCCATAAATTAAAATTACTTATTGGTTGATGCGTCAGCGTCATTAGTAGAGAGATAGCATTCCTCTCTGGATTTACTGTATTTAATCTTAATGTAACGCAATAAAGTCTGTATTTCAACTGCTTTCGCAATCGTAATCAATCTGATTTAACTTGCTCTTCTGCGTAGACGAATTTTGCCGATGTAACTTATAAACGTGGCTGTACCACGTGGCGAAAGTTCCGCGAGAAACGTAATAATGAAAATGAAAATTGTTTATTCAATTTAGGTCCATACAGAACACTTATGAATGTCAACATGTTTACCACTGGTTCGGAATGTAGTTTTCTGCCAAGAAGACACCAGCAAGAAACTCAGCAGTTACTCTTTTAAAAAAATGTTTTACAAAATGTCACCATTAACTTAAAAATATATATAATGCAGTTTCGAGATCTGTACCCTTATCATGAGTTTGAAAAACTGTTCTCGCTATCGAAAACTATCGCATTGTCCTTTTCATTGTGGTGCATGTGTAAGAGACAGAGCAATAGGTAAAGATAATATTTTACTCTTGATGCAGAAAAAAAATCTTGGAAGTGACTTATTTTTGTTGGTCAGAATTGACTTTCGTCATTCAAACTTTTCGAATAAACAATGTTTTTTTTTCTGAAAACCAATACAAATAAAAAACAGTCCGCCGGGAGGCAGCTGGTGGCCCGGCAGAAATTATGCACCAGTCTTGTAACTGGTTTATTATTGATAATACAAATGGCATTAGAATGTTTAATAAGTTACCTCAAAATATTATTGATTTACCGGTATATAAGTTTAAGTTGCATGTAAAAAACTGCGTAATGCAGAAAGGCTACTATAAAGTAGATGATTATTTGAATGATAAGGGATTCCTGGACATGTTGATCTCTTCGCCTGTCCTCTGATGTATAATTTCATTTCATAATTTTTCTTTGAAGATTTTTCTAAACGATATTGATTATAAGCATTGTATATCATACTGTCACTGTAATCATAATTTGTATAAGAATGAATATTGTAACTACCATATCATTTGAAAAGAGTAACTACTGAGTTTCTCGCTGATTCTACTTGGTAGAAATTGACATTCCGAATCAGCGGTAGATTACATAATATTTGACATTCATAAATGTTCTGTATGGACTTAAATTTAATAACGACATTTTTGATTTTGATTTTGGCATCATGGGAGAACATCTTCAAGGCTTATATACTAGAGATGACTGACGTCATCTAGTATCACATACGTGGTAAGATCTGCTGACATAGCGTACGTGACAGAGATAATCCTTATCGTGCGTGCTGAGCTGCTACAGATAGTCTTTTAAACTCGTGTTAAGGTGACGGGTAGGGCACACTAGCGACGCCAATCGATTTTAATTTTTACCTACTAAACCGAATCTATTTTAAACAATTTCGGGTTACAACCTCACAGCAAACACTTAAATGATTTCTTAAATAACTATGCATAAATGTTGGGTCCGTGTTTGTACGCGAAAAATTGATTATCGCCAAAAGCGGCAATTTTGTTTAAAATAGATCCGCTTTAAAATCGATTGGCGTCGCTAGTGTGCCCTACCAGTCACCTTAAGGCTTCAAGGCCTCCAGTAGCCAAATATTAAATATGTATTTTAGTATATATTTGTGTTCCTCTGTTGTCTGATATTTATAACACAAGTGCTTAAGCTACTTAGTGCGGAATCAGGTCAACGTATGAGATGTTGTGATATTTATTATTATTAATCAGAATCTGAATACTTTATTTGCATAATTTCAGGTACATAATGTGCTGTTACAATGTTATTTGGTATCACTAAGGATTGCTTAAGTTTAGAAGCGTGCAAATATTTAATAACGGTATACATTAAAATAACAATTCAATGACCTCTAAAAAATAACAATAATGTAAAAACTATGTCAGTAATAAATAATTAATATCTACTCTATTGCCTAATTAACCGTGTGGTCCCCGGCAGAGTAGAATAGGCCACCCTCACTCTTACCGAAGGTAAAGCTGCTGGCAAGATCATCAGCACCCAGAGAAGGAAAACTCTGCATTTATATCAAAACCCTCGCCAACCCGTCTGCCAAGCGTGGTGAGTGTGGCAATTACCCCTCATGTAATTGAGGGAGGCCTGTGCCCCAGCAGAGGGGACTTAAATGGGCTGAGGATGATGATGATTGCCTAATAATAATGCATTCAAATAATGGGATTGTTAATTTAATGTCACTTATTTTTAAAATCTAAATCAAAATATTCAGTCAGCGAGTGAAAAGACCTTTCCACAAGCCACGTATGTAGTTTGCTATAGAAGTGAGCTCCACTCAGACCTCTCCTTTCATCAGGTAACGAATGGACAACATTTCATAATTTTAACATGTCCATATTGTTTTTTTATATGAAAATAGACATAAAATGAACGGACCCATATTTTTTCTTTTTTCAAAATTTGTCCATTTTCATGCATTAAATAATTATTAAAATTCTTTATATTCTAAATAGACGTAAGCGCCAAATGACGTCATCGGACGGCTGAATACAGCGATATTACTTTGCTTATCATTGTTTTAATAAAAAAAAGGTACTACTGTCAAAGGTAATTAATACTAGTGTCAACATTGTCAACGTCATTCATACATTCAACGTTGACAAGTTGTCTTTTTTTTGACAGTTGCATGTCATGGGTTTGGCATTTCGTAAATTTAAGATTATAATGTGCTAAGCAAAGAAATATTTTACATTCTGCCGTCCGATGACGTCATCTTACGTTTTTTAGTTTTTAATTTTTTTCTCAGTAAATAAGCAATATAAAAAATTAATAAATATATATTCGCGCAGCGGAAAAGTAAATAAAGAAATGTTTTTTTTTTGTTTCAGAGCTTAGCAATTTTGAAATGTTGTCCATTAAAGACTCTGATGGCCATATGAAATGAGCTTTTTTGAGCCATGGTTAATCTGCAAGTTATTATAACGATCTCTCTCACCTGAGGAAGTTGTCATAGACATGCTGGCTCCGCAGCGCCTTCCTGGCGCGGTCGAAGAAGCTGAACTCGTGTAGCGTCGCGTACTTGGCGGCCTCGGCGTACGTGACGTCGCGTACGCCCGCGCCGGACGCACCGGAGACGCGCGCCTTCTTCGCCGGCGGCGCGCCAGCTGCTGAGGGAAGGATTACGGGTTTTAGAATTTATTTATTTATTTACCGCCCTGTTGTTCAACTGGTTTATGTACCGGGCCGTGATCTCGGCGTCCTGGGTCGAGCGGAAAGTCATCATCATCAGCCCATTTAAGTCCCCACTGCTGGGGCACGGGCCTTCCTCAATCACATGAGGGGTAAATGCCATACTCTACGCCGTGTGGTCCCCGGCAGAGTAGAATAGGCCACCCTCACTCTTACCGAGGTGTCGTAAAAGGCGACTAAGGTAAAGCTGCTGGCATGATCACCAGCACCCAGAGAAGGAAAACTCTGCATTTATATCAAACCCCTCATGTGAGCGGAAAGTGTATTTCGAATTTTTCGAACATATTTATTTATTATTAACATACGATTGCATAACATTACAGTTTAATACCAAAGCGTTATACAATTCAATAATATTCATACATACATAAAGTTTTCGGTAAATTAATATTCAAGAACAGAGTCTAGATACTTACATGCGAACAGCATGCCCGAAAATTCAGGATGCCAATCCCAGTAAATAGTCAAATAAATAAGGTCAAATAAATAATATCTCGGGTTTGTGATCACCAATAGTGATGATTAAGCCAAATCCCATCATAGTAGCGATTACTTGATTTCTATGATGGAGGCCTTTGCCCTGCAGTGGGACAGTATATAGGCTGATACAACCCGTGCGGATAAAGAATGGGATCAGAAATGGCGGCGCAACTATTCACTTCTCGCTCGCACACATATTTGCGTCTATACTCGCACTCGTGGGGTGCGAGTATAGACGCAAATAGTGTGCAA
This sequence comes from Marasmia exigua, assembly GCA_019059595.1. Classification (NCBI taxonomy): domain Eukaryota; kingdom Metazoa; phylum Arthropoda; class Insecta; order Lepidoptera; family Crambidae; genus Marasmia; species Marasmia exigua. The sequence goes on from CM032489.1 coordinate 1,948,574, forward strand.
GCGAGAAGTGAGTGATTTCTGATCCCATTCTTTATCCGCACGGGTTGTACTTTATTTATTCGACTGCCTCGGTGACGCAGTGGTTAGTGATACGCATTTTAAAGCGATGGCACTGCAAGAGGTCCCGGGTTCGATCCCCGGGTTGGGCCAAAAATTAGTACGTAAGTTTTCTGTTGGAAATTTTTAGTGGCAACCCAGAGTCTGGAAGTTGGCAGTCTTGTACCCCCGTGTGCCTCGAAAAGCCGTTGGTCCTGCGCCCGATCCGTAAATCCCATAAGACAAACTGTCTACGCCAATAGGTCTATTTTAATAATTTAAATCTTAATTATATAATGTTAGAGTGTATTTTACTTTGTTTAATTATGGAAATGTCAAAACCAATCAGAGGTCTTTGCGTGGCGAAACGTCACATAGTTTTTATCCAATCGATTTCATTCAAAATTTTGTACTGTAAAAAAAGGAGACTTAAGCTAACACACGCCTTTGTAATTTTTTAACGTTATTTGGAGTAAACTCAAATTTTCTAGTCCAAACCTTTTTTATTTGTTTGCCCTAGCGCGAACACAAACATATGAATACTTACAAGTAGGCGTGGAAGAGGTGAAGCTCGGCGACCTCTTGAGGTGGTGGTGCTGGGGCGGAGCGCCCGCCGCGGCCGTGGAGGCCGGGTGCTTCGCCACCTATGGAGTTTATTTATTTGTTAGTCATTTATCGTACGCAAATTCTTTATTGTGTATGGAAAACAAGGGTACAAAAATGATCTTAAAATAGCTACATATAGTGTCACTTGATCCTATATTTTCAGGCATATACACATTATGGTTATACTCATTTATAGACCATTACCAATTTGGTACTAATCTAAACCAAAACTAAGTCAGCCCATTGATTTAGTGTTGGTTTCCAACGCGTACGCGAAAAATTTATTCACGCCCACTTTTATCGCGAATCAATTTTTCGTATACAAAAAACGGACCCAATATTTGTGCATGGTTATTTTGTTTATTTTATTTTTTATATGAGAGGTGGCAGACGAGCAGACGGATCACCTGATGGTAAGCAATTCCGCCGCCCATGGACACCCGCAACACCAGTGGAGTAACAAGTGCGCTGCCAACCTTTTCCCCTTCCCCCCCATTGGGCCTCCGGTAACCTCACTCAACACGACGAAACACAGCGCAGGCGCTGCTTCACGCCGGTCTTCTGTGAGGCAATGGTATCACTCCGGTCAAGTCGGCCCATTCATGCCTAAGCATGGCTCTCCCACATTAAAAAATAGGTTTTTTAATAAATAGTATTAATGTTTGTCGAGAGATTGTAACTCCGAAATTGTTTAAAATAGTCCCAAACTATAATCGATGGGCGTCGCTATTGTGCCCTAACAGTAACCTTCATTCTGATTTTTAATTCGGCGAACGAAAGTGATAGCTGCAAACGTCATGTTCCCATACATTTTGACATTGCATCTGTCAAAAATAGCAAAAATGTATGGGAATGACATATGGGAGTTTGGACGACGACACAATTTACCACTTGGGAGCGTCTCTTGTGTTTAGAAAAAAATATTTAAAAAACTTCAACATCATTTTTAAAGACCTATCCATAGATATCCCACACGTATAGGATTGATGACAAAAAAAAATCGAGTTTCAGTTTCAAGTATAGAGACCCCCTCCCCCCATTTTTTTTCAGTTTTTGTGTAAAAATAGTAATGCGGTTAACAAAATACATTTATTTACCAAGTTTCAATAGTATAGTTCTTATAGTTTCGGAGAAAAGTGGCTTGTGACATACGGACTAACACACAGACATGACGAACGAATCTATAAGGGTCCGGTTTTTTTTTACTGTAGAAAGGTATGCGTTTGACCATATTTCATCTGATGGTAAGTGATAATACGGTCTAAGGGTTCCACACTCTTTATTTTACAAGGTATTTTTATTTCAATGTTTAAAATTTTGTATATGCATGTGTGTCCTTTGATGCAATATATTTTTTTTTATTGCTTATAGTAGGTAGACGAGCTTGCGGCCCATCTGATGGTAAACGGTAACCGCCGCTCATAGACATCAACAATGCCGGAGCACAGTCATGCCGCTGCCTACCGTGAGAGAACTCTTTTCACACCTCGTTTAAAAAAGGACATGTCATAGCGATCAGGGAACACCGCGGCTGGAAGGTCATTCCAGAGTTTGCACGAGCGTTTGCAGAGTATAATGGACAACATTTCAAATTTTTAACATGTCCATATTGTTTTTTTATATGAAAGTAGACATAAAATGAACAGATCCATATTTCTTCTTTTTTCAAAACTTGTCCATTTTCATGCATAAAATAATTATTGAAATTCTTTTTATTCTAAATAGACGTAAGCGCCAAATGACGTCATCGGACGGCTGAATACAGCGATATTCCTTTGCTTATCATTGTTTTAATAAAAAAAAGGCACTACTGTCAAAGGTAAATAATACTAGTGTCAACATTGTCAACGTCATTCATACATTCAACGTTGACAAGTTGTCTTTTTTTTTTGACAGTTACATGTCATGAGTTTGGCATTACGTAAATTTAAAACTATAATGTGCTAAGCAAAGAAATATTTTACATTCTGCCGTCCGATGACGTCATCTTACGTTTTTTAGTTTTTAATTTTTTTCTCAGTAAATAAGCAATATAAAAAATGAATACATATATATTCGAGCAGCGGAAAAGTAAACGAAGAATTGGTATTTTTTGTTTCAGAGCTTAGCAATTTTGAAATGTTGTCCATTGTTCTCACATCGATATATTTTCTAGTTCTCCTTCCCAGTTTCGAAGGGACGTTGTAAACGCGATTTAGAATTTGGTAATATTAAACATCCTTCATTGCTATTTATGTACCCATATACTAATCGAACATTAGCTAGTATATTATTCGAAAAGTATTTTGTCAGCCACAAAACTAGGTATGTACTTACTATTATAATATTATTGTGACCACTTGTAACATGTTTTAAATATCAGTGGAAACTTTGTTGTTACATGTTCTATTAGTTTTAGTGTTATTTATAAGTTTACAAAAGAATGTTTGTTTCCCTTAAAAATAACTAAAAAAAAGTATATCGCACCCTTAGTAAAATACCGACCTAACTCAAAATTGTTGATATTTTTATAGCAATTCTTTGCAATTTATTCTTGAGTAGTCTTGAGTAAATAACGCACTTCAAATTTCATCTCGTGTTCACGTGAGTGTACCTATTTACTTAACTCAAAATTGTTGTTAGATGACCTTTCATCCCTGGATTTTAGCCGATACTATTTTCACTTAGCATCTATATTAAATTTTTGAGTTAGGTCGGTATTTTACTAAGGGTGCGATATTTCACCTGATGGTAAGTGATAATACGGTCTAAGGGTTCCAAACTCTTTATTTTACAAGGTATTTTTATTTCAATATTTAAAATTTTGTATATGCAAGTGTGTCCTTTGATGCAATAAATTAATTATCTATCTAAGATGTAGCACGATTACGTTTTTTGCCATTTGGTTGCGGAGCCCTGAAAAGAGAACACACGAGTTTAGCATCCGAGATTGATGACTTACCTGGTGATGATGCGGGTGATGGGCCGGGTGCGCGGCGTGGGCCACGTTCCCGGGGGGGTGGGGGGCTGCGTGCGGCGCGTGGGGGGGCGGGGAGGGGTAGCGCTCGGGCGACGCCACCGCCGGCTGAAACAACCGCTAGCTCAACACTCCGCGCCACCAAACAACTCCCAACAATAAGCGATCGTTAACACCAAACCAGCGTCATGGCCTTTGTCTGGGCTGTGACATAAGCTGGAGTATCAGCCTATAAACTGTCCCACTGCAGGGCAAAGGCCTCCATCATAGAAATCAAGTCATCACTACTATGATGGGATAAGGCTTAATCACCACGCTTGCCAAATGCGGATTGGTGATCACAAACCCGAGCTATGTTCGAAAAATACGAAACAAACTTTACGCTCGACCCAGGAATCGAACCCAGGACCCCGAGATCACGGCCCGGTACTTAAACTACTCGACCAACAGGGCGTTCGACCAACAGCTGACATAAGCTGAGTGAGGGCCATTTATACTAGACGTCATAACACATCATTATATTCATTTGGCACTGTCTGGACATGATTGAATATAGTTTTGGTTTTTTTTTTCCTTTTGTTTTATTTTTATGTATTTTTGATTGTTTTATGTTTTGTTTTCTGTTTGTACCAAATTGTGTTCTGTTTATAATTGCTATATGTTCTGTGTTGTGATGTCTATAATAATAAATATTTTCTTTCTTTCTTTCTTTCTTTCTTTCAAACGTATTGCCCGCCGCTGACTGAGTATTCTCACTGTCTGCATTCAGTGTAAGCATCGATTCAATTTGTAGTACGCGTTCTCACCGAGCCGATAATACGCTATAGCGTACGAGGCCGTGTGGTCCCCGGCAGAAGTGGAATCTATTTTAAACAATTTCGGAGCTCTCTAAGCAAATATTTATATTATTTATTTAATAATTGTGCACTACTTTTTGATCTGTTTTTGCCCTCGAAAATTGGATTAACGCCATAAGTTTTTTTAAATTTTAAATGGGTTTGCACTTAACCTCATCTCACCTGATGGAATAATGATGATAAGTGGCCGTTTTTGGCGGTAAATCAAATTTCGAGTAATTCAAAAATCAGACCCAAAAGTTATTAAATAAATAGTATAAGTGTTTTCCAAGAAACTGCAGCTTCGAAATTGTTAAAAAGATATCCGATTTAATTGCCAACAATTTAAATCTATTAGCGTCGCTAGATAATCGCCACAATAAATGAACATGTCTCTGTGTGCGGGTCTGGGTGATTTATATGTATTATACTCATATTTATATATTTGTATTGCCGTGTGGTCCCCAGCAGAGTAGAATAGGCCACCCTCACTCTTACCGAGGTGTCGTAAAAGGCGACTAAGGTAAAGCTGCTGGCATGATCATCAGCACCCAGAGAAGGAAAACTCTGCATTCATATCAAAATCTGCCAAGCGTGGTGAGTGTGGCAATTACCCCTCATTTGATTGAGGGAGGCCCGTGCCCCAGCAGTGGGGACTTAAATGGGCTGATGATGATGATGATGATGAAAATAATCGGCCACTGAGAGTCGGCGACAACGGACGACGTAAAAACGTATAGTCAGTTTCGGTGAGAACGACAAGTTCAATTTATATGGAAAAGTAATAAACTACGTAACGCGCGTTCAGAGTCAGCGGCCGACAATACGTTTGGTCTGAACGATGCCTAAAGGGGCCGTTCAAGTATTATACCCATTTGGAACAGTGGTATAAAAATAAAAAATAAAATTGTTTATTTCAGACCATAGTTTTTGATCCTTAGATTGTTAGTAACAAAAAGACTTAAATATTAGTAGGTACATATAGACAAAATTAATAAAATTAAAAAATCTTCTGTGTCTGTCAACCTCATATTTGGATTTCACGGCCGCTTACCATCAGGCGGAGTGAGGGCATCCTGATAAAAAGAGAGGTTGCTAGAAATTACCAAAGAAACTGGTTTCAATGGTCAATCTTCGCACCGGGCACTTCCAGAGCAGTGAGGTGTATCTATCCGCTAGAGTCATCGGGATGGTGTTGCGGCTGTCCCTCACCCTGCGGACCAGTGAACGCTGCCTTTGGTCCAAGGGTTGCGGGTTCGATCTCCGCACAGTACAAACAATTGTGTGCATGAACACGTCTGTTTGTATTGGTCTGGGTGTTTTCTATGTATTATAAGTATTTACAAAAAAAAAAGCATTATATGTATATATGTGTAATCCCACTGTTGATTCTGATATCCGTAACACAGGTGCTTGAGCTACCTATCTCGGAGTCAGATCAATGTATGTGACGTTGTGAAAAATTTATTTATTCATATGTATAAATTTGTAATTCTGCCGTTGGTTCTGATATCCAGAACACAGGTGCTTGAGCTACCTATCTCGGAGTCAGATCAATGTATGTGACGTTGTGAAAAATGTATTTATTTATATGTATAAATTTGTAATTCTGCCATTGGTTCTGATATCCGTAACACAGGTGCTTGAGCTACCTATCTCGGAGTCAGATCAATGTATGTGATGTTGTGAAAAATTTATTCATTTATATGTATAAATTTGTAATTCTGCCGTTGGTTCTGATATCCATAACACAGGTGCTTGAGCTACCTATCTCGGAGTCAGATCAATGTATGTGATGTTGTGAAAAATTTATTCATTTATATGTATAAATTTGTAATTCTGCCGTTGGTTCTGATATCCAGAACACAGGTGCTTGAGCTACCTATCTCGGAATCAGATCTAGGTATGTGATGTTGTGAAATATTTGTATAATAATATATTACCTGTGCCGGTGGCGGCGAACGTGAGTGTGGGTAATGAGAAGCCGGCTTCGTGACCGCTTTAGCGTCCGGAAGAAACTGTCCGAACTCCGCCAGCAAGTCGTCTTGGTTTTCAAATAGTTTCGCCACCTAACACAAAAAAAAACATAAATAACATACTAAATATCTTAATTTAGAATTACACGAATAAATAAATTGGCAGCGCACTTGTGACTCCACTGGTGTTGCGGGTGTCCATGGGCGGCGGAATTGCTTACCATCAGACGATCCGTCTGCTCGTCTGCCACCTCTCATATAAAAACTCCACTCACCTGCGAGTACACCTCCTGCTCCGTCTGCTGCTTGGCCTGAGGCTCCTTCACGTCGCGGTGGCCGCGCTGGTACGCGTGCAGGATCTCCAGGAACCTCTTGTACTTGTCCGGCTGGCGCGAGAACCGCGACTGTGGGGGCGATAGTACATTGAGACACAAGTCGGGGTAAGTGGGGAGAGGTGGTGTGAACATCTCTTATACCTGTCGAGGTGGTATAAGGGTAGTCAGAACTCTTATAGAGCAGCCGCAAGTTATTCTCATGTGGAATCAATCGGTAATTTGTATCATCATGAAATGGATTGTGTTTGATTATTTATATTAGATTCAATGGTAAGGTATGAGGTCAATGATAAAACAGCTTTCATAAGTATCGGGTATTGCGGTTCGATACATTATTGCCGGGATGATATTATATTTTGTATGGAAGAGCAATTTTTTTTTCGCTTATTTTGTTGATCTTATATCGACGATGATGTACCAATACCTCCTATCTAACAAATTAACTGACATTAATAACACTAGTCAACAAGAAAACACAACCTGAATAAAAAAATGATAAATATGAACTCGCACTCGTGGGGTGGGAGTATAGACGCAAATAGTGTGCGAGCGAGAAGTGAATAGATGCGCCGCCATTTCTGATCCCATTCTTTATCCGCACAGGATGTACAACTATTACTATCGCTTTAAGACAAAATGCAACTAAGTATCAGAAATTATTTGCCACACAACTACCAATCATTAAACATTTTTTTTTCATCACAAAACATGTTCTTAACTCACCTTAATCTTATTAACATACTCGATGGCGTGGTTGAACTCCACCGGCTGTCCGGCCGGGGTACTGGCCGCGTGAGGACCACTCCCCGCTGGAGGCTGCACCGTGCCTGATGAAGAGTATACTTTGGAGAACTTTGCCAAGTGGGGGTTGGAGTTATTTGAGGGATGGGAAAGTCAGAACTCTTATAGAGCAGCCGCAAGTTATTCTCATGTGGCATCAATCGGTAATTTGTATCATCATTTTATATTAGGGAACACAAAATTTGTTATATTTGCACGCCGGCTGAATGTAATAGCAAAATGTAAATGAGGGTTTTCGGGTGTGAAAAATCCGCTAGATGGCGTACGTACGAAACCAATGTGGTTGATGTTGGACTGAGGTCCAACTTTATTTTTAAGTAAATAACACACGTATAGACAACTCATGTCGAATGATGCACTTAAAAGTTTAGTAGACTTAGTAACGCGTTCAGTGGTCTAATTGGTAGAACATCCACCTGGATTATGGAAGGTGTGGGTTCGAGTCCCGCCTGAGCATGAGATGAAACTTTTAAGTGTGATATTTACCTTAAGCTGACGGGTAGCGCACACTAGCGACGCCAAACGATTTTAATTTTTAGCTACTAAACCGGATGTATTTTAAAATATTTCGGGGTTACAATCTGTCGGACAATACATACTATTTATTAAATAACCATGCACATATGTTGGGTCCGTTTTTGTACGCGAAAAATTGATTCACGCCAAAAGCGGCCACTTTTGGCGGTAATACAAAATTCGAGTGCAAAAGCAGACCAAACAGTTAACTATAAGTATTAAATAAATAGTATAGGTGTTGTGTTTATAAGTATTAAATAAATAGTATAGGTCGATACGGTTAAGTAGCTATAAATTAAAATCGACTGGCGTCGCTAGTGTGCCCTACCCGTCAGCTTAATTATATCTGCATACCTGGCGTATGGTGTATAGAAGCGGCCTCGATCTGTTGGTGCGCCTGAGATATATGATGCAGAGTATTCCCCGGCGTCGGCACCGACAGGTTGTGCACTATCGCGTTGCTGACAGACCTGTGACAGGGGACACGACGTTAGGCCACTGGAGGTTGAAGCTGTATAATGGTTATATAGGAGTGGCAGTCAGAACTCTTATAGAGCAGCCGCAAGTTATTCTCATGTGGAATCAATCGGTAATTTGTATCATCATAGAGAAATGGATTATGTTTAGTTTTCTACACTGGGTAAAGAAAATAAACTGAGCCACCAGCTAATTTTCATACAAACGTACTCAGTTCAGAGGCCTACAATTATGAAAATTTTACTGCTATGGAAATAATTTAAATGTCAATCGATGTCAGAAATGTTCAATTTTAAATTAAGCATTTTTAAATTACACCAGAAACATGCCCATATTCCTAGAATATTGGAAAATGTATGTGGGTTTCGCATCTAATAAAATCTTGTATGAAGCAAGAAAAAATATTTACATTTGCAATTTTTTTTTTGGAATTGGCATATTTCTGGGGTCAATTAAAATGTTTATTAAATAATTAAACATTATTGACATTGATTTACATTTAAATCATAACCATGGCAGTGACACTTTTATATTTTGTAGTCTTTACATTCGAACTAGGCGCGTTTGTATGAAATTTAGCTGGTGGCTCAGTTTATTTGCTGCCCAGTGTAATTATTTTAAAACATCAACTGCGGTTGAGATCCTGTGTTTAATTCGCGGATCGAGATTTGCAAGTTTATTCATTCATAAATGGCATTTTGATCTCGGGGTCCTGGGTTCAATTCCCGGGTCGAGCGAAAAGTATGTTTCGAATTTTTCGAACATAGCTCGGGTTTGTGATCACCAATGGTGGTGATTAAGCCTAATCCCATCATAGTAGTGACTATGATGGAGACCTTTGCCTTTTGATGACCCACTTGGAACAGTGGTAGTGAACGCTGCCTTTGGTCTAAGGGTTTCGGGTTTGATCACCGCACAGTACAAACATTTGTGTGCATGAACATATCTGTTTGTATTGGTCTGGGTGTTTGTATATAATTACAAAAGAAAAGTATTATATGTATATATTTGTAATCCCACTGTTGATTCTGATATCCGTAACACAGGTGCTTGAGCTACCTATCTCGGAGTCAGATCAATGTATGTGATGTTGTGAAATATTTATTTATTGCCCTGCAGTGGGACAGTTTATAGGCTGTTACTTTATACTCGGCTGAGATTTATTTCAGCCGTGTGGTCCCCGGCAGAGTAGAATAGGCCACCCTCACTCCTACCGAGGTGTCGTAAAAGGCGACTAAGGTAAAGCTGCTGGCATGATCATCAGCACCCAGAGAAGGAAAACTCTGCATTTACATCTAAACCCTCGCCAACCCGTTTGCCAAGCGCGGTGAGTGTGGCAATGGACAACATTTCAAAATTGCTAAGCTCTGAAACAAAAAATACCAATTCTTTGTTTACTTTTCCGCTGCTCGAATATATATTTATTCATTTTTTATATTGCTTATTTACTGAGAAAAAAATTAAAAACTAAAAAATGTAAGATGACGTCATCGGACGGCAGAATGTAAAATATTTCTTTGCTTAGCACATTATAGTTTTAAATTTACGAAATGCCAAACCCATGACATGTAACTGTCAAAAAAAAGACAACTTGTCAACGTTGAATGTATGAATGACGTTGACAATGTTGACACTAGTATTATTTACCTTTGACAGTAGTACCTTTTTTTTATTAAAACAATGATAAGCAAAGGAATATCGCTGTATTCAGCCGTCCGATGACGTCATTTGGCGCTTACGTCTATTTAGAATAAAAAGAATTTCAATAATTATTTTATGCATGAAAATGGACAAATTTTGAAAAAAGAAAAAATATGGGTCTGTTCATTTTATGTCTACTTTCATATAAAAAAACAATATGGACATGTTAAAAATTTGAAATGTTGTCCACGTGATTGAGGGAGGTCCCGTGCCCCAGCAGTGGGGACTTAAATGGGCTGATGATGATGAGTATTATACTGACTGTGGCACGGCGAGCGCCCGCGGCGGGGAGGCAGGTGGCGCAGCGGGCAGTAGCTGCACCAGATGCGGAGCTGGCGGCGCATGGTGCACCCCCAGCAGCACTCCCGAAGCCCCTAGCCCGGTGGGGGACGGCATGGACACAGACACCTGGTAATACCGTCACACTGTCAGTTCAACCGATCAGAAATAAACAGAGATCTTTTTAAACTCAGGGCCGAGTATAACATTCCTGGACAAACATTCGTGCGATGAACAATTTTTCCTGATAATGTCAGATGACTTGATCAATTTCAATGTTTCTTCTTCTGGGAGTAGCAAATACGTTGTTCGTTTTGTTTGTAATTTAGTAACTTTTTGTTTTTTTTATTTCTTAACATTAGGTACCCACTTGCATTTCTGTTAAACAACCTAGTGATTATCAGTGGAAACTTGTAATTGGCCCTCAATGTTTTTTTTTCTGTGATTGTATCTCTAAATCTAGCTGTAAGTTTTCCAAAAACTTGTAAAATAAAATAAAAATAAAAAAAAATAAAACACTTGTGTTTGTTCAGTGTCTGGGTGTAATATTATGTATTTAAGTATATATTTGTGTTCCTCTGTTGCCTGATATCTGTAACACAAGTGCTTGAGCTACTTAGTACGGAATCGGTCAACGTATGAGATGTTGTGAGAATTTGTGAATTTATTTGTGAATTTGTGAGTACACCAACTTTTCAGACAACGGTAATCGAGCTTTAAGGTGACGGGTAGGGCACACTAGTGCCGCCAATCGATTTTAACTTTTAGAACCGCGACCGGATCTATTTTAAAACAATTTCGGGGTTACAACCTCTCGGCAAACACTTATACTTCTAAATCTAAATTCTCACAACATCTCATACGTTGACCTGATTCCGTATTAAGTAGCTTAAGCACTTGTGTTACAGATATCAGACAACAGAGCAACACAAATATATACTTAAATACATTTATTACACCCAGACACCGAACAAACACAAGTGTTCATCGCACGAATGTTTGTCCAGGGTGGGGATCGAACCCACGACCTTTGGCGTAAGAGGCAGGGTCACTACCAATTGCGCCATCCGGTCAGTCTTATATCTGTAACACAAGTGCTTAAGCTACTTAGTGAGGAATCAGGTCAACGTATGAGATACTGTGAGAATTATTATACTATTGATTAAATAGCCATGCACTAATGTTGGGGTCCGTTTTTGTACGCGAAAAAATTGATTCACGCCAAAAGTCGCTACTTATGGCGATTAATCAAAATTTCGAGTGCAAAAACACATAAAAAAGTAGTGCACAATTATTAAATAAATAGTATAAATGTTTACTTAGAGACTCCCGATTCGAAATTGTTCAAAATAGATCCGGTTTAGTTAGCTAACAATATAAATCGATTGGTGTCACAAGTTAGGCACCCATCACCTTAATAAAAATAAACATTTTAGAAAGAATTTTATACAACCTGTGCAGATAAAGAATGGGATAAGAAATGGCGGCGCATCTATTCACTTCTCACTCGCACACCGTTAGCGTCTATACTCGCACTCGAGTGAATAGATGCGCCGCCATTTCCGATCCCATTCTTTATCCGCACCTGTTGTAAATTGATTATTATATTTCAATCAATTCAAATTTAACTATATTTGTGTTTTATTATATAGAATGTATTCTAATTTAATTATGTCATCAATATTCTTATTTCAAACGTCAAAACTGGACTATGTGTCATAGTCCAGTTTTGTTTGGTTTAGCTAACAAAAGTTTATTGAACGTTTACAAATAAAGTTGTAATTATCACTCACCTGTCCGTTACTCTGGACCTCTATCTTATACCCAGGCGGCAGGAACGTGTTGAAACCGACAATCAACTCCGGGTGGCCCTTGAAGAGGTTCGAAACCCGAGTGATGACGCCCGGGGTGTCGATTCTGCAACAAAAGGGAGAGGCTAGAGTATTGTATGGCGTGCGTGCGGGAGGGACGATGAGGGAGAGGCTAGAATATTTTAGGTCGAGTGTAATAGTAATAATAATTTCTTTATTGACATAAAATAGTTACTTAATAATGCTGTGGAACTTCTAGCTTCTGTAATAGGTATGCAAATCTCAGAGACCAGAGCTCACTCCCGACCCTGGACTGGACATCAGTTGGACCTAACCTAACCAGAATTTAGCTTACATTTTAGTTGAGTGAATGAGAAAGAGACAATGTGGGAGAGGTTAGAGTATTGTAGGGTTAAATCGTATCTATGAAACACCTAAGTAAAACCTAAGAAAACACAAAAAAAATATTTTAAAACTTAGGGACCTTATATTAACATAATTCACATATAATAGGACTTTAATTTCCAACAGACAGTAGACATAATTATGCAAAAATTTTGTAATTTTCTAATAGACATTGTAACAATTTTGTAATTTTGATTGAATTTTATAATTTATAAATGTCATCACAATGCCTTGAAAAGGTGAATTTATAACCTAGCATTACCAGCTGCTAAAAAAATTATTTGATATGTACCTCTTGTTATAAATTAAGTGAATAAATGAATATGAATAAGTAATACCATATTTTATAAGAATCTGTTCTCCAATGTGGCATGCAATAAATGATGATTATGATTGTAGGGCGTGCGTGAGGCAGGGGAGATGAGGGAGAGGTTAGAGTATTATAGGGCGTGCGTGAGGGAGAGGTGAGAGTATTGTAGGGCGTCCGTGAGGGAGGGACGATGAGGGAGAGAGTAGTCCAATGCAGGCTTTGGTTTTTTCATCAGTCTAAAACGTTAGTTATTTTCGTGATTTTGAGAAGATTTTGATAAAGATAAAATTGTTTATTTGCCAGAACCAAGGTTATAAAGGTCTTAATAATATATTAGTAGGTACAATTATACATAGGTATAAATTATTATAATCATCATTTATTGCATGCAGCAACATTATTTCTTCTTTGACTAATTTATTAATATAATTCGATAATATTATTAGTTGCAAATCAGGAGCCGCTCCGGAGCAGGGCTCCTGGAGCCCAATTCTCGAGCTGACATTTATTATCATACGACATATATCACTAAAACATAGTTTTTTTATATGGTTTTCAGGTGATATCCGCCATATTTTCAAAATTTTTACGAGCACGAGAATTGGGCTCCAGATTTCTATAATTTATGCATTCAGCTACGATGTTAAAACAATTATTTAATAGCCATTCAGTTAATTGTATTTTGAACTTTAAAGTGTTAATTTTAAGGTTATTGAACAGAGTGATACACATGTTAAATGAGGAGCCCAATTTTCGTGCTCGTGATATTTTAAAAACATGGCGGATATCACCTGAAAACCATACAAAAAAACTATGTTCTAGTGATACATGTCGTATGATAATAAATAACGAGAATTGGGGTCGAGTTCTCTTTATGTGCGCCATTAAGGATTGTACAAGAGATTTTGTAGTAAATAGTTCGCAGTAAACACTCACGTCTGGCTCTTGAATTCCTTCATGATGTCCAGGAAGTCGTTGTACACCTGCGGCTGCGTGTTGAACTTGTATTTCACCTGGTCCAGGTACGACAGGGCGTCCTCCACCTGTTCATTATAATATAATATATAAAATTAAACGCCTATGGAATACAAATACAGAAGAAGTGCCAATAGTTATAGGAACCACAGGAATCATAGTAAAAAGTTTACACCGGTATTGTAACAAATTAGATTCAAATAATATTATATTATAATTCGGCCGTGTGGTCCCCGGCAGAGTAGAATAGGCCACCCTCACTCTTACCGAGGTGTCGTAAAAGGCGACTAAGGTAAAGCTGCTGGCATGATCATCAGCACCCAGAGAAGGAAAACTCTGCATTTATATCAAAACCCTCGCCAACCCGTCTGCCAAGCGTGGTGAGTATGGCAATTACCCCTCATGTGATTGAGGGAGGCCCGTGACCCAGCAGTGGGGACTTAAATGGGCTGATGATGATGATGAGATTCAAATATCAATATCCATATAATGCAAAAGCAAGCAGCCATCCAGTCATGTACAATAATAGGCAAAGTCTTAGGGGACACAGTGTTTGTCAACATTGAAAACACCGGAATCCGAACCTCCTCTTCCCTGAGGTCTCAGGGCGGGAGCTAGGTTTACAAAACCGACTTAAAAAGTCGAGGAACATGAACGTGGACACCATAGTAAATAATATTTTCACAACATCACATACATTGATCTGACTTAAGGTAGCACAAGCAAGAGTTCCCGGGTTCGATCCCTGGGTCGGGCCAAAAATTTGTACCCAAGTTTTCGGTAAGAAATTTTTAGTGGGCAGCCCGGAGCCTGGAAGTTGGCGATCTTGTACCCTCGTGCCTCGGAAAGCACGTTAAGTCGTTGGTCCTGCGCCCAATCCCTCTTTGGTTGTGTCACAGTAGTGTCCCATCCCATCCCAATATGAGGGTAAGGGAATAAAGAGTGCACTTGTGTTTGCGCACACACCTGAGCACTATAATATATCCTGCGTACGTGGCCGCAGCCGTAATCGGTTGGAGGATATTATTATTATTATATGTGTACTTTTGATTCTGATATCCGTAACACAGGTGCTTGAGCTACCTATCTCGGAGTCCGATCAATGTATGTGACAAAATACAAATTTATTTATTTACTTAATTATTTATAGGTACACATACAGATTACTATCGCTACAAAACAGCAAACATGGCACAAATAACATAGTCTAGACAATAATAATCCAAAAAAAAAAGTGTACACAGCACGCTTAAAACATCAAAAACAAACAATAACATTACTCTGAAACACTAACCACCTTATTACAAATCGCGATCTAAAGTTCTTGCAGTACTAAAGCTCATGTCATCCCATTCTAACACACAATGTTAAAAGGGGCTGGCATGAATTATGTTCCAGGACTATCCTTAATTCGCGATTTGTAATATAAATACAAAATATCTTTATTTGTGATGTTGTGACATATTTATTTATACTGAATGGATTGTACAACAACCCGCATCTATTCACTTCTCGCTCGCACACTATTTGCGTCTATACTCGCCCTCGTAGGGTGCGAGTATAGACGCAAAGATGAACAACTTGCATCTTAAACACTTTGACTTAGGGGTATTCCAATATTTTGGCTCGTGGGGTGCGAGTATAGACGCAAATAGTGTGCGAGCGAGAAGTGAATAGATGCGCCGCCATTTCTGATCCCATTCATTATCCGCACAGGTTGTAGTGTAAAAATAACGCATCGGCCAAGTTTTGGTGGTGGTGGGTGTACTCGTAGTGTGGTACTATACCTTGAGCCGCTGGAACTGCGCGGCGGGCTGGTTGGGGTTGGGGTTGGCGCTGGGCGAGGGCGACACGCGGGTACTCGTAGTGTGGTACTGTACCTTGAGCCGCTGGAACTGCGCGGCGGGCTGGTTGGGGTTGGGGTTGGCGCTGGGCGAGGGCGACACGCGGGTACTCGTAGTGTGGTACTGTACCTTGAGCCGCTGGAACTGCGCGGCGGGCTGGTTGGGGTTGGGGTTGGCGCTGGGCGAGGGCGACACGCGGGTACTCGTAGTGTGGTACTGTACCTTGAGCCGCTGGAACTGCGCGGCGGGCTGGTTGGGGTTGGGGTTGGCGCTGGGCGAGGGCGACACGCGGGTACTCGTAGTGTGGTACTGTACCTTGAGCCGCTGGAACTGCGCGGCGGGCTGGTTGGGGTTGGGGTTGGCGCTGGGCGAGGGCGACACGCGGGTACTCGTAGTGTGGTACTGTACCTTGAGCCGCTGGAACTGCGCGGCGGGCTGGTTGGGGTTGGGGTTGGCGCTGGGCGAGGGCGACACGCGGCCCGCCAGCGCCGCGTGCGCGCCGTGCGCCTGCAGCGCGTGCGCCGCGTGCGCAGCGTGCGGCGCGTGCTCGAACAGCTGCAACCACGCCCACATCGATACATGCTCCACCATAATCATGTACAGTCAATTCGGGTAACGGAATTCCTATACATTAGAATAGTTATTTACGGGATTGCTACCATGTCGTACCTTATTTTTGAGTATCCGATATTTCGGCGCTGTTGCAAGCGCCATGGTCACGGAGTAACTGAAGATTCTGCGGGTAAGATGTTATTGGCAGACATATCGGTCTACCCTCCTTCTTAGTCTTTTAGAACGCCAATACATACCGAGACTGGTCAGGGAAGCGATTGAAATCCGGAAATTCAAAAATTTCAATCGTGAGGATGGGTTTAAATTGTCTAATGTCTGGAATCCAGTGATTTGTAAGTGTAGGAACCGTAAAACTAAACAAAGTGTCGTTTCGCGGGCAGATACTGTGAGTGTTGTGTCGAGAACAGGTGCGAATAAATAGTGAGTTAGGAAACAGTGGTACAGAGGGTAGACCGATATGTCTGCCAATAACATCTTACCCGCAGAATCTTCAGTTACTCCGTGACCATGGCGCTTGCAACAGCGCCGAAATATCGGGTACTCAAAAATAAGGTACGACATGGTAGCAATCCCGTAAATAACTATTCTAATGTTAGTGACCATGAAAGTTTAAAACAATTCCTATACAATTTAAAACGGTATCTACGTTGAATGGATCGACCTTTAGAAGCATATAATAATTCTCACAACATCTCATACGATGACCTGATTCCGTACTAAGTAGCTTAAGCACTTGTGTTACAGATAACAGACAACGGAGGAACACAAATATATACTTAAATACTTATATTACACCCAGACTCTGAACAAACACAAGTGTTCATCGCACGAATGTTTGTCCAGGGTGGGGATCGAACCCACGACCTTTGGCGTAAGAGTCACTACCAATTGCGCCATCCGGTCAGTCAAATAGTTATAAGGGTAAGATTGTTACAGGTCAGGCAGCGGCTGACGCATTTGCTGAGTATTTTAGCTCAGTATTTAAAAAAGAAGAATGAATGAATGATAACTTTATTTGGCACAATACAAAACAAGGGAACTTAATCAGAAACATAAGCTAGACATAAATAATGACGAAAAGTAGGACAACATTATAGAAGAGCCGCTATTATGCCACGTTAAAGCTGAACGAACGGCAAATACTACGGCAGATGCGACTTCTATGTCCCTCGTACAGGTAGGTGACGAAGACTTTAGGATAGCAGTCAAACGGCTTAAAGTAAGATCGGCTGGTGGTCCAGATAATATTCCTGCTTTTTTGGTCAGGGACTGTGCGTCCGCCTTACGACTACCTTTTTTGTTCTTGTTCAATTTGTCGCTTCATCAAGCTAAATATCCAGATTCCTGGAAATTATCCAGAGTGACTCCCGTACCAAAAGGCGAATCTGGTAAAGATGTGACTTCTTTTAGACCGATAGCTGTGTTCTCTACTTTGGCGAAATTATTCGAAACAATATTAAACTACCGTATTTGTCAACAAATAAGCAAATAATTACATAATAGTCAGCATGGGTTCCGAAAAGGCAGGTCAACCTTGTAGCGCATGTTGATTACATTTGTTCCGAAATGGATGAAGGTCGACAAGTGGATGCAGCCTACTTTGATTTTAGGTAAGCTTTCGACCTGGTCCACAATGACATTCTTTTAACAAAACTGGCGATACTTGGCTTTACACCGAACCTTCTCCAATTTTTTGCAAGCTATCTTAAGAATAGGCGTCAATTTGTAAGAGTAGATGGCTCTGAATCCAAAGATTACTACACGCGTTCGGGAGTTAGTCAGGGTAGCCCCCTAGGACCAACTCTTTTTTTGATTTTTATCAATGACTTGCCTGAAACGGTGGGGAGGGCCAAATGTCTACTATCTGCTGATGATTTGAAGTTGAGTTTGGGAATTAATACGTCCGAAGATGCACATGCGCTACAGCGCGATATCAATATGAATGAAACTAAATGTAAAATCATCACATTTGCAGTAAAACGTAATCCTAAAATTATAGATTATAAGTTATTTGACGCTGCGATGGAAAGAGTAAGTGACATTCGTGACCTAGGATTAATATTAGACTCTAAAATTAAGTTAAATTTTCATAAACATGTAAATGTAATATGTAAGGCAGCTAGTAAGATGCTAGGGTTCGTCATAAGAACCTCTGCCGATTTTGATGATATTAGATTAGCCAAAATATTGTACAATGCGTTCGTTCGCAGCAAGCTTGAGTATGGGGCTGTTGCTTGGAACCCGTACCAAGAAATATAGCCTTATGATTGAAAGAATACAACGTAAGTTTGCTCGATGGCTTTATAAAAAATGTTCATGGATACTATCCATACCTGTATCCCTCTCAGTTTGTTTTAGGGATGGTTGAAATTGAAACTTTAAAGGCTAGGAGAGTAATGGCTACGATATCACACTATCTCTCTATATTACGGGGTAGGCTTGACTGTCAAGAAATTGTGGAAAGGGTTGGCTTATTGGTGCCAAGGTGTTTGCAGTGTGATGAGACGGGCATGGTTGCTCCCCGTAGAAAGCCGCGGCTTATAAAAACACCAGCTACGCGCACCCAAAGAGCATCGTTTGCTCCGACAAATAGCGCCCTGCGTCTAATCGATGACATAATGATTCAGCATGATGATCTGGATTTATTTGCTGACGGAATTGGACATTTACTAAATCAATTAAATTGTACTATTAATGGAGTGGAATAATAATATACTATTTAATTTTATTGTCTGTTTGCCATATTTTATTCATTTATTTTAATTATGTACTTATTATTTTTAAATTTTTTGACATTGTATTTTTGTAATAATTGTATAAATTAAAATTGTATCACATAATTATGCATGTATGTAAATTACTGTATGCTTGCTAGCAAATTGGAGAAATCTATAAGCTAGCATATAAAGATTATGAATAAATAAATAAATACAGTTTAATTGTACCATCAGGCGATCCGTCTGCTCGTCTGCCACCTATCACATAAAAATCTTATATCTACCTTCAACCTGGGCGGCACCTGAGGCGGTTGGGGCTTCGGCGCTGCATACTGCACCGCCCCGGCCTTCAAGTAGTTGATCACCGCCGGGCCGGAGCTGCGCGGGGCCGAGCGACCGAAGCCGCCGCCCACGCCCACGCCGGGAACCGAACCGACGGCCCCGACGCCGCTCACCGAGAGCATTGTGGTGGCACCCGTGCGGATTGCGTCTGGGGGGAGAAGTTTGGTTAGATAAAAAAAAAAAAAAAAATAAAAAACCCCGACGGGATTGGACATCTTGGATTTGACATTGTCACGATAAATATATTCTGCTTCTCAAGCCCTTTTTTATGATACCCATATTGTAGGAGTTGTGTAAAAACATATAATCCATATCTTTGTGACGGGCGGCCATCTTGGATCGATTTTTATCCCAAATAGCTAAGAACACTCCCCCCTTATTCATCTTTCAAACAAAAAAAATCGGTTCATTTGATCGGGAGCTACGATGCCATAGACAGACACATAGACACACACATACAGGTTAATCTTATAACACCCCATCGTTTTTGCATCGGGGGTTAAAAATGGGTTTGATGAGGGTTTTCGCGTGTGAATAATCCGCTAGATGGAGTACTATAGAAGTGAGGTCCATATACAATGTGATTGGATATTTTTAAACGTGATCTGTCAAAATGTCAATTTGACAAACTAAACAACCAATGCGGTTGATGTTGGATCCTCAGTCCAACAGTACGCCATCAAGCGGATTTTTCACACGCGAAAACCCTCATTGTCTTTAAGGGTGTTAGAAAGATGACAGTCAGACTCTTATAGAGCAGCTGCAAGCTATCTCACATGGAATCAATCGGTAATTTGTATCATCATAGAGAAATATTTACTGTTTTAAAGTATCACTGAACTGAACCAATGCAGGGCAAAGGCCTCCATCATAGAAATCAAGTTATCGCTATTATCATGGGATTAGACTTAATCACCACGTTTGCCAAATACGGATTGGTGATCACAAACTCGAGCTATGTACGAAAAATTCGCAACATACTTTTCGCTTTTTAACAAAGCAGCACCCTCTCGGAAAACACTTATACTATTTATTTAATACTTAACTTTTGGGTCTGCTTTTATACTCAAAATTTGAATTACCGCCAATAACGGCCACTTATTGCGTTAATCCAAATTTCGAGTGCAAAAACAGATCAAAAAGTAGTGCTAAATAATTAAATAAATAGTATAAATGTTTGCTTAGAGACTCCCGCTCTGAAATTGTTTAAAATAGATCCGGTTTAGTAGCTAACAATTTAAATCGATTGGTGTCGTTAGTTAGGGCTACCCGTCGCCTTAACTCAATCAAACTTACCGAGCAACTGCGGCTGGGCAATCGAAGTAGATTGTGCTAGTGTGTGCATGTTACTGGCACCAGCCTGTTGAATCTGAAACAATATTAAGAACACATTAATATCCCAAAAGAAGCGCTGAAGAGAACTGAACTGGCCACATCTACCGTACTAGGCTATTTTTTTATTTGACAGTGATAAAAATATATATTTCTTTTATAACATCAGTGTTAATATGTTTTTTGTGGAGAGATTTGTAATAACGCGAGATAAAAATCGGTGTCTCCCTGCGTGATCGTATCGGAAATGATGAGATCCGCAGGAGAACTAAGGTTACAGACATAGCCCAAAGGATTGCATGCCTCAAGTGGCAATGGGCAGGGCACATAGCGAGGAGAACAGACGGCCGTTGGGGCGGAAAGGTCCTCGAGTGGAGGCCACGTTCAGGAAGTCGCAGCAGTGGCAGGCCCCCCACAAGGTGGACCGACGATCTGGTGAAGATCGCGGGAATCCATTGGATGCGGGCGGCACAGGACCGATCTGTGTGGAGAACATTGGGGGAGGCCTATGTCCAGCAGTGGACGTCTATTGGCTGAAATGATGAGATAAAAATATTGCATTATTTCATCAAAATTCGTCTTCTAAAATTATTATTTTTTTAAACAGGGGCCACGTGACTTAAAACGGCCCGTGACGTAGATTACGCGTAAGTCTACTGCCTATGGTTGATTGCCTTTGAAAAAAAAGTCTACGGTTGATTTGAAAGAAACACTGAAACACCAACCAGCTCAATGTTTATTTATAAAATGCTAAAAGACGCGTTTTTGCGGCCTATTTGAATATTGCATTTTCTTTTTCGTTTTTTTTTTTATTAAAAAACTAAAATAAAAACAGAAAAGTATTTTTTTAAGGCTCCTTATAAACAAATGAATACCCTAAGATAGTTTTCAGAATTTTGTCAAATAGCCTATTCAGATCCCTGTTGGGCTAGAATAGGACCTCGAAAATTGAAGGCGGCCACGCGATCGTCAAATATGGAAGAAGGGTAGAATAAGAATAAGAAATAATTTATTGACCAAAACACATGATTACATACAAATCTAAATAAGGGCAAAGCATATGCTACAACAACCGCTAAGCAGCCGCTGCAGCGCTGATTTTCAGGCTGTACCTTCGAGCGACGACTCATAATAAGACATACAAACATAAAATTTTCACCATCGTACATCACGCCAGAATTCGCCGTCGTATCACACAGGTCGAGCCGGCCTATTCATGCCGAAGCGTGGCTCTCCCACGGACAAATGTACAATATAAAATGTAAAAATATAAATGTTTATGTAGTAAAAAAAGCATGTAAAATCTCGTGTAAATGTATTTTTTAAAGCCAAGGTTAGACAGGTAAACTGAAAGTCTATTTCGCGTGCGCGCGCATGTCTATAAATACGCAAAAGCTGAATCACTCTCGGTCGAGTATTGTCGTAGTTTACGGTCGCTTGCTCGGTTTTTTTTTGTGTTTACATAGGATGTTTTTGTTGGAGAGAACAGTAGACATGTGGCGATATTTGGGAGAATAAGAAACTTGGCCTCATAGTATCAGCCTATATTCTAGCCCACTGCAGGGCAAAGGCCTCCATCATAGTAATCAGGTCATCGCTACTATGATGGGAAAACGCTTGCCTAATACGGATTGGTGATCACAAACCCGAGCTATGTCCGAAAAATTCTCGAAAAAGCGGCCACTTTTGGCGTGAATCAATTTTTCGCGTACAAAATGTGTTTGCCGAGAGATGGTGTTTCCGATAAAATACGACCTGGTGATCTTCAAGAAAAGATCTTATTCCTCCCTTAAGAGCCGGCAATGCATCTGTGATGCCCTGTGTGTCGCAGATGTCCATGGGCGGCGGTAATTCACTTACCATCAGGCGAGCCGTCTGCTCGTTTGTCTGCCATAAGGTAAAAAAACAACTGACAATATTAACAGAAAACGGAACGATAAAAAGTAAATCTATAACGTGAACAAGAATAACATAACGCATACATACAGAACTAATAAAAAAATGTAAAATTAATATAAATAAATTAATATACAAAATGTGTTTGCCGAGAGATTGTAACCCCGAAATTGTTTAAAATAGATCCGGTTTAGTAGCTAAAAAATTAAATCGATTGGCGTCGCTAGTGTGCCCTACCCGACACCTTAAGAAGCTCGAACATCTCATCATCGCTTACGAGAGCGTCCGGGTTCCCCCGGACTACAATTCAAACCCCGCCCGGACGTCCTAAACTAGGACAAATCCGGACAGATGGCAGCCCTAGATATATGTACATATTTACAAAGGTATGGATAATAAGGTTATCGCTATCAGAGAAGGCTAGGTGTGTAAACAAGTGTTATGCTCTGTATTATATATATGTATGGAGCTAAATATATCTGGACGATCTAAAGGTCGTTGGATTCTTACATTGTATTATTACTTTGGTCGTTTGCAATCTTTAAATAAGTTCTCATTATTTCATAAACATACATGCATTGTTATTTTTATGATAGGTTCATCAATATAACTAACTATACTAGGGTGATTCTCCGAAATTTGACCTTCCGGGTTCTTCGCGTCTGATTTCCATGGGCTCGAAAATATTGCTCAAATTAGAAGTTTATTAAGCGAAAAATTGATTCACACCAAAAGCGGCCACTTTTGGCGTGAATCAATTTTTCCAAAAACGGACCCTAAATTTGTCCATGGTTATTTAATAAATTATTAAATAACCATGCACAAATTTAGGGTCCGTTTTTGTTCGCGAAAAATTGATTCACGCAAAAAGTGGTCGCTTTTGGCTTGGCGGTAGTTAAAATTTCGAGTACAAAAGCAGACCCAAAAGTTAAGTATAAGTATTTAATAAATAGTATTAGTGTTTGCCGAGAGATTGTACCCCGAAAATGTTTAAAATAGATCCGGTTTAGTAGCTAAAAATTAAAATCAATTGGAGTCGCTAGTGTGCCCTACCCGTCACCTTAAAAAGCAAGAACATCTCATCGCTTACGAGAGCGTCTTTCGTCCCGAGCGTTTTTCGAACATAGCTCGGGTTTGTGATCACCAATCCGCATTTGGCAAGCGTGGTGATTAAGGCTAATCCCATCATAGTAGCGATAACTTGATTTCTATGATGGAGGCCTTTGCCCTGCAGTGGGACAGTTTATAGGCCGATACTTTACTACTTTTAGAAGTTTATATTGAAATCAGAAGAAGTTTAAATTGGAAGAAGGTTAAGTATCTTTACGTGTTCTTATTTCAATTTAAAATTCTAATTTGAACAATATTTTTGAGCCCATGGAAATCAGACGCGAAGAAACCGGATAGGTCAAATTTTAGAGAATCACCCACTATTTATAAAGAGCTAAATTTTACAGACAGCGGCTACGCTTATTTATTTCAATTTTAATTTCTGACTACGTAATATTTTGATTTTTTAGACGTTTGTCAGTCGTGTATTCGTTTAATTTGTAATAACTTTTTGTTATCAGTAATTCTTTTAATTTGTGTATTTTCGTTTTTTAATTGAATTGGTAAACGATTATATATTCTAATTGTCATTATTCAAGTAGTAGCCTTCGGGAAAAACTCCTGCAGCCAAACCGTTCCACAGAACTGAGGTGCGTGAAGAAAAAATATTGGCATAATAATCACATGTAATGTATTAAATATATATCAATGTAATATGACGATTTGTAAGTGCCGCGTAGAACTGACAAGCCTATAATTTGATATTATGTGATTGGTAGTACCTCATCATCATCATCGTCAGCCCATTTAAGTCCCCACTGCTGGGGCACGGGCCTCCCTCAATCACATGAGGGGTAATTGCCATACTCACCACACTTGGCAGACGGGTTGGCGAGGGTTTTGATATAAATGCAGAGTTTTCCTTCTCTGAGTGCTGATGATCATGCCAGTAGCTTTACCTTAGTCGCCTTTTACGACACCTCGGTAAGAGTGAGGGTGGCCTATTCTACTCTGCCGGGGACCACACGGCCTGGTAGTACCTAATTGTAAGCAATTGCCGCCGCCCATAGACAGTGGAGTCC
Source organism: Marasmia exigua (assembly GCA_019059595.1). Taxonomy (NCBI): domain Eukaryota; kingdom Metazoa; phylum Arthropoda; class Insecta; order Lepidoptera; family Crambidae; genus Marasmia; species Marasmia exigua. The sequence continues at coordinate 1,973,430 of CM032489.1, forward strand.
AAAGTGAGAACCAAAGAGCAGGCGGTGCTTCACTGTTTCTTTGAGGTCGTGGTATCACTTGACGACACTGCAGGCTCAATACATGAAAATTGAAAGTTCACACGAAATTCGACCTTATTTGCCTTGACCTTCACGCCAAAGCTAACTGTTATCATCACAATTTTGCAGTGTTAATCATCAAGTTGGACAGCATCCAAGATAGGCAGCCACGACCGTATCCGGACGCATCCTTTGGCACACCATCAGAAAGGTGCATTGACTTCTAAGTTCTAACGTTCCCACGACCAAAAATATATATACCAATACTTGGTTAGCTAGGTATGTGATTGCTAGGTATGTGACGCTGGTATCCCTTCTGAATATTAGGGTACAAAGCGTCTCATTCTTTATTTAACAATGTGGTCATAAGGCCAGGTGCCGCTCAAGTACCTATTACAAAAGTAGATTTAAAATAAATATATAATAACAACACTCCCCATATTTGCCTGTCAGCAAAAATAGTAGTACCAATTTTTTCACCCAGTTCCCCCTTCGATGATTGATCAGTCCTGCTTGATCAGTCCCTCACAACACATACGGTCGAATGCCCCCATAATGTGGTCATTTTTTGTTTTTATTTGTTTATTTTATACACATTACAGATTACAATTATTGCGAATCCTAAACATACAATTAAAGGTTATAATCTAGATTATAATCCAACAATATGTGTATTTTAAAAAGTAGGACGCAAAAGAAGAAACAAAAAAAAAGAAAAGCTTTGTAATTCATCATCATCATCGTCAGTCCATTTAAGTCCCCACTGCTGGGGCACGGGCCTCCCTCCATCACATGAGGGGTAATTTCTATACTCACCACGCTTGGCAGACGGGTTGGCGAGGGTTTTGATATAAATGCAGAGTTTTCTTTCTCTGGGTGCTGATGATCATGCCAGCAGCTTTACCTTAGTCGCCTTTTACGACACCTCGGTAAGAGTGAGGGTGGCCTATTCTACTCTGCCGGGACCACACGGCCATTATAATTATAACTAGTGAAAAGAAAAAATAATGATCTTATAAGTATTCAGCAGGCATGCCGACCAGACCCATAGCCGTAGCCGGGTCTATCGGGTGTGGGATGGAGGATATCAGTCACTTTTTTAATATAATTTCTAAACTTTGATTCAAAGACGTCAAGCATGGGATTTTCTTTTGCCGTCTCGTTGTACTGACGAGCCGCTCTGACTAGGGGGACACACACGTGTCGTAGTACACAAACCCCAATGTGGTCACACACAAAAAGGAAAACTTGTATTATCAATTTCCGGCACGCCACAAGCCAGGTCGGCTTGTAACGCTTCCAAAGATAAGTCAATGTACCCCCATGTACGCAGTTGCGGACCTACGGAGGTAGGCAACGGGATGTGGGGGAAGGGGAAGCAAAGTGTCAGCATAGATTTCGGCGACACTAAAGGTGAATGAATGAATGAATGAATGAGTGAATGAATGAATGAATGATAACTTTATTTGGCACAATACAAAACAAGGAAACTTAATAAGAAACATAACCTAGTCATAAATAATGACGAAAAGTAAGTAAGTAAGAAAGAAAGAAAATACATTTATTGACCATCACAAAACACCGGAAACAAACATATACAGTTGGTACACGGTTTAAAACAACAAATTTTACACAGAAGAGGGACAAAGAGATGTGGATAGTGTGTGGTCAATCAGGTCCCGACCTCAGCATTAGCTGCTACTACAATATCTGCATTGCCGCAGCAGCGCTGGTATTCTGGCGGGACCTGTTTGCGAGCGAGTGTGATGGTGTGGTGTAGATAAATAAATAAAAATATATACTTATAGATAGGCAAGATAGGCAAAGAACCCGTACATATTATAGATAGGCAATATGTATATGTATAAAAAGTAGAACAACAGTATCCCTGTATGCGCCAAACAGGCGGCCGCTCAGCTATAGTCGGTGCTGATCCATGAGACCAAACTCGACGCTGGTTTTCAGCGACTACCATTACATTATTGCGCATCTGTTCCATATCCATGCATGCATGCATGCATAATTGAGATAGAGATAGAAAAAAAAGAAGGTATTATTTCACATGCTTAAAGCATGCTACTTTTGAGCAAGTGCTAATTAATAGCATGTGTGGACGGACGTCGGTGTGTGGTGCCCGGCAGAGTAGAATAGGCCACCCCCACTCTTACCGAGGTGTCGTAAAAGGCGACTAAAGTAAATCTGCTGGCATGATCATCAGCAACCAGATAAGGAAAACTCTGCATTTATATCAAAACCCTCGCCAACCCGTCTGCCAAGCGTGGTGAGAATGACAATTACCCCTCATGTGATTGAGGGAGGCCCGTGCCCCAGCAGTGCGGACTTAAATGGGCTGATGATGATGATGATAAGTGCTTGCCGAGAGGTTGTAACCCCAAAATTGTTCCAAATAGTTTCGGTTTAGTAGCTAAGAATTAAAATCGATTGGCGTCGCTAGTGTACCCTACCCGTCACCTTAATATATCTACTCGTGGATAATGTTGTTGATTGTACAATCAATGTGGTAACTGTATTTTAAAGACAGATGTATTGTACATTTGTTTGTTATCCCCAATAAATAAATATAAAAAATTAAAAAAACCCCCGACACAACTAAAGCTCTTTCATTTGATACCTATATTGAGGCAGTTGGAAAAACAAATAGGTTATTCGTCATTTTCTGACGGCGGCCATCTTGGGTTTCAAATTTTTTACAATTAACATATTTTTATATGATACCCATATTGTGGGAGTTGTGTTAAAACATAAAATCCAAATCTTTGTGACGGTGTCCATCTTGGATCGATTTTTATCCAACATAGCTAAGAACACTCCCTCCTTATTCATCTTTCAAACAGAAAAAACCAAAATCAAAATCGGTTAATTTGTTCGGGAGCTACGATGCCATAGACAGACACACAGACACGTCAAACTAATAACACCCCGTCGTTTTTGCGTCGGGGGTTTAAAAAGTCTGAATAAGGGCTTATTGTATTGTATAGATATTTTGATTTTAATTACCTGTTGTGGAGACTGAGCTGGCAGCGGCGAGGGCTCATCAGGCCCCAGCCGCGGCACCGTAGTTCGCTTCATCATGCTCAATGAGTGCCCATCACACGTTCACCTGGAACAAACAGCATACACATCAATATAATGTTGTAGATCCTACAATATCTATGTACACGTTAGGTACACAAAATACACTAGACAAGCGTCCGTGGCACTCATTCAGCTGGTCTCACTGACAACCAGCGTCATGGCCTTTGTCTGGGCTGTGACATAAGCTGAGTGAGGGCCATTTATACTAGACGTCATAACACACCATAATATTCATTTGGCACTGTCTGTACATGATTGAATATAGTTTTGTTTTTTTTTTCCTTTTGTTTTATTTTTATGTATTTTTAATTGTTTTATGTTTTGTTTTCTGTTTGTGCCAAATTGTGTTCTGTTTACAATTGCTATATGTTCTGTGTTGTGATGTCTATAATAATAAATATTTTCTTTCTTTCTTTCTTTCTATGCAAGACCCGCCTTGGCAGCAGTGGCTCGCACTTTAACGCGCCGGTTCCTATTTTTTATGTGACAGGTGGCAGACGAGCATACGGACCACCTAATGGTAAGCGATTGCCGCCGCCCATGGACACCCGCGACAACAGTGGAGTCACAAGTGCGCTACATATCCTTTCCGAAACACAGCACAGTGCTGCTTCACGCCGGATTTCTGTGTGGTATCACTACGGTCGAGCCAGCAAATTCATGCCGAAGCGTGGCTCTCCCACGGATGCAGGATCGATCCCCGGGTAGAGCCAAAATTTGTACCTGACTTTCAGTTTTTTATGCACGTTAAGCCAATGGACAACATTTCATATTTTTAACATGTCCATATTGTTTTTTTATATGAAAATAGACATAAAATGAACAGACCCATATTTTTTCTTTTTTCAAAATTTGTCCATTTTCATGCATAAAATAATTATTGAAATTCTTTTTATTCTAAATAGACGTAAGCGCCAAATGACGTCATCGGACGGCTGAATACAGCGATATTCCTTTGCTTATCATTGTTTTGATAAAAAAAAGGTACTACTGTCAAAGGTAAATAATACTAGTGTCAACATTGTCAACGTCATTCATACATTGAACGTTGACAAGTTGTCTTTTTTTTTTACAGTTACATGTCATGGGTTTGGCATTTCGTAAATTTAAAACTATAATGTGCTAAGCAAAGAAATATTTTACATTCTGCCGTCCGATGACGTCATCTTACGTTTTTTAGTTTTTAATTTTTTTCTCAGTAAATAAGCAATATAAAAAATGAATAAATATATATTCGAGCAGCGGAAAAGTAAACAAAGAATTGGTATTTTTTGTTTCAGAGCTTAGCAATTTTGAAATGTTGTCCATTGTTCTGTGCCCGATCCTTTTTCGGTCGTATCACACTGGTATCCCATAGAAATATGAGCATAAATATATAGAGAGGGTACTTGTACCTCCGGTACCCTCACTCACGCAGCGAAACACAGCAGAGTTGCTTCACGCCGGTTATCTGTGGCCGTGGTATCGTTCCCGTCGAACCGACCCATTGATGCCGAAGCGTGGATCTCCCAGTCTATCGTATTAATACTAGGTAGTGCAAAGTAGGCAGTCTAATATCTAATCATTTTCTAAAGTAACATAAGCAAAGAATGACATACGCCTGTATTGTCATTTTCGGCACGCCACAACCCACGGGAGGCTGTGACGCTTCCAATGACAAAATCGATATACCCCCTGTACGTAGTTCGCGTATCTATAGAGATATGCAACGGGATGCGGGGGTTTACACTTGAGTGCAAAAAAAACGACACACCACTTAATTTCATACAAAAATGTCGAAAGATAAGCGCTCATCTGGATTTGAGAGCGTCATTGTGTATTTGCCGTGGGAGAACTACGCTTCGGCTTGAATGGGCTGGCTCGACCAGAGTGATACCACGGCCTCGCAGCATTGGGCTGTTTCACTGCGTGAGTGAAGGTACTGGAGGCCCAATACGGGAGAAAGGGGTTGAAAGGTTGGCAGCACACTTGTGATTCCATTTATGTCACGGATGTCCATGGGCGGCGGCAATCGCTTACCATCAGGTGATCCGTATGCTCGTTGGGCACCAATCACATAAAAAAAATACATACAAAAATGTCGAAAGATAAGCGGAATACCTGCTCATCTCGATTTGAAAGTGTCATTGTCAAAATTAATATGAATTGTTCCTATTTGCTGATGTTTTAATCAAGCCAAAATATTTAATAAATTTATGAAAACTTTAAAAAAATCCATATTTTTGTCCCATACACTTTATGGAGCTTATAACTGATTTACTTTTAAAAATAACTTAGCTTAAAACAGATTTATTTGATAATTCCAAAAAATATTGCGATAATACTTTTTAATAAAAACTGTGAAGTGTAGACTTTTATATGTTTCTGTGTATATTTTTGTTATCTGTGTATAGTTTAGTTAGAATTCGCTTCTACATTCTTCAAACAAATCACAGGCATCTTTTCTTTAATAAAAATCAGTTTATCATGTTTTATGTTATAAATAATAATAAATAAATAATGTGTGCGTAGTTACTTATAATGTTCAGTTTGAATATAACAATTAGCGATTTCCAACCATGTGAAAACGTAACTGCTTCACTGTTTGTGAAGCTGAAGAGTAATGCTTGAAAAAAATATTATGTGGACAGGTATTTTTGCACATAAGTGTAATAAAATACAAATTTTTAGGTAAATTTATTTTTAGCTGATGTCATTGAATCTCAAGCTTTAAGATTAAGAAACGGCAGTCATATTTCTGGCAGATTGAAATAAAAAAGGAAATTATTAGCCTATATTCTGTCCCACTATAGGGCAAAGGCCTCCATAATAGAAATCAAGTTATCACTACTATGATGGGATTACGCTTAATCACCACCCTTGCCTAATGCGGATTGGTGATCAGAAACCCTATTAATAAATACTAACATTTTATTTTTTTCAGCATTAACAATGTGGACTTAATCAATTTCAGGTAGGAGATTCTTTAGTAAAATATTTTACTCAAGGGAAACAGTTTTTTATTGGTGACAGACAAATTTTTCAAATTAGTCCAGTACTTTTAGTGTTCATTTGTTAAAACTTTGACACCACGTTTTTTAGGGTTCCATATGTCGAAAGGAATAAATTAACCCTTTAAGACACCTTTGTGTGTGTGTGTTAAGATCCTCTTTATTACCCGACTAGCAAAGCCAAAAAGGAAAGGTTATAACATTAGTAAGACCATAGTATTGGTTAAGATGGGAGAACCTAAACATAGGTCATAGTCTATGACATCATACCTAAAGAAATCTTTTAAAATAATGCATAAAACCAGTTGGACTACTTCAATGAAGTAGTAACACAACTAGAATCGTAAAGAATGATGACCGAAAAACTCTTGTTGTTTCAACTCTAATTGTTTAATGTAAATAGTTTATTATAAAAATAATAAATAATTCCCAAATATATATATATTTTTTTTATAATATCTTGCGATCGGCTTGACAAGCCTTTAACAGATTGGTTGTGGGGGGTATATTGACGGGAGAGTGTAGTTCCTCCAGTGAGAAAACATTCTCTTATTAAATTTGGGAGTATCATTAACCAAGTCCCAAATATGTTGCCTCTTAAGCCTTCTGCCATTAATTTGTTCGGATAACACCGTTGCCAGGTTGTTAGTAGGAGCTTCTAGCTCTTGCTCTGTGCTCCGCCTCTTCCTTGAAGGTTTTTATTTTGGTGTACTCATGCAATTTACTGTTTCTAATGAATAGGGGTGCACTAGTGATGACTTTGAGTGCCTTGTTTTGAAACCGTTGAAGAATCTCCACATTTGAGATTTTTGCTGAACTCAATGCTCAAAAATATATAAATTAGCCACATTATTTATTCTTGGGGGTCAAAAGTGGGCAGTTTACCTCAGGGTTAGACCCTTTTTCCCACTTATTATGTGATGATTACTAATAATCACTATTTTTCAATAATAATATAGAAGTCTTTATTATTGATGAGCTACAACAGTCTATAGTTTCCCTCGTACGATGGAAACAATAGCCATCTTATTATTAATCGCGATTTTAATTTATCACTCGGTTCGAGATTTGTAATAACGGGGTTAGATGATTTTGCATGGGTTTAGTTAGGGTTTCAGATGAACATAATACACATGTTCATCTGTTTAGAGGTTCCTGGTTAAGTACAATAAAAAACAATGCTCATCTGCACATCTAGCTCAAGGTTTCAGAAAATAACCAAAAAATCTTAAAGACTGAATATACCTAAAGAATCCACATGTCAATTGGGTAAAAAATAATTAAAACTCGCTAGCTACCTTCTACTCGAAGTAACGTATGCTTAGCTTAGGCTTATCCTATGATTGCGTAATCACACCTATTATCTCTCGTTAGCGTTTGGGATAAAAATGTATAAATTACCTTTTAAAGGTTAGAATACTTACGGGACAAAATGGATACCCGGCCGCGACGTCACAAGTGCAATCAATGAATAGGCACGCTTATACACGATATTGTAGGTAGGTACCAGCCTATCTAATGAACTCTTAATAAGTACGTAAAAGATTTTACCTTGCGTAATATGTCTAAAACATCGGAACGTCCACTCACTTGCTGCTTATGTTCTTTATTCGGAATCTAAAGCCTCGCTTGGTTTTCTGAAACCGGTCTCACTGGGGGCGTGATGACACAAACTAGAACTTATTTATAGAGGAAAACGTACACAAATCGATAACAGGCCGACTGGATGTACTAGCACATAGAAAGACGGCGCAAAGTGAGTTTAAAACGAAACTTTCATCTTGCCACTCAGCAACAAATCACGAAAACAATTTTTTTGACAACCGTGAACCGTGACAGCTTTATCCCGCCTTTTTTAACGTTACGTTCAGAAACATAACTTGCAATTTTAATCGAACGCGAAGTACGCTCACCAAAATGTTATTATTATTTCACAGTGAATCATTGCGAGCGGATCTCGTTTGAAGAAAAAGTGGATACTGATAGAGGATAATCATCTATCGGAGTAGGGAGGTAAAGTCCGGTTTACGTTGGGCCGGTGGAAACGAGGACGGCGCGGCGGTATTCGTCACCGACGTAGAAAATGGCGACTAAATACCAACAATTACATCGCGCGCTCAACGTCAATGCGAATCAATGTTATGCTCGAAGATCACTAGCCAGCCTAGTTTGTAGAATGGGGAGATGCAATATCTGTGCTTCTTATCTGGCCGAGCAGCCGTGATAAAGATTTGCCTTTGCCTATTTCGATTGGGAAAAAAATAAAAACGTTCGTTACCTTTGAATTAGTGGTGATAGAGCGTCGAAATCTTCAAAAACGTTTTCAAAACGTACTTTGTATCTCAAAAAACTGTAGTAAGACAATGAATTGTGATAATAACGCGTCACGACAAGCTCGGAGCGAGCACATTCGTGCGCCTTCAAATAGCGCAGCGGCGCAACTTTTTCGAGCGCGGCGTCAACACGGTCAGGTGGGCGAGGTTGCGACACTGCCATAGCGCAGTCTCTTTCTTGCGTGTCTCGCTCTATCGCGCGGTTTGCTGTCCCGCTCGCACTCGCGGCGGGGCCGTGGCCGGACAGGAGGGACGCGCGCGGAGCCCTCCGCGTACGAACGTCGCGCACCGAGCTGCGCGGCCGACTGACTGCGACGCGTCCAGTGCCTCGTCCGGCGGCCTGCGGAGCATCGAGCCCGGAGCCCGAGGCGGAGCGGCAACGCCGCATCGAATAATAGCGAGCGAAACGGACGTGCCGCGATATGAAATGCCACGAACCTCCACGGAGGTGGTGGACCAAAACAAATCTCCTTTCTCTAAAATTATACAACAGTTGCGATCGCGAGCAGCACCGGGCGGCGTTCGTATCTGTTTCCCGCCAAAATCGAACACTTTCTATATGTAAACGCGTAGCTGAAGAACGATGACCTAGATGCGTCGTCGGACAGAATTCTTATTCAAGATGGCAAGCAGGTTTCGTGTTTGAAGCACAATAAGTCAACGATCGGCGTTGTGCTGCGTTCGGAGAGTACATTTCGTTCCCTGCGCTGGTTGCCTTGGCGACAGCGAGCCAGAACTTGTTATTGGGAGGGTTACAATAAGATAATTGAAATGGGGAATCCGAGTAGGTACAATAGAAATCGCATCCACTTTTGTGTTCGCGACCATAGAGGCGCGATGCAAGAACTATAACTGAAGGGTGCATAGTATTGCATACTTATAAAATCAACTTGAGTACCTACATATCAAAAGATTAGTCATTGATCTCCGTGTGAAACGGACGGCATATACTGCTTCATTTATTCTGCCAAGAGATTACGTCATGACGACCACAATCGTTTCTGTAGGGTAGGTCATGTTGCAGCGGGAACGGTTTGCAAAACTCCCGTATCGATCTGACAGGCAAACTAAAGGTTATCTGAACTGAAACTAACGTGGGCGTTGAAACAGCGTTCGATACGTAGATAAACATGTATGTAGGCGAGGATAGGTGAAAGATAGTTTGAAACTGTAGGGAGGTGGAAGCTAATGAAACATAGGTACTCAACCCGAATGAACCTTAAATCTTCGGATGATATTATTAAAGGTTTAGTGTAATTGAACTACATGAGGAATTGATGAAAGAAGGAGTAGACCGAAGGACGACATGTAAGCCAATAGTCTTACAATCGATGCTAAAGGATGTACGAAGTGGAGGAGATACTGCGGAAGATCAAACCCTAAGCTCCTATGCGACATTATGCAGATATTCATGATGTAGGATAAGAATTAATAAAGTTGTGTAGTCACGAACGAAAGTACCGTATCTTCTTTCTAACGCACGGTAGTCAACGCACTACCTCAGTGGAAGAAAGGTTGTAGAAACCATCAGAATAATTCGGGGTGATCTTCCAGGATTAACATCTGTTTTTAAACTCTTAAAATTACACGCACAAGTACAGCAGTTGTTTGATTAATCTGTTTATAATCCAATTTATGTACAAAGAGTAATTGTTAAGAATAATAATTACTCTTCCATTGTTTTAATATGTCATATATTTCATGCAATAAAACGCCGGTTGAAATTATTCCAAGATAGCGAATAACTGAAAACTCTATATCATCACCTCAAAACTACATATAATTCTGTGGTCATCACCATTCACCACTGCCTAAAAAATACAAGTGGCAACGATTCGGGGTTTACATTTCACAAGCACATAAAGGGTGTGAAAACCAAAACAATTGATACTGTAAATATTTTATTGCATAGATTCTAATAAATTGTGTTTTCTTATCCAAATGTGTTCAGGCAACCTAAAATGAAAATGCAAGCACTAATAATATACAAAAAATCTAACTACAATATTAATAAAAATTAAAGAATCAACTGTCATCATTTAACATGTTTGCCCAGAGACCGATCCCTTGAAAATTCCCAAATTCGTTAAATAACATCTGTTACGCTTCCAAGCCTTAACCGCGGAAATACGAGTATATTTGATGCAGACAGATATTATTATTTGAAAGAAATAGCCACTGTGACCAGTAGATGATCTATTGTGGCAGCCCCAGAACTTATTACAGCACCTCATGTAGCTCCAGCTCCAGGATAAATCCGAAAATGGAGCTGATGGGGGAGCTTTTGATCTCGTCTGCCGAGATCATGTGTGCTCTCTGGTGCTGGCAGCGGTACAGCGCTATGCACTCGCCGAGGACGTGGATAATCGTTTCCTCGTCCTCGCGAAAGAACCTGCAGATTTTGGTATCTGAAAGGCCCATGTTGTGCAGTTTCTTCTAAAATTCAGTGCTTTGCTTATGCTCCCATTCTTTTAACTCGAACCTAACCATGCAGGCTGGAACGCCACTTATTGGTTCCGGTCCGAGTTGTGGGCTCTCTGCCCCGGCCTTTGCTAGCACGTCAGCGACTTCGTTGCCTCTGATATTTCAGTGTCCTGGTACCCAAATCAGCTCTACAATGCATTGCCTAGCTGGTTTAGGAGTAGGAAACACTCGCTAATGAGTTTGGAGTCAAGTTCACAGGATGTTAACGCCTTGAGGGCAGCTTGACTATCTGAGAAGATAAATATTTTCTTATTTTGGAGATTCATTTGCAGACTCTCTTAGACACAGCCAATTATTGCGAACACTTCTGCTTGGTACACTGTGGTATAGCGACCTAGCTTGGTGAATTTGCGTATTCCGAGGCGATCATTACAAAACCCCGCCCCGGATACGTCTTGCTTCCTGGAACCATCCGTATAACAAACGATGTCATTCTGCTTGACATTTCCGGGAGTTCCAGCCTCCCAGTCTTGTCTACTAGACAGATATAGACAAAATACTAAAAGCTTACCTATACATATTAATTTTAACACATGATTAATCTAATTGTGAAAGCGTTTATTTATGTCGCATTTTTAATAAATATATAAAACTGTACAAATAAATAGTGCCTCAGCTGATCCTGAGAACTTAAAAGATGGGCTAAGTATGTGAAATCGGAAAGTCTCGTAAACGTAAAAAAATGTACGGCCAATAATGGCCATGCACCCAGTGCCTGAGAACTGAAAAGAACTGACGTTGTAGTAAGGGAGGAATTATGACGTCCGATAGCCTCACCACTACGTGCGGAATGTAGGAGACATAGCAAGAAAGTCCGCTTTCCCGAGTTCAGGAGTGCAGATTAAACAGTTTCAGAAGCAACCGTCGCGACGTCAAGAGAGATGATGACAGGAAAGTAAAATACGGCATTTGTTAGGTCTTACTTCATTTAAATAATGAGGAAGGCAGTACTATTATGATGATGCAGATGAGGAAGAAAAGACACGCGCATTTCGCCACTAGCTAGCAAAATTACGGTAATCAACATTACGGAAACAATGCTTTGAGACAATGCTAATTTAAAGTGTTGAAGACTAAATAACAGTGTTTTACAATTCCGAGCAAAGTACACATCCACCTTGGGCCTGATCCATATTTAGCATCAGATATTATGACCAACAAAAAAGCGAATGGTAAATAGAAGATAAGAAACTGCATCTTCTAAATGGGAGAGTGTATGTTCAAATCAAAGTACACTACACACCTACGGATTTCCCAAATATATGAGCGTTTATATCACTATCTCGGCGGTAAGGAAAGACATCGTGAGCAGACCTGAAGGTTTTAGTTAGTTTATTAAAGTGATACCCACAATTTTATTATCTACAACGCTCCATAAAAACGCATACGAAGCCTTATGCGATTCTATTTTAGCTTTTATGCCATGTATCTTTGTTCGACTGTTACCTACATTAAATATTACGTTTACGAAAACTGTTTCGTAACAAAAATTGCTTGGGTTATGTAGGTATATTAATATTTATTGGACTGCATATTTGTAAAATTGACTTATTAAGCCAAGGTTTGTTTTGTTATGTTTGTGTTACAATAAGCTAAGCTAAGCTGAAACTTTGTACTGTGCTGTACGTTTCTACTCTCTCTATTATTTTATTCTATAAATCACCCAATTTTAGTACGGACAGCCACACTCGGCAGGAAACCGGGTTCGAGAGCATAAACACTTAACGAAGTTATCAAGGCAAACGAGAGCCGTAAAGAGTGCATGTAAATGAAACATGATTGGATTTCTTTGATCCATTGATCCTTCTCTTTTTCAATGCCGTAGCCCCATCGCGATGGTCATGGACTTGTAGATGAAGAAGACGATGGAAAACGAGGTTCAACTAAAAATGTAATTGCGACTAGAATTAGACTAAATGAGAGAGGCTAAAAACATTATCGAGACTAAGGTGCCTCGACTTCGCTGGCTTTTCCATAACTACCATCTTGAGAGAATAGATGATCGTAAGGTAAAAAGAGCGCGAACGTAACTAAGTTAGCCGTCCTGTCCAAAATACCATACCAGAAACGTTATTTTTATCGAATGCCAAGTACCTACTCGCTTTAGGTATCTACGCGAACCTAGGTGGTTAGGACCATTCAGGTAGCTTCGCGAACGGCGTAGTTAGAAGAAGCACTGTTTAATCAATCAATTAATTGACAATCTGTGTCCATCCACTACAGCATGCACCATGAAGCATGAAGAGGCATACGTCTAGTATGCCTCTTCATGCTGCACCATATAACTCTGTCTCAAACTTTTTTTATGGTAGAGGCGACAAACGAGCAAGCGAGTCACCTGATGGAAAGCAATCCGCGAAATTAGAGAGATCGCTAATGCGTTGGCGTTGACCGGCCTTTTAAAAAAGGAGTACGCTCTTCATTTGAAGGTCCCTAAGTCGTAGCCGTCGGGAAATACTCCCGTAGGTAAACTGTCCCACAGAACTGAGGTACGTGATCTACACACCAAGTCGCGTTTACTCGATCGTTCTATGGTTCTGTGGCAGCCCAGCCCACTACCTCTTCATATATCCATAACAGGTCTATATATTTGTATGTTATTAGGAAAATCTCAGAGGAGTTCCCAGACGATTAGTGGTTTAGTTATTTAGAAAACTGTTGCTAGCTTCAAAATTGTGATTTGCATCATAAACCTTCAGTGTAGTGGTAAGTTTAAGATCGCATTCACACGAAGTCATTAGTTGCACCAAAAGCTCGGCATTTGCAGTTATAATGGTTGAAATTGATACATCAGTATTCAGTAGCCAGTCGCATTCAGATAAGAATGGGATATAGGATACTTTATTTCTAAACCTGAATATGGAACTCCTGTTACGCTGACCAAGTAGCTTAACCACCCACATGCAATGAACGATAAGAGCTGAGAGACTACGGCTTATGATATTGAAAATAATAGTTATGGTTGATTCCTTCATTAATACAGAGTTAAATTCATCGGTAGAGAATGCTTTCTTGCATTAAAGTCGCCTATTGTATCGATTTGTCCAATACATTTTTAAATAAATAAATGATAAATCAAAAGTTTGAGAAGTAATTTGGAAAACCTTGAAGAGGCTTCGAAAAATTCTGCCCCGGTTTTACTACTCATTGCATAAGTCTCTAATCGCTTATTTATGGCATAAGCAATCGATGGCAACGCACTTAGCAACACCAAAGAAGTGCTAAGTGCTTTGCTGCCCTTAAAAATTTTTGGGCGATCGGTAAACCTCACTCACACGACAAAACAACGCAAGCTTGATGAAAATGACACACGTGTACCAAATAACTGGCGTGAAAAATTTAATTCCTCTTATTTTAGTATATGTTTGTCACTGACATTTCATGGAAATTTGTTGATTTATGTAATTGAAAGCGAAAATTTGCATCACTCCCTATTCACCAGATATCACCAAAATGATTATTAAACCAGCTTAGTTCTCAACTACCTTGTTTATCAACGCAGATTGACTAATATCTGACAAGATAATAAACCAAAGACATGGTAAATGTTATCTTATGTGTTGAAAAAGATAATTCGTAGTTTTATTAGAAAGATAGCACACATCCGGCACAACTAAGACAGTCAGACTTTTAAACTGTTGAGTCAACTAACTGTGTGTTCAGTTAGCCACACCTGTAAGTCTAATTACGTATATGCCATCGCAGTGGGGGGTTTTTCAGTTGAGTCATCCTACACAGTCTAAATGGGAACACAAAAGTAAGTTCCCTGTACCAGACAAAACGTATCTCAAGAGTCAACTATGATGTAAAATTCAAGGTAACCCAGGACACATACTTAATCATATACAACAGTGACCATGTCTTCCATTTAGCCATTCAAGCCAACTTAACCAAGAACATGTTTGAGCCTATCCGCATCATCCTTGTGTGCTATTTCCTGTTCTATCAGGGTATGCTTGGACCATGATGATAAGGATTTGGTTAATTTGCTAATTTAGCAACTGCCGTCTGACAGGGCATTTAAATCATTAAATTCAGAAATTCATGAAATATGTACTTACAGTCAAAATTTAAAAAAGAACAGAAGAGGATATATCTATAAAAGTTATGAAAATACAACCATACAAAATCAAATATCTCATGATATCGCCAGATTAGACTTCCCAAAGATAACAAATGAGCAGTGAAAATAAAAAAATGACACTACACCTAATAAATACGAAAAAATAAATGTAACATCGTTTATTTTGATCCAAACTAAGTCAAGGCTAGATATAGTTACTATCTTGAAAATATTGAGTATCCGCTGTTGTTTTGCTAATCCTAAAGAGTATTATAAAGTAAAACGGAATCAGGTCAATGTTTGAGATGATGTATGAATTTATTTATATTAGAGAGCCAAAAATAAAATTTCTCTACTGCGATTGTATAATAAATAGACGAAATAGCTGTAACAACATTTAAATTCAGTTTTTTATGTTATAGGAGCAGTCGAGACGGATCATGGAGTCACGAGTTAAAGGACGATCTTTAGTTGTAAGTTCGAATTGAGACCTAACTTGATTCAAAACCAACTCAAAATATAATCATAGCGTCGCATTACGGTCTAATTGAACTTTATAATTCTACGATTCTGTATCAAAGAGGTACACCTTTTATCAGTAAATTGTTGTTTGTTTTCTGATGCCATTTTATCACGTATTTTCCTATGGTGATAGTGTATCAGTTGTTATTATCATATCTAAACGCTAGAGCACGCCAACACCTTCTCGCCATACTACTAACGCCATCTAGTTGGAACGTACGTAGATTGGAGTCATCGCTTTGTCAATTGATTTTCTATGATAATATCCTTTGATATTGATGTTGAAGCGCTATTTATTTATTATGTAATGTAGGTAACTTTAATATACACATATAAAGGCTGTTTTCGGGCTTCTGTGTGGAAGAACGACATTGTTGATACAAAATCAAGATTATGTCTAGAGGAATCCTGTAGAAATTACCATTTACTTGTCAAGGTCGTGTTTAAGTTAAACCTCAGCTTTTAATGTTTAGGTACATATTTATCGGATACATTTTAAGACTTTTAAAAATGACGAATATACATTTCAAAATCCACATAGCTATATGTTTAACGCTCTGTATGTAAAACATTATCAAACTGTCTATTTAATTCAGAACTTAAAACAACCTATATACTGCTGCTGTTATGTTTACAAGAGAACGAATGACGTAACCGTGTTGTTTCCAAGTTTATTCTACCGAGCACTTCTATGGCCGAACGTTATATGTATGTATAGGTATCTACGTAGGTAGGTATTGTTTGTGTTCCCGCGCACGTTAAACACGTGACTTTTTTTAACCTCAATCCGGCCTAGCGCAAACATCTGAGGCACCAATATTAAAATTGAATTAAACTAATACACGTATAAATTTTATACATCGCATTTATCCATTGTTAAAAGCGTTTAGCCTTGAAACTTCTTATCGGCACTCATTACGAGAATGCGACGTTGCCCCCCCGCGGTAACTGCGCCGCAATTCAGCCGCCATTTTGTTTTCAACAATCAGGTGTAAAGATGCCCCTTTTTTGCAGCATGACCCCTCTACACGAGAGATCGACATATTGGTCCTTACTACTCGAACATGCTTTCGTTTTTTTTAGTAACACCAACGTAAATAAGATTCTCAACTTCTTATAAGATTACGTAACCCGAATAACCTGAAAAAGAAGTACCTACGCGTTCATTTCATTCCAAAATCATCGAACACACGCAACATAAACGCAAGTAGCGGTATGGATACGCGAGCATTTGATGCCTAGATCATCGGGACAGTAACTAACATCCTATGCCTTGCATATCCATAGCTACATAACGAGGGCAAAGTGTCGGCGCAATATGGTTTTCAATACGTACTTTAAGCGGGTCGGGATACAGAGCCAGGCGTGGGCCCAGGCCCTGGTCGACTCCCCGGCCGACCCACCACCAGATAAAACACAAATACGGACATTTTCAACGCAAATTCCACGGTATTGATCACGCACAGTCGCCATTTTGATTCGACACTGAGCGCGCGACGTTGCCACGTTGCGCTGCCCGCGCTATTTCTGTGTCCCTCCCCCCGCGCGCAGTCACGATCGAGATATAACCAGCGACAAAACATCATTTCAATTGAGTTATATCAGCCACTCCGCGTTTGAATCCTTATTGGAATAACGAAACAACATCTAGGTGGCTGTAGTATTGGCGGACGGGTATAGAGATAAGATAGGTATACACAGTAGTATAGAATGTTGGCTTTCACCGGCGGGCGAGGCGCGAGTGCGCAGGACCGCTCCGACATATGCCATTGGCCACCGCAGAGATCGATAGCAAACACCGACGAGGACGCCGACCTACATAACATACAGAACCCTAACTGCCTAGGAATAGGGACCGAATCGCCGTGGCAGCGACTATAAACAAACCACCACACAGATACACTTCTGTCCTCCACGTAGCTATAGGCACCACTACAGCCACCTAAAGCGACGCTCGAACGATGAATGTATACGTACCTAACATAATGTGTTAAGGCACTTTTCTAGAGTCGAAATTCCTGCACTTCGTCGCACCCAGCGCTCCCTGCCCAAGGACAAAGGGCTGATTTCACACGGAAAACAAAGGGAAACGCCGCCGGTGCGAGGATAATAACATTTTTATCCGTTAAGAACGAAACGAAGTTTATATCAAGTGATTAAATGGTCGTTGCCAAGTCGCGCTATAGAGAGCGCGCGATCATTATGAAATTCAGTTTTTTTTTCCAACTGCACATGACTCGATTGCTTTCTGATAACACTTAATTGAATAATTGATCGAAATTTATGCAATTTCTACGTTACGGGCACAACATTAGATAAGACGACAGGTGTAGATAATCATCTCCATACAATATGCTAGTACTAAATACGTTTCTGATTGATTGAAAGCTGTTTTCGACGATAAAAGCGTTAAGAATCAACGGAAAATATAACGAAAAGCTCGAAATAGGAAAAGACGCAGTCAGTCAATTCACTCACCTGTATTTTTAAACGAAATGTCCTTCTTTCTTCACAATTTTCACTCGAACGCCACTCGGAGACGCAACAAACAAGAATATTAAGGTATTTTAAGGATTTTAAATGATTTGATATGCACAAAAAAATTACACATTCCGTGAAGCAAACGTCTGGCGCGCGGATAAAGCGAATGCGAACTGTTGGTTTTAGTTTGGGTCGGGCGGGTGTTGGGTGGGAGACGGGCGGAAAACCGGAGCGGGCAACTGAGGGAGACAGAACGCCCGAGTTTTTACATCAACAAGCAACAAAAAAGATATACCATTTCTTGAAAAAAATGTTTCAATATTTAACACACATTTTCAAAATCTTATTGTTTACAATAAAGGTGACGGTAAAGCCAAAATCATTTAGAAGTCACTAATTTGACATTATTTTACCGTCACTCATGTATGACAATATGAACCGATTGACAACAGCTTATTTTACTCGTAAATTATTATTTCTTTCATTCTTTTTTGTCCTAGTTTTTACAATAGTTGTGAACAGGTTATTTGGAATTTAAGATTTAAACCTTTGTTTGAACCAGTGATAGCGTACTTTATAAGTAAAACGTAGGTACTTTACGTTTTGTTTTGATATAAGAAAATTATAAATCATCACATCTTATTAATGAAAATTGAAATGATCATGCGAAATTTTAGGACGAAATCAGTCAATAGATTAGAGCACAAACTAAGTAGAAGATACTGATTAGAGATTCCGCGCCACGAAAGAAGCACAGATCATCATTGATCATCATACACATGTGTAGCAAGCTACGAAAGAAGTCCCGCGGAAAATCACGGAACTAAAATTAAAGACTCCTTGTTTGAATGACTCTAAAGCTAATAATATGTGAATGTTGATGGGGGGCGACTCGAGCGCGCTTTTTACCGGACATCTTTCGTTGCGTAAATTCTATAATTTTTTTTTACATTATGGCAGACAAACGAGCAGACGGCTCACCTGATGGTAAGTGAATTACCGCCACCCATGGACATCTGCGACATACGGGGAATCACAGATGCGCCGGCTCTTAAGAGAGGAATAAGCTCTTTTCTTGAAGATCACCAGGTCGTATCTGTTCGGAAACACCATCATTGGTAGCTGATTCCATAGTATTACTACGCGCGGTAGGAAGTGGCGTGAGAAGCGCACTGTGGTAGAGTAAAATCCGTCCAAGTGATGTGGGTGAAATTTGGAATTCTGGCGTGATGTACTATGGTGAAAATTTGCAGCTGGAATAAGGCCGAACAGCTCCTCGGAGCACTCCCCATTGTAGATGCGATAGAAGACACATAGCGATGCTACATCTTTACGCAATGACAAAGGATCAGCGTGTCGGAAAGAACCTGGTCGTCAATAATTCTTATGTCTTCGTGCATGCTTGTGTCTTCGAGAGATTAAATTCAACTAGATTTAGTCGTGCCCCCAGTCGGAGACATTGCCTAGTATAGTCTCGATTTCAGACACAAGCTTGTTCCGGTACTCGTCGATATTTACTCGGGAAACATTTGCAGAGCCGTTGTATAAGGCATCATCTGTGCTGTCATCTGCGTAGCAATGGATGCCACCATTATGGAGTACTCATTTATGTGTAGCAGAAACAGCGTGGGCGATAGAACACAGCCCTGGGGTACACCAGCGTTAACGGATTTAACGTCGGAGCATGCACCGTCGACCACGACTTTAATGCTACGATTGGTTACAAAACTGGTGACCCAACTGCATAGTTTTTTTGTATGGTTTTCAGGTGATATCCGCCATGTTTTCAAAATGTCACGAGCTCGAGAATTGGGCTCCTGGGGAAAAACACGAAACTAAAATTAGAGATTCATTTTTGCCTTGTATTTATAATTATAAAGCTCAAATTTGAATGTTGAGGGCGACTCAAGCGCGCTTTTCACGGGACTTCTTTGGTGGCGGGCGCGGACTCTATCCCCGTGCGTTTTGGTTTAAGCTTGTTCCCTTTAGTGCCTTTAGTATTTTCTTTTTAGTTTGTGTTCCCTTTGTTGTGCACTCGCAATGAATGACGAATAGATTATAGTTACTTACTATTCTCGCATTTATCGATTATAATGTTTTTTAACTTTGCCTTTATTGAAATAAAAAAAGTTTAAAAAGAATTCAAAATCAACCAATCAGAACACGGTGCGTGTATTTTGACAGAAAAGATAAACAGATAAATTGCTTTACACGTCGCGAGTTGAATTATTCTCAGTTTTTCGAATTTTCCGTGGAAATTACACATTTCCAGTAAATAGTGTCTGTTAAAATAAAAAATGCTAAGGTTAAGTCTCAATCTCCTTGCGTTTACTATTTTATTTGCGGCTGTGTCCGCAAGAATAGACCCACAGAATCTAAAATGTTTAGGTGTGTATTTTAATAAGTTTTTTTTATAGTTTTAAGGGATTAACTAGTGATTAACAGTGATATAATAAATTTCAGTATGTCGGACGACCTTCGATGAGCTTAATGATGCGATAAAGAAGATCGATAAATGGAAAAAAGTCGATGTAAGTTTCAATACCATTTTCACATTATTAGTTAAAAATTTAGTTTCTGGATCTAAAAAAGTCATATAGAGACTGCTTTAAAGAGGAGTCCTTAAACTAGCAATCCCATTCGTATTTTAATACCTTTTAGAGTACTTTGAGCATGTTTCATCCCACAATTCATTTCCTATTAAAAGGAAAGCAGGTATAGTTATATAAGTGCTCATTTCTGGGCTAAATCGTGAAGCTCAAGACCGTTCGAGATGGCGGAACACTTTGCACGCCCTTTGCCCCACCTAGGGGACATAGGACAGTAAGTCAAGTAAGTAATTTCTGGGCTCAATACAAGCGTGTTTCTGTGTGGCGACTGGCTGGCTAGGGAGCTTTTTTAGAAGAATTCTTTTTTATATGTTTGGTCTCTGTCCTTCTTGCTGTCTCTTTCTCTTGTACATCGCACCCCCAGTGGAAAATAAGCATAAGTGATCATACTTCGAACCATCGATTTTATCATATTTGAAAAGAATGTTGAAGAATATGATGAATATTTCAAGTAATAAGTGATTCTCATCTTCAATTTTATCAATTGAAGAGTAAGATCACTTATTCTTATTTTCCGCTGGGGGTGCGAATATGCGGTTGGTTTGATAATTTTCTAATTATATTTTTACGTAACTTATTTCGATCTTTTGTTTATACAGTCCATGACTGCCTCAGTGGCGCAGTAGTTAGAGGGTCGCACTTTAAAGCGACGGCTGCGCAAGAGGTCCCGGGTTCGATCCCCGGGCCGGGCCAAAAATTTGTACCTACATTTTCGGCAAGAAATTCTTAGTGGGAGCCCAGTCTGAAAGTTGGTGGTCTTGTACCCCCATGCCTCGGAAATCACGTTAAGCTGTTGGTCCTGCGCCCGATCCCTCTCTGGTCGTGTCACATTAGTATCCCATCGGATTATGAGGGCAAGGGAATAGAGAGTGCACTTGTGTTTGTATAATATATCGTGCGTATGTTGTTGAGATTGGCCACCGTAGCTGTAATCGGTTGGAGGATATTATTGTACAGTCCTATTCCCATAGCTCTCACTGTGCATCAATCAATTCAATTTTTATATTGCTTTGTTATATGTGTTCAAGGTTTTCAATTATGTTTTGGTAACAATATGGACTGTGATAGGTGACACCTGATGGTAAGTGATTGCCGCCACCCATGGACACCCGAGGAGTCACAAGTGCACTGCCAACCTTTAATATTAAATAATTTTTTTTCTCTTTTCTTGTTTGCAGGTTGGCAACTTCAGGATGGACGCGCAGGGCAACACGATGCAGGACAAGGTGCCCGCTCACCGCTCCGCTGTCTACATCTCTGAGATGATTGACGGCATTTGTAAGTTCTTGGTTTTTTGTTAAAAATACTATATGTAATATGAGAAGTAAGCTGGACAAATGGAGTGGTATAGTGACAACCTGGTACCCAAGGGATGGTAAGAGAAGCAGAGGCAGACCGATCAGGAGATGGGAAGATATGATAACCTATAATATTTATAAAAAGGTAGGTAAATTTTACAGACAGCGGCAACGCTTATAGGTAATCCGAAAACAAGAAACGCTAGCGCGATGTCATCGACACCTAGCGCCATCTATTGGTATGAAATAGAACGAATATCTTGAAACGTAGTCAGGGCGGGCTAGTCGTAGTAATAAAAAACTTCTCATAGTCATCAAATTACGGCAGATAATGCTGATTAAGATGAACATAACATCGAACAGCGACCTGAGGCATGCAGTATACTGCAGGACCACAATGGACCAGAGTGACATGGGACAGGGAACACTGGAGGGAGCTGGGGGAGGCCTTGCCCATAAGGCACTCCTAGATTAGAGATTTAATTTAATGTAAAATGTGTATGTATCTGTATTTGAGAATAAAAGGCTATAATAACTATATATACCTAATTTATTCATACAACATTTCACAGAAAACTGGGCGTAAAGCAGCCACTGTGGTGTGTTTCGCTGCGTGAGTGAGGGTACCTGAGGGCCAATCCGGGAAGAAAGGGGGGTTTAAAGGTTGGCAGCGCACATGTGACTCCACTAGTTTCACGGGTGTCTAATGGCGGCGGCAATCGCTTCTACCATCAGGCGATCCGTCTGCTCGTCTGCCATTTAATATCTTAATACTTTGACGACCCGTTTGGAACAGTGTTAGTGAAAGCTGCCTCTGGTGCAAGGGTTGCGGGTTCGATCCCCGCACAGTACAAACATTTGTGTGCATGAACATGTCCGTTTGTATTGGTCTGGGTGTTTTCTATATATTATAAGTATGTATTTACAAAAGAAAAGTATTATATGTATATATTTGTAATTCCGCTGTTGATTCTGATATCCGTAACACAGGTGCTTGAGCTACCTATCTCGGAGTCAGATCAATGTATGTGATGTTGTCAAATATATTATTATTATTAATATAAAAAAAACATTATAATAGAGGTTGTTACCAACTGTCAATTTTTACAAATAGCATTATGAAGAGAAACCACTATTTTGATATTTTCAGGCAAAAGGATGGACGAGTATGTCCGAGTATACTACAAGAGCACGGGCAAAGCTGGCCATCATGATGCTGACCACCAAGGAGGGCACCATGAACCCCGAGTTCAGCAAGGCCAAGTTTGTCACAGACGATGACTTGAATAAGAGTCTTGAGTACTATGTGAGTTTATTTTAATATACTCCAACCGATTACGGCTACGGTGCCCCATCTCAACGAACAGCCACTTACGCACTATATATTATGGTGCTTAAGTGTGTGCACAAACACAAGTGCCACTCACTGCCTTAGCCTCATATTCCAAAAGGACACCAGCGTGACACGACCGGAGAGGGAGGAACAGGGGTACATGACCGCCGTCTTCCAGACTCAGGGCTGACACTAAGAATTTCTTACCAAAAACTTAGGTACAAATTTTTGGCCCGACCCGGGGATCGAACCCGGGACCTCTTAGTGCGACCCACTAACCACTGCGCCATCGAGGGAGAGTTTATTTAATGCTTATGGGAAAAAGCAACCGTAGGATACCAACGGTTCGACATGAGTAGGCCGGCTCGACCGATGTGATACCGCGGCCATGAAGGTTAGGTTTAGGTGTAGGTTAGGTTACCTACGACCGGGTCTGCACCGCGTCTCGCTGAATGAGTTTTTTTACGTGATAGGTGGCAGACATGCAGACGGATCACCTGATGGTAAGCGATTGCCGCCGCCCATGGACACCCGCGACACCTGTGACACAAGTGCGCAGCCAACCTGTACCCTCCGGTACCCTCACTCACGCAACGAAACACAGCACAGTGCAGCTTCACGCTGGTTTTCTGTGAGGCCGTGGTATCACTCCGGTCGAGCCGGCTCATTCATGCCGAAGCTTGGCTCTCCCACGGTAACATACTGTTGAACGCCCTGTTGGTCTAGTGGTTTAAATACCGGGCCGTGATCTCGGGGTCCTGGGTTCAATTCCCGGGTCGAGCCAAAAGTACTTTTCGAATTTTTCGAACATAGCTCGGGTTTGTGATCACCAATCCTGCATTAGGCAAGCGTGGTGATTAAGCCTAATCCCATCATAGTAGCGATAACTTGATTTCTATGATGGAGGCCTTTGCCCTGCAGTGGGACAGTATGTTTTTTTTATGATATAGGGGGTAGACGAGCACACGTATTACCTGATGGTGGGTAGGCTTAACTATATCGTTGAAAAATACTTTTTTTTTATTTGATAGGTGGCAGACCAGCAGACGGATCGCCTGATGGTAAGCGATTGCCGACGCCCATATAGAAAGAAAGAAAGAAAATATTTATTATTATAGACATCACAACACAGAACTTATAGCAGTTGTAAACAGAACACAATTTGGCACAAACAGAAAAGAAAACATAAAAAAATTAAAAATACATTTATATAAAAACAAAAGGAAAACAGTGCCAAATGAATATTATGGTGTGTTATGACGTCTAGTATAAATGGCCCTCACTCAGCTTATGTCACAGCCCAGGCGAAGGCCATGACGCTGGTTTTCAGTGAGACCAGCTGAGTGAGTGCCACGGACGCTTGTCTAGTGTATATACGCCCGCGACACCTAGTCACAAGTGCGCTGACAACCTTTACGGTACCCACCGGTACCCTCACTAATCTAATCTATCTAATTTTCGTTTCAGTGTGAGCGCATGTTTGAGGAGAATGAGGACGAGATTACGGACTTGTACAAGAACCGGCCGAAGGATGACGTCATGCCCGACGCTGAGAAAGACGTAAGTCAGACCAACAACTTCAGTCCAGATAGAAAGAAAGAAACTATTTAAGGTGACGGGTAGGGCACACTAGCGACGCCAATCGATTTTAATTTTTAGCTACTAAACCGAATCTATTTTAAACAATTTCAGGGTTACAATCTCTCGGCAAACACTTATACTATTTATTAAATAACCATGCACAAATGTTGGGTCCGTTTTTGTATGCGAAAAATTGATTCACGCCAAAAGTGGCCGCTTTTGGTGTGAATCAATTTTTCACGTACGTGTTGGACCCAACATTTTTGCTTGGTTATTTAAAGTGTTTGCCGAGAGGTTGTAACCGAAATTGTTTAAAATAGATCCAGTTTAGTAGCTAAAAATTAAAATTGATTGGCGTCGCTAGTGTGCCCTACCCGTCACCTTAATCCTACAGACAGCGGCAACGCTTATGGGTATGCTTTTAACCGTGGGAGAGCCACGTTTAGGCCTGAATGGGCCGTCTCGACCGGAGTGATATCACGGCCTCACAGAAAACCGGAGTGAAGCAGCGCTGTGCTGTGTTTCGCTGCGTGAGTGAGGTCACCGGAGGCCCAATCCGGGGGAACGGGGGGTTTAAAGGTTGGCAGCTCACTTGTGACTCCACCGGTGTTGCGGGTGTTCATGGGCGTCTGCCACCTATCACATAAAAAAAAACTTAAATTTATGGTTTTTCAATTTTCAGATCTGTTTCAACCACGCCAAGTACTGTGAGGACTGGATGCTGCCGAATGAGGAAGACACCACCTGGACTGAAGAGATGGAAAGGGAATACGTCAAGGTCAGTGAATTTTACAGTACGACAAGCCACAGGATCAAAGCCACAACATCACAGACATTGATCTGACTCCGAGATAGGTAGCTCAAGAACCTGTGTTACGGATATCAGAACCAACAGTGGAATTACAAATATATACATATAATACTTTAACGACCCGTTTGGAACAGTGGTAGTGAACGCTGCCTTTGGTCCAAGGGTAGCGGGTTTGACCCCCGCACAGTACAAACATTTGTGTGCATATAAACATGTCTGTTTGTATTGGTCCTGGGTGTTTTCTATATATTATAAGTATGTATTTACAAAAGAAAAGAATTATATGTATATATTTGTAATCCCACTGTTGATTCTGATATCCGTAACACAGGTGCTTGAGTAACCTATCTCGGAGTCAGATCAATGTATGTGATGTTGTGAAATATTTTTTTAAAAATACATAGAAAACACCCAGACCAATACAAACAGACATGTTCATGCACACAAATGTTTGTACTGCGCTATGATCGAACCCGCAACCCTTGCACCAGAGGCAGCGTTCACTACCACTGATCCAAACGCGTCGTCTGGATTAATGGAACTTGATTATATTGCGGGATGTTTGGGGATTCAGAATGCGCCTGTTATACAGAGGTCCTGGTTGGAATCCAAGCATGCAACGACTGTGGGAGAGCCACACTTCGGTATGAATGGGCCGGTTCCACCGGAGTGATACCACGGCCTCACAGAAAACCGGCGTGAAGCAGCACTGTACTGTGTTACGCTGCGTGAGTGAGGAGTAAAGGTTGGCAGCGCACTTGTGATTCTGGTGGTGGGTGTCCATGGGCTGCGGCAGTCGCTTACCATCAGGTGATCCGTCGGCTCGTCTGCCACCTATCACATTAAAAACCCTCCAGTACCAACACTTACATAGCACAGTGCTGGTTCATGCCGGTTTTCTGTGAGGCCGTGGTATCATTCCGGTCGAGTCGGCCCATTCTCTGGGCTCAGTGGCTCTTCCACGGTCAAAATAAATCATCGTCATCGTCATCGTCAGCCCATTTAAGTCCCCACTGCTGGGCCACGGGCCTCCCTCAATCACATGAGGGGTAATTGCCATACTCACCACGCTTGGCAGACGGGTTGGCGAGGTTAATTGGTTCAAAATAAATATTGATTTTAATTATTATCTCACCCCCTCAGGTCAACGGGCCAGACCCTTACGGCTTCGGGGGCTTCGGCGGCGGCTTCGGCGGGGGCGCAGCCCCGGACTTCGGCGAAGAGGCCGACGAGAGCGAAGACCTCGAGGACATCCCCGCAGAGGTCGACGACGAGGGGTGAAGGATGAGTTGTAAGGGGGGGGGGGGGGTCACCTGATCGGAGATAGGGCAAGTTTCCTGTAACATTTGCATTCCTTTTCAAAATTAATTTATTAAAAGTTGTGAATTTTTAGCTGTATTTGGATATGTCCATAACCAAGGGTCCATATCAACCATTTCAATTTGTTTAAAATATTTAGTTACAACCCGTGCGGATAAAGAATGGGATCAGAAATGGCGGCCCATCTATTCACTTCTCGCTCGCACACTATTTGCGTCTATACTCGCACCCCACGAGTGTGAGTATAGACGCAAATAGTGTGCGAGCGAGAAGTGAATAGACGCGCCGCCATTTCTGATCCCATTCTTTATCCGCCCAGGTTGTAATTGTTTTTAAACAAACAGGTTAAATAATTCTATTGTAAATTTGCTGTATATATCTCATAAGGTCACCTTTACTTAAACTAGATAGCGGTGTTATGATATTGGTACTAATGTACCTTAGAAATCTTAAAATAAGATTGAGATTAGTTTCATAAAGTTGGTACGATTGTATGAGTGAATAAACAACCATAATGTAGGATGCAGGGGTCTCAGCGCGAAGATTTACCGTTACGATTGAGAATATACCTGTCGCATTCGAGCAAAGGATAACATAACGCGTGTGAAAGAGAACAACTCCGATTCGGTCGTAAGGTTCGCGTTAAGGCCCCTGGTGGCTCAATATTAAAGCTGTCCCGTATCTAACTGAGAATATACCTGTCGCATCTAAACAATGGAGACGCATAGCGAAGAGAAAGAGAGGGAAACTCCGTCGGTCGTAACGTCTGCTTTAAATTAGGCCGCCTGATTACAAATTACATGATATTTCCGATGTGCCAATTGCCTGTGTAATATTTTTAAGTATAGCTCTGTCAATATTTATTCTCAGAATAGACAAGTTCGCATAGACAAGAAGTTGCCTCATGGCGCCATTTATAAAAATAACCTTTAATTCAAATATTATTCCTTACAAGGGTCCGAAATATATAAACTTCCATAAATATAAATAACTCTTATTTATTGCTGTAAAAATTAGACAAATCGTTTGATTAATCGTTAGGCCGCCAATTTTGACAGAATTAGTAATATCCTAATTCAAAATGGCGTTGTCATTGTCACAGCTGTTATTGACTTTTGACATTATCTATGGATTCGGCGGGTAGGGCTAAAACAAGCCGCATGGGCTGATGCAATTCAAAGGTTTTAAATTAGTGTCTTGTGGTTTTTATTGTTCAAATTTGGTGTTTATTTGTGCAGTGAAGTGCCGCAAAGTGATCCTAATAATAAGAATCGTTTCATTGTATCGTTTTTAACACTGCTATTGTATGTCGAGTTAGTTGTCTCGTGACAACTTGCTTGGACCAAATAGAGTCTTAAAACCTGCGATTGCTTTTAGAGTGATATCCGCTGAATCCGTAGGTCGATAAAACGTAAAACACCGGCGTTTTATTGAGTGACTTTGACTGACTTCGACTGTTGACTACCTACCTATTCTCAATAAGTTACTTGACATTGGCAAATTATCTTCGGGTAGAGCCATAATAAAAAGAAATTACATTACCTATAATAACCCTATTTAACAAAAATATCCCGGTGGCATATCATAAATCACAAAACAATACATATTGTTTTTTGCCGGGTTTTGGTCGTTCATTCACTCTTTAAACAAGGTATAGCTATACTGACTTTGGAAGACACGAAAGTAAAGTAACGAAGTAAATTATCCTGCGGATAGTTATACTCTTATAACTGGCCATTTAGAAGTTAATGCAGTTGTTTTGAATAAATTATTTTTATTCATTTAAGTTGGCCGAATCCTCCCTTAGGCCCAAAATGTGTTTTTTTGAACAATAGCTTTTTTTTATATAATGGCTGCTACTGTGTCTCTCGACACATCTATAATTCTGCCAATGTCGAGTGATTAGAGAAACACGTTAATTAATAGATTGACCGGTGTGACGAGTGGAATCTATTTGAACAATAGCTTAACCAATAGTTATAATATTACAAGGAATTACGTCACTTTGACGCTGTCATCTTAACTATTGGTTAGTAATTTAACCAAAAGGTAACTACGGATAAAAAAATCGGCCCTTATACATCACTGAAGACATTAAAATCTTTTTGGGAGAGAAATCATGTAACATTAAATGTGTACAACCAAGTTATTTTTCCATTTAATACAGTATACAGGGTATACAGGGTGTTGCTGCATTAATGTAATAATGACGCTTTTTGTACTATATTGGGTACACGCTTATCAAATTAGACATGTACCTTATCATAGGACCAAATATAGGGTTTCTTTATTTACTATTTATATATTTTATTCTTGCTCAACTGACTGCCATGACAAAATATGATTTCTTACATTCCTACTTAATTTTCACTACTCATCATCATCATCATCATCAGCCCATTTAAGTCCCCACTGCTGGGGCACGAGCCTCCCTCAATCACATGAGGGGTAATTGCCATACTCACCACGCTTGGCAGACGGGTTGGCGAGGGTTTTGATATAAATGCAGAGTTTTCCTTCTCTGGGTGCTGATGATCATGCCAGCAGCTTTACCTTAGTCGCCTTTTACGACACCTCGGTAAGAGAGAGGGTGGCCTATTCTACTCTGCCGGGGACCACGGCCATTTTCACTACTATTTTATTTTATTCTAGCTAGTAGACTAGCGGTACGCTCCGACTTCGTACGAGTACTCATTTATTTAAATAATAAGAAATCCTATGTAACTCTATATGTATATGCAGATAAAATTAGTGTGTTGTTCTTTTTATGCTAGAGGCGACAAAGGTACAGACCGACCAAGATCAGAAGGCACTTCAATGACATTGACATGGGGGGCGCTGTATGTTTTCTATGGGAAAATGTCAAAAGCAATGACACTTGTAAAGGAAACAGCGTTAGCTCCGACTTTTACCATGTGCCAAGTAACTGTGATCAGACTGTAGTAGGTAGGTGAAAATGAGTTATGGCGACTGCCGTTAGCGCCAAAGGCTATGGCGCCCCATTGGTACGGCATGAAAATCCCTATCTTCCTCAAATATACGTGTTGTCACGACTTACTCAATGTCATTATACATAAATACTCCTCTACTATCAAATGTCCTTTGCCTGAAGGTTGTCTGGTAGAAATCGCTTCCAGCGATAAGACCGCCGAAATTGTACAATTAAGTTTCTGTAATGCCTTTTAAAGTTGTGTTTTTTTTTGTGCAATAAAGTATATCTATCTATCTATCTATAAATATTATTAATGATATTTAAGACTTTATATCAATAGAATGTGAACTGGAGCCCAATTCTCGTGCTCGTGATATTTTGAAAACATGGCGGATATCACCTGAAAACCATACAAAAAAACTATGTTTTAGTGATATATGTCGTATGAAAATAAATATCAAGAGCACGTGAATTGGGCTCCTGAAATTGTGCCTTAATATGCTCGAAAATGTGAAAAAACAATGTTTGTGAGATGTCCATTATATGTACTTAAATGTTATAATTTCTACTGCGAAGGAAGTTGCTTAAGTTATGTGAAAAATATTTACGATTGTTAAAGTAAGTTGTGAAATTTTACGAGTGATTTAACGGGTAATAAAATTTGTTTTTGAAATATATATTTTTTTATTTCCTTTCCTATTTATAACGCGAATAACTGTGGAACCAGCTTTCATCCGTGGTGTTTCCGACCGATACCGACTGGGGTGAAGCCTCAAGAAATGGAAGGGTGTTACTCCTTTCCTTAAGAGCCGGCAACCCATATGTTGATTACCTCAGGTGTTGTTAGATGTCCATGGCGGCCCCCCCCCCCCCCCCCCCCCCCCCCCCGGTGATCACTTTCTATCAGGTGTGCCGTCTGCTCGTTTGTCCACTATAATGTAAAAAAAAAAAGAAGAATAAGCTAAGGAATGGAACTCCTTGCCAAGGTCAAAAGGTTTTCCCTGAAAATGTATAGTGTGCAACAAGCATAGAATAATAACAAGACTAGAAGGATAGTTGCCTTACTGCTGTCACCTCAAATTTGAAGCACAAATTTGGTTTTTTCAAGTTGGTACTACGTACGTAGTATCAACATAAAAATGCTAATTAATGTTACCAGTCACAACATATTTCCCTAAAACATGGGAAATGGTTATTGCAGTAACTGTACTGTTTTTAATAGAAACCTAGAACAACGCTTACAAGTATCTACCTAACAGTGATTATAAAATTAGTTGGCAAGTTATGTTTTGATATTTATGATGTCTTGACAATACAATAATGAATAAGAAATAAATAAATAAAGAGCTTACCTACTTATTTTAATGGTTATCAGGGTGAGTTTTAATTCGTGTAAAATGTGGATCCGTGTATTGCACTGTCAGAAACACATCAATTTACATAAATCTTAAAATTATTATTAAATGAATAAACCAATTGCATAATATTCTTGCTTATTTATTTATTAACATATAAAAGTTCTCAGTTCTACTCAAGCTAATTTATGTTCATGGACAAGCAGATGACAATAGCAGTACTTTTACAATGTAATGATGCTGACGTTACATAATATCATAACTAACTCCACGTCGGGCGAAACTTGAAACGGCCTTTCGAAACATTTTTAGTACGTGCAGCTACATAAAATATAATATATTATGTACATAAGTAAATACAATTACAGCTTTGAAATAATTTTAGTACTTATCACTGTATTTATTTTAATATGTTTATTTTTTACAGTTTTATAGCCTTGCATTTCCAATTTTAATGCCCTTGCCACTGTAATGTTTCTTCAATAGTTTCTCTTTGAGGCAAAAATAGCAAGATTTTTTTTTCTTGCTTCATAAAAAAGCCTAGTTTTAATGTATCGCTCAACAATTATTCGTGCCAAATTATGCCGTGATGCTGCGCATTATGTGTTCTTCAGTGACTGCAAAAAAATTTTGTTCAATAAGCAAAGGCATAATTTGGAGACTTAACTCTTTTTATGTAACCGTAACGCTTTTTTATGTAAATTACCAGACTCCCCAAATCCTGAATCATGGTGTAAGCGTTACCCTTTGCTGCAAAGCGACAGCTTTGGACGCAACCGAGAAACTAACGTTCAAAAAGGAGGGTTGTTATGTCACATTGTGTGGGAAATAACGTATATTTTTCACTGTGATAGGTTGGCAGACGAGCAGACAGAACACCTAATGGTAAGCAATTGCCGCCGTCCGTGACACTCGGTGGAGTCACAAGTGCTACCAACCTTTAAACCTCCCATTCCCGGATTGGGCTTCCAGTACCGCACCCACGCAGCGAAAACACAGTAGAGACACTGCTTTACGCTGTAAACATCAGTAGCAACCACGAATTAAATTAATAGTTGGAGCAATGAAATCTTACAAAAGTTGAAATGGGGAAAATATTATTTTCATTATCAGGCAACACTGAGCATTTTAATAAATCGTTTGTATTTTTAGCTTATAAAACACAACATACTATGAAATATTGAAGGCTTACCTGTGAAAGTGATGTTATTACACTTCTTATGGTTTTCCGAATCATTGTGACAAAATTTGACCGACACAAATCGTCATAGTTAATTAATTTTCGCGAGATGCGTTTTGACAAGCATTGACATTGACGACTGCGGAGCGATGCGGGCGTCTGGAGCCGTACGGCAAAGAGTAGTATTATATACCGTACGGCTCCGTTTGACTTGCGTCAAACAGTGGGCACAGACTAGGTTTCTAGTCTTGTTATTATTCTAAGGCAACAAGGTACCGAAATTCGAATAATATGACGCCGACACGCGACAACGAAACATCAAAACAAAAGTTTGGTCAAATCTGCTACAAGTACCGTAGTTTTTTGACATAATGAACATATTTAATACTATTGACATTATGGGGGGCGTCGTGTGCCGCAGTATGGCGGGTGGTCGTGTGAAAGAAATTACTCTATGTACAACTGTTTATTTACAATTCGACCAAACAATATTTACACCACACATATAATAAAGAAAGAAGGAGTACATAAAGCAGGAAAATTAAGTGGAGATAATAAGGAGAATAACGGCTAGATTAATTTGTACAATAAATTATTCACAGTAAAATCAGTCTGTTAAAATTCAATGACATTTTTTTAATTGTCAACCGACGGACGAACAGTATGACCAGAAACATGCGCGCGCCGCATGACACGTCATGCGCGCTGCGTGAAAATACACCTTAAACTATATACATATAAAAAGAGGTCATACTGTCCGTGCGTTGGTTGATGCACAAAATATATACAAAATAATTCACAACATTAATTGTATTTACAAAGCGTGGCGCATCGCCACAACATTTTATAAAAAATCTAATTTAATTCTATTTATTTTACTGTTCTATTGTGTATTTTATTTGCTTCTTTTGACTCAGATACTGACAATTTGGACTATTTATGTTGATATTATCTGTCGCGCTTATTTTTATTTCTTTTTTTTTAGTTGTAATTAATTTGACAAGAATTGTATTCTTCTGCTTTTTTATTGTAGGTAAATTATCCGTGAGTAACCAATGAATGTGAATGTAATGTATTAATGTATCCTAACCTTATACTGCGTTTGGATTAATTTCTGTTAGCTTGTAAGGTGTCTGAATAATCTATCTATAATATAACAATGAATCGCATAATGTGTTGGTAAGCGCATAACTAAACAACGCCTGGACCAATTTGGCCAATTCTTTTTTTTAATGTTCGTTGAAGTCCAAAGATGGTTCTTACGGCGAGAAAAAATCGAATAATTGTCGGGAAAACCCTAAAAAGAGCCCTTTTCTTTTTCACATACAAACGTTTTCTAACTAAAACGTAGAATCGATTTGAGTTTTATTGCTATTATATAAAGTTCATATTTGTTGCCACAATACAAAATTTTTTGACAGGACGAAGTCTGTCGGGTCAGCTAGTAAATAAATAAAACCACCAATAATAAACCACGATTACGGTTACATAAGACAGTAAGTTAAATTATGCGATTAATAGTAACTGCGTTCGATAGGTGAAAAGATATTCGGCATGGCGTGCATTTGGTGCTTCATGATTCGAACTCAAAAACATTCGCAGTGTTATTATTCGTGGTTTTGATATTTCGTTGTCGCGTTTATCGCTGCCGCAATCATTCGGCGTCATATTATTCGAATTCACACAGTATATAAATACAGGGTGTATCTGTGAACATTTACATCCTTTTAACCACGTGTTCTACCCAACCATTCTGAACAACATTTGTTCAACGACTTTTCAAAATACGTCGAAAATTTGTTCGACTCTCCATACAAAATGACCAAGTCACGTGACCGACTTTGTATGAGAATTTTTTTTCATGCGAATTTCGAGAACTGATAGTATGCGATTGCCGCCGCCCATGGAAGGGTGGCACACCAGTGGAGTCACAAGTGCGCTGACCTTAACTTCACTTTCCTCCCCGGATTGGGCCTCCGGTACCCTCACTCACATTATCTAACATTGTGATCGTTTGTTTTACTAATGTTGTATACATTTTTAAACGGCAGTGTATGTCTTTATATTAGGAAATGAGAGCGGAAATAAAAAATGTTTTTATAAAAATACATTTATTACTATATCACATTAGGCAAGACGTAGAATCATAAAATGTATAAAGCATAAGAAACAAACATTGTATTGGATAAGTGAAAGTAAACAAAAATTACCTGGAATAAATTCGCTGAATTGAACTTGTTAATGTTACATACAAAAATAAAACTAAACAATACAAAAAGTCTTAATGTTATCTACAACCTGTGCGGATAAAGAATGGGATCAGAAATGCTTGCACCCCACGAGTGCGAGTATAGACGCAAATAGTGTGTATACTATTTCAAATTAAGGTGACGGGTAGGGAACACTAGCGACGCCAATCGATTTCAATGTTTAACTACTAAACCGGATCTATTTTAAACCATTTCGGGGTTACAACCTCTCGGCTAACACATACTATTTATTAACTAACTATGCACAAATGATGGGTTCGTTTTTGTAAAAAAAAAATGATTACCGCCAAAAGCGGCCACTTTTGGAGTGAATCAAGTTTTCGCGTACAAAACGAACCCAACATTTGCGCATGGTTATTCAATAAATAGTATAAGTGTTTGTCGAGTAGTTGTAACCCCGAAATCGTGTTAAATAGATCCGGTTTAGTAGCTAAAAATTAAAATCGATTGGCGTGGCTAGTGTGCCCTACCCGTCACCTTAACCAGACAGCGGCAACGCTTATAGATAATCCACACACACAAAACGCTTGCGCGATGTAATCGACACCTAGCGCCATCTACTGGTATGAAGTGGAACTAATGTCCCGAAACGAAGTGAGGGCGGGCCACTAGTTTACAATATTTAATAGTTGGCAGACGAGCAGACGAATCACCTCATAGTAAGCGATTGCCGCCGTCTATGAACAGTGGAGTCACAAGTGCGCTGCCAACCTTTATCTTCCTTTGCCCCCCGATAGTGTCTCTCACTCGCTTATACGCAATTGATAGCTGTTTCACCCCCTTTTCCTGTGACTCTAAGATACCTATTATAACGTTTTCGGTATATGTAAACGATAAAAAATAACGGTGTATCAATATATATTTAACAAATGATAAATTCGGTTTTACAATTGGTTTCATCAAATTAAATTAAAATTATTAAAACTAGAATCTATATTGATATGACCTTATTTGCAGGTTTTTTTTTATATGAGAGGTGGCAGACGAGCAGACGGATCACCTGATGGTAAGCAATTCCGCCGCCCATGGACGCCCGCAACACCAGTGGAGTCACAAGTGCGCTGCCAACCTTTTCCCCTTCGCCCCCCCATTGGGCCTCCGGTAACCTCACTCACACGGCGAAGGCGCTGCTTCACGCCGGTCTTCTGTGAGGCAGTGGTATCACTCCGGTCACATTCATGCCTAAGCGTGGCTCTCCCACATTTAAACTTGTGTTAGAGAAACCCCGCT